>JAPPVO010000016.1:56070478-56147998 GCA_030407325.1 Camellia japonica
TAAGACGCTATCAACAAAGACATGATCAAAGCTGTAGGACTACACTCCACACTAAATTCCGTCTCCAAAACAGATACCAAACTCGCAATTGTTCTGCACATTCTTGTACAGTTTCACTGTAAAGTACATACCAGTTAAGTGAAAGCCAAAACACCCCTATGACGGGGTAGGGTTAGCCTGTTCTAGTTTTGTCAGGAGCTAGGGTTCGCTATTCAAACAAAGTGGTTTTTACACAATCCTGCATTTCGGATGAGCATCTTGTCCTAGTTTGGAACAGTCTCTATGGCTTTTCGATATGCAACTAGGCCGAGTGGTCAAAAGGGGTACCTCAGCAAGACTACCTAATATACCTCTCACCAAGAAGTGAAAGGAGGATCAAACAGTACAGCGGTAGTCCAGATCCAAGGGTTGTGTTCCCATCATGGCAGAGCCCATGACTAGTCAGCCTTTTGGCAAGCTTTTAGGCAAGCCTCCGACAAACCGTCCAGGAATAGCAAATGACAAACACAGTGACTTAAGCGCACCAATGCAAATGCAATGCAAAGAAACATATAAGTGTAAATAAAATTTCACATCATGAAATTCAAGTCAAGTTCTCTAATTTCCCAGCAAAGTCGCCAAAAACTGTAGCTCGACTTTTCGTGTCCCTTTTCGGAAGACAAACAAGTGCCACAGTATCGGACTCCCGCAGTTCTGAATCTGATCTCACAAATGCAATGTGATATAGATAAACACCACAGAATCCAAATCCGGTAAATCTTTTGGAAAATCAAATTTAAATCAAATTGCCAAAAATGGACTACTTCGCCAAATATAGAGTCGCCGCCTAAATATTTTTGGGAAATTTAGGGAACCCATGACTCGTGCCAAAGGCCACGTGTCCGTCATCACCAAGATTGTCTCAGCTCGAGAACTTAGGTACGAGAGGGGAAGATCAGCCTCTACTAATCATGATGTGAATCTTATTTATATTATATGTTCTTGTTCCGGTTATTAGGCTAGCATTACTATGTGATGCGCACACACACAAGTACAGACTAGCTTTCAAAAATTGGACACTTGATTTCATGTTTGTTTTGCAAATTGTTTCGAATATGTACCACTTGAAAAAGTGATCGCATGTGAACATTACTCAAATTGTTCTAATTCAAGCAACTAGCCTTCATTCACTAGCATTCAAGCAATTTATCATTTAAGCAATTAGCCTCATGGCAAGCATGCTAGACATTGCAACAATCACATTCGTGCAATATGCTAAAGTACTAAAGAGCTCACCTAGTACTCTAAGCCAAAAGATGACAGAGTTGGGAAAAATGCGTGATCCTAACTATGCAATATGACTAATGCAATGCATACAAGATGCAATCTAAATAGGCTCAGCTACTTAACATGGCATATGAAACAATTTGATAGCATGCGGTCTAAGCACGTATTCAAAGAAACATTAAACTAACAATGCAAGTTAGCATGATGAACCAAGCCTTGATGCATACAAGACAAGTGGATACAAGGCATGAGAGATGCTAAACAAAACATGATGCCCTAAACTAACCATCATAAGCAGTTAAATAAAAGAGAGAAAGACGTGGAGTTGGAAAGCATACACATTATTACAATTGTGCCCTCACGCAGGAGGGTCCAAATAAACTAACAAAGCTAAGCTAATTACTACGAATTAACTAACTATTACAAAACGAAATGAATAAATTAGCTAAGCTACTTAACTAATTATTACAATAATAAATTAATTAACTATTCTAACTAATTAATAATCACAACACAGAATAACTAACAACTTCTAACTAATTAATTACAACACAAATTAACTAGTTAGCTATCTATTATAAGTCCATAAGTGAACGAGCCTCGATGAGTAAACGAAATGCTTATGCATGCACGAATTTTCACCCAAACAAGCCGCTATTCTGCTGTCAGAATGCTTCTGTTGCACAATAGAACATCTTTTCACCTCAAACACTACTCTGTTCTGCTCCACAAAGTCACTACTCAATTTGACAAAAGTGGCTGGCAGCCAGAATTGGTGGCCTGCCGGCCACTACTTGTAGCCTGCCGTTCAAAACTTGTGGCCTGTCGACCACAATGTTTGGTTCCTCCTGCTGCAACAGAAAGCATACAAAGCAAGAACAAGATATTCTCAAGGGTTGTTTGTACAACTTACCCCTCCTTATCATCAATCAGCTCAAAGGAGTGGTAAATTTGATTCGGAAGCCATCAATCGATGCAATTTCATTGCATGATGGCCTATGAACCAAAGTGTAGACACCCCATTTTTGACCGACCTTAAGACTCAGACGTCATCGATTGAGCGCTCGATGATAGTGCATGTTGTGCTCGTTTCGAGATTTCGGAGTTTTGGCTGAGAGCCTTGCCTCCGGGCCTCTGAACTCTTTGTGCTTCGGCTCGGTTTGCGGACCAAGCCTTGTTTTCCTTGCCTGAGGGAGGGAGAGGTTTTGTAGACCATCTCTTTGTGGTCGTAGACCACTTTTCCCGTTTGGAGACTAGTTTCCAGTTTTCGGAGCCTTCGGCCGCGCGCCTTGTCTCGGGACCGCTTAACGTTCTCCGTTTGGTGTGGTTTTTGAACCACACCTTGTTTCCTTGGCCTAGAGGGCCACTGTGGTTTAGGAGACCACGTTTGTGGTCTTAAACCACTTTTGGTGCTTGTCAACTAGTTTTCAAGGCTCCCAGCTGCGCGCTTTGCCTCTCGAACTTTCTTCTTGCATCTGTTTTGGTTTGTTTTTGGTATAAACCTCATTTTCCTTGTTTGGAAGGTGATACAAGGGTGGGAGACCAGTATTTCTCCTTGGAGACCACTTTTCTTCCTGCCAGCCAGTTTTCTGATCTGACAACTGGTCTTTTGGGTCTTTGGGCCACCTTTTCTGGTCGGTCACCCCACCCCTGGCTTGTTTTCAGTGTGCTGATCATCTCCCACCATGGTCGACCAGTTGTCTTCTTGGGAGACCACTTAAAGTGGTCGGCCGACCACTTTAAGTAGCTGGCCGACCACTTCCAGTGGTCAGCTGCTCTTTGCCACCTTTTTGGAGATATTTTCCTCCAGCTGGCACAGCTAGAGGGCACTGAAGCTATCCTCCATACACGTGTATGGAGGGATTGCCTTGAACCTTAGCTTCCTCAAGAAGCTTTGCTTTTGGTTCTCTATAAGAGAGAACCATCTCCTCCCTCCTCTAGGTTCAGAAATTAGAGATGGGAGTGATACATATAGCTTTGTATCTATATCTCCTTGTTTGATCTTATTTTGTGCATAAAAGTGTCATTTTGTCTCACTTTAACACGCAAACACACACTCAAACACCTTGCTTGTGTTGCTGAGGCTTCTTGAAGTTGTTTTTAGTGTTCTTGGGCTGGTTTGAGCTCAAAGAGGTTGCTGGAGTTGCAGTAGTAAAGAAGGTCTTCAAGGGTGAGTCTTTAACCCTTAAATCCCCCATTCTTGCTTAAGCTTTTGGACCCTCTTGCATGCTGTTTTAACTTTAACTTCCTACTGAAAAAAAATTCTATTTTTGTGTGCTTTAGATCTTTGTTTAAGGTCACTTTTGTGTTTGGGGTTGTTTACCCCCTCTTAGGCCTTGTTTGGCCTTGCTTTTGTGCCTTCTTTGTGAGCCTTTGGGACCACCTTGTTTTGGCCTTCTCACCACTGAAACTCAGAGGAATTTCAGTGGTGGGAAGGGTGTTTTGAGGTCCCAAATGGGAAAGGGTCATCCCCTCTCCTTGTGTCTTCAATACTTGTCTTGAATGCCTCATGTATGAGCATGTTTGTTAAGCTTATGTTGGCCATATCTTAGCTTGTATTTGTGGTTATTTTGTTGTGGCATGCCACTGTTTTTTCTTGGTTTTATCATCCCTTGCATGCATAATACACTTGTAGTGTAAATCACACAAACTAGTCTTGTATGCTTCATGAAGTAGCATGTCATTCTAGCTTGTTTTCTTTCCATTTCAGCATGTTTTTGGTGTTATCTTTCCATGTCATACCTCTGTTAGGGTTTGGTTTGGTTAGCCTTTGCATGCTCCTTGCACTTGTAGTGCATTTCCATGAAATAGCCTAACATGCATCATGCTTTGACATGTCATTCTAGCATGCTTTTGGCTTAACTTCAAGAAGCTTTTGTCCATGTTTTAACATGCTTTAGCTCTGATTTTGGTTGTTTTGGCCATGCATGACTTGCTTTGTATAGCCATGGTTCAATCTAGCTTGCTAGCTTTGTGCATCAAGTCCACTAGCATGCATTACTTGGACTATTTGAATGATTTGGCATCATTTATAACATGATTTTAGTCCATGTTTCATGGTCTTGCACTTGCATTTTTGTGCTCTTTCAATGCGTTGGAGGCTTGGCCCCTTTATGCCTTAACATGAGTCATTGTGTATGCCTTCATGCCTAAGCTTGCGAGCCATCATTTCAGTGTGTTTTTGGGGGTTATTATGTCATGATATAACTCTGATTTTTGCTGGTTAAGTCATCCCATGCTTGGTCTTAATAGGTGTAGTGTAATCCACCTTATTTACCTTGTATGCATCATGTCTTATGCCCCTCATGCTAGCATGTTTTGGCTTCCTTCCATGCATGTTTTAGACTCATTTTGGCATGTTCTAGGACTGTTTTGGGTTGCCTTAGCCATATGCTTCATGTTTTGTATAGCTATAGTACAAGTGCTCTTGCTTGCTTCAAGCTTTGAGCATCATAGCATGCTTCATTTGTGTTGTATACATGATTTGGCATCACTTAACATGACATTTCAGAGCATTTAGGACTGCCATGTTCCCACTTCTTTCATGCTTTGAATGCCTTTGAGTATTGTGCATTGTTGCCTTACTTGTAGCCTAGCTTGTATGCTTGCATGCCTAGGTCTTTGAGCCTCCATCTTAGCATGTTTTGGTCCATGTTTTGACCTATTTCAGCTCTGTCCATGGTTGGTTCATGCATTTATGCCATGTATTGCATGTCCCTAGAGTAATCCTCTTTGTTAGTTTTCATGCTTTAGGATTCTTGCATGCTTCACTTGCTTTGTTTGAATGATTTGGCATCATTTCTTACCTAATTTCAGTGCATTTAGTGTTGCTACACTTCCACTTTTGTAATTCTTTGAGCACTCTTGAGAGTTGTGCTCTTTAGCCTAATTGGTGAGCCAATTGGCATGCATACTTATATATGCCTTTGGTGCCTTGGTTTCATCATTATGGCCACTGATTTGGGCATGACTAAGGTCTGTCCACTTTTGGTTTAAGTCCATTTAGCATGTTCACTTGCATGTTGCTTGCATGCTTATCTTACTTCGCATTGTGTATGTTATGTAGTCCTTTGCATTGTGCATGCCAAGTTGTTCCTTGCATTGAGTATGCATGTTCCTAACATTGCTAAGTTGCCCTTGTAGCATTGCATTGTGCATGCATGCATTACCATTGTTCGCATGTCATTAGCTTTGTTAAGTTGATCATGTCACCTTGCATTGAGAATGCTATCTCACATTAAACATTGAGCATGCCATGTAGTTCATAGCATTGAGTATGCCATGATTGTTTGCATGTAGTTCATAGCATTGTGTATGCCATGTTGTTTGCATGCTTAGGTTACATCGCATTGTGTATGCTATGTTGTCCATTTGCATTGTGAATGCTAGTTGTTACATGCATTAGCATTGTGCATGTCATTAGCCTTGTTAGGTTGTTCATGTTGCATTGCACACTTGCATGCTTGAGTCGCATTGTGTATGCCCTCTTTGCATTGTTGTTTGGATTAAGTGTTAATTCGAGCACGAGAAAAGAGAGACGTTTCATACTTAAATTGATGAAACGTGCCTTAATTCCCGGTCGCCGACGCTCTTGATCATACATGATAGAGTTTTAGGCCTTATGTGTTTACTTGTGCATTCATTTTACATTGAATTGTGCAACTTCGCCTCTCGGCCATCATGTATTGAAATGCGTGATTGGTGGCCCGAGGGTCGAGAACCACACTCCCTTGAGCTTATGAAATGATAGGGAGGGTGGTCGTGCACACATATCTTTCAAATACATTGCCATGCCCTTTCTTGCTCTCTGTTGCAGCAAACTGGAATTCACCAGCAACAACTGGTCGGCCAGCCAGAAAAACTAGCTGGCCGACCACTTTTCCTGGTTTTCAACAAAGATAGGTGGTCGGCCATGGCTACAAACACCAACAACTAGTCGGCCACCCTCCTACAGGTTCCCAAGATGTGTTAGAAGCTATATGGAGCTTAGTGCAAGGTTCTGAGGACAATTGAAAACAGAGGCAAATCGGCGCATCGCATTGGATTTCTGAACGAGGCGACCGGGTATGCATCCAGTCTTCTTCCTCTGAGAACCTCCTGTTTTATTGCTTTCCTTAGCTGCCATGCTTAGATAGCTAGCTTATGCTTTGGTTTGTACCTTTGATAGTTAATGCGTTTGGCTATTTCAATTTGTTTTGTAATAGTTAGTTAACTAGGATTAGTTAATTAATTTGTGTTGTAATAATTAGTTTAATTAGCATAGATTAGCTAGTTAGCTTCTTATTCGGTCTCTCCCTCGAGAGGGCCAATTGTTGTAATAAGCGTGCGTATGTGTGATGCATGTCTTCCAACCCCTATTTCTTTCTCCCTTTTACTTAACCGCTTACGATAGTTAGTTTTAGGGCATGTTTCAATTAGCATACCTTATGCTTGCATGCGTGCATCCATTCATCTGTATTGCATGCACCAGACTCGCGCATCATACTAATTGCATTGTATTTTCAATACATTTACTTGAATACGTGTTCAGCAGCATGTTATCAAGTTGCATTTTACATGACATTCTAGGTAGCAGAGCCTATCTTAGGTACATTTTTGCATGTGTTGCATTAGCCATCTTAACATGAACTAGGGTCATGCATGATTTCTAACTAGTTCTTTGTTTTGGCTCGGAGTACACTGTGAGTATTTACGCTTTAGCATACTGCATGTGTGTTATTGACTGCCATGAAAGCATGCTTGCCATGAGGCTAACTGCTTATTTGATATAACGGCCTGAATGCCTGTGGGTAAAGGTTGGATTACTTGAATTGGAACAATTCATCGAATCCCGAATTTAGCCTACTTGCGAGTAGCAAACTCCAAACCATTTTCAAACGAATATGCAATGTTTTGTTCCAAATTAGGCGATCTATTCTATACTTGTTTGCTGCGCATCACGTAGTAAGATTAGCTAATTAAACGGAATAAGAGTACATGTGTTTTCAAAAACAAAATATCATACTTAGTAAAGGCCGATCTTTTGACCGGGCGAGCGGGGGTGCTCATTGAATGACCTTCCCCTCTCGTACCCAAGTTCTCGAACCGAGACAACTTTGGTGATGACGGACACATGGCCTTCGGCACGAGTCAGGGTTTCCTAAATCCCCCCAAAATAAAATATTTAGGTGTGACTTTGTATTTGGCAAAGCAGTCCATGTTTGGCACTTCTTTATAAAAAATCAGTTTTCCAAAACGATTTGCCGGATTTGGACTCTTTGGTGATTTATCAATCTTACATTGCACTTTGTAAGATCAGATTAAGAACCGTGACATTGAGTCCGAACTGTAGTAGCTCAGAACAAAACGAGATTTCGCGCCCTCGCAGCGCGGATATCGAGAGTTCCCGGGAGCGCGTCTACACAAAGTGTACAAGTTCAATAAATGCAACAAATAATGACTCTCAAACCCCCTCCCTATCATGGGTTGATCAAGGGAAGTGGTTGACATTGACTCTTGAACCATTTACATCACTAACAAGTATGAAACGATTCAAGGCTCAAGGGTTCAATTAACGTCTGATTGAACCCAAACCAAGTTATTATCTTGCATCATTTTTAGTCCTCATTTTATTACCCCATTTTAATTACCAACCATTCCTTAGCAAATTAAGTCCAAAGGTAAGCTTTAAGTCCTCTAATCGAAAGAAGCATCAAACCAAGAGTTGTTTTAGGCATGAGAGAAGTGTCATGTCGTTGATAATGAACCCCCAAAGGGATTAAACCATTAAGTATAAGACCTATATCTCAAGTTTTAAACAAGCAACTAGTTTGAACCAACTTTCAAAAGAAAGCAAAAGCCAAGAAAGGAGGGAGGTTGCAGAAGTGATTAGGGGTGAAAACAAGTATGGAAAGCCATAAACAAATGCTATCAACTCAAATTGGTTGGTGGCTAAAGCTTAAACCACCAAACCTATGAGGACAATTACACTACAAGCATGCAATACAAGGCTCAAATGCAATGAACCACCAAAAATAGTCCTAAAACAGTGCTAAATCAGTCTTAAAACATGCTGAAATTAAGACAAAAATAGCTAAAACAATAAGCTAAAACATGGAGCTATGTAAGCTAGTAAACAAAGCATAAGGAGGGGAGGCTACCCCCTCCATTTTTAGACTTCAAAACATGTTTTTAGCCACTGAAAAAGCTCTGAAAATCAGTATTTAAAAGCTCAAAAAAAGATAGTATAAAGGTGGGAAACATAAGGGTAAAGGCTAGAAAAGCAAGGTAGAAAAAAATGTGAACCACCTCTCCACCCTTTAAGGCCTTAAACCACAAGTTTTAGCCCAAAATTACAGAGTTTATACAGCACAAAATTAGTAGGAAAAATAGCAAACAAAGCAAGGAAACAAATCAAGTTTTATACCTCTTGAAGAGGAGAACACTTCTAAGTAACAATTCCACACATACACACCCTCAAGAGCTCAAAGTAGGCTCAAAAGCACCTCAGCTCAAAGATTGTAAGGTTTGGTTTAGAGTGTATAGGCAAAGGTTCAATAACTAGCAAGAGAGAGAGAGAGAGAATTGTAGAGAGAGAAAATAATTTGCTCCAAAATTTTCTCACCTTGAAAGCAAGAGGGGAGGTCCTCTATATATAGACAAACATCAAACTCCCTCAAAAATATCAATACATACATGTGTAAGTAAGTGCATGCATCAGTGACAACAGCTGGCACAGCTGGCAGAAAATATCTACAAAACACACTTATGGCCGGTAGGCCACTAATTCTGGCCGGCAGCCAAAGGTGGTGGCCTGCAAGTTCCAAGGGTATTCAAGCTTGAAGATCTATGGTTATGGGCCAAAACAAGGCAAGAGGTGTATAGGGTTTGAAGGCTCAAAGCTGCGACATTCTACTGAGGACTCCGAGCACTTAACAAGCATATACACATTCATCATTGGGTGTGCAAGTGGTGACGTCCAAGTCGTAAGGGCGGTCAAAATGGGGTGTCTACACCTTGGTGTAACCCATTCATTTCTCTCTCCAACATGCGATCTAATAGTGGTCACCATACCTTCATACATATCCCTAATCATATTAATGTAACCTTTTGTCACCCATTTCTTCTTTAATACCCACCAGATAATATCCCAAGACACTCTATTATATGCTTTCTCAAGATCGATAAAAATCATATGACTGTCTATTTTCTTTTCTCTATACTTTTCTATTACTCTCTCCAAAAGATAAATCACTTCCATTGTTGACCTACCGGGTATAAACCTAAATTGATTCTCCGACGCCTCTGTTATGTCTCGCAATCAACGTTCCATCACTCTCTCCCACACTTTTATTATGACACATTAGCTTGATTCCTCTATAATTGTTGCATTTTTGGACATCTCTTTTATTCCTATAAATTGTCACTAAATACTCTTCATTCACTCCTCTGCCATTTTCCTAATTAACAAAATCTTGCTAAATAACCTAGTCAACCAAGTAATCCCCTTTTTACCCTAACATTTTCAAGCTTCAATAGGGATATCATTGGGTCCTAAAACCTTATTTGATTTCATCTTAAGTGCAACACTCACTTCACAGTTCCTAATCCTACGATAGAACCTATAGTCCTGATTTTCTTTATTACTATCTACTTCCTCCCATTTTGACGTACTTCCATGTTTCTCATTCAACAACTTTTCAAAATAGTTCTTTCACCTCTCCTTAATCTCTTCATCCTTCAATAGGAGTGTAAAAATGGCCCGCAACCAGTAGACGGCCCGGGGTGGGCTCGGCCCGATTAGGCCCAGGAGCTTGGGCCTGGGCCTAAGCCTGGGCCATCATTTTCAAGCCTGGTCCATCAGCCCGCTTAAGACCCACTCAAAGCCCAGCCCGATGCCCGGCCTGCCCGAGGTCGAGTGTCATTTTCTGTGAAAAAAATAAAATTTTGGTGAAAAAAATTTTAAAAAATGTTCAAGCCTTGCCCTTGCCCAAGCCCAAGCCCAGGGCATGGCCCGCCCAAGGCCTGAATACCCTTAGGCCTAAGCCTAATTTTCTGGCCAGTGGGCCGGTCTGCCCGGCACAAATTTTGGTGAGAGCTTGCGAGACCCGACATGGGCTGGGCCGGGCCAAATTTACAGCCCTATCCTTCACCAACACCTTAGAGTCTTCACTCTTGATGCACTTAACCTGATTACAATCTCTTGTTCTCCTCTCTCTTATCTTAGAAAATTTGTATATCATCTTCTCTCCCTTCTTACTATCTAGTCTAATGTATAAATCATCATAGACTTTCAACTTAGTCTCCCTCACTACTTTTTTGACCTCTTTATTAGCCAACCTATAGCTCTTAAGGTTTTCCTCAGTTCTATCATTCTGCCACTTTTTAAAGCACTCTTTTTCTTTCTTTTTTTTTTATCTTTTCTACCGCTTGAATCTCCTCTCCCTACCACCAAGTTTCCCTAGAGTTGGGTCCCTTTTCTTTCAAATCTCCAAGAGCTTCCCTTAAGATTCTCCTCATACAATTGGCAATCGAGTACTACATAGTGTTGGCATCATCTTCCAAGTCCCAAGTACCTTCTTTATACATTCTATTATTAAATATTTCTAGGTTATCCCATTTTAGGTCCCACCATCTCGTCGTACAATGCCCACTATTCTTCCTAGCTTGGTATTGTCTTTTAAAACATAAATTTAGTACCAAAATCCTATGTTGAGACGTCAGGCTCTCTCTAGGAATCATCTTACAGTCGCTGCATTTTAGACGATCCACTTTTCTTACTAGAAAGTAGTCTATTTGGCTCCTAATTGACCCATTATTAAATGTTATCAAATGCTCCTATCTTTTCTTATACATAGTATTGGTCACCACCAGGTTAAAAGCCCACGCAAAGTCTAAAATACTCTCACCAACCTTATTTCTATCACCAAAACCATACCCACCATACACCCTCTCATAACCTAGTTTATCTATTCCTACATGACCGTTGAAATCACCTCCTATAACTAGGCTTTCTCCTACGAGTATCTCCTATTATACCTCATCCATTTGGTCCCAAAAATCTTTCTTAGTCTGATCATCTAATCCTACTTGTGGGGCATATGTACTAATAATGTTCACTATATTTTCTCCAATAACTAGTTTAATCAACATAATCCTATCACCTTTCCCAATGACCGCCACTACATTTTCTACAAGACTTTTGGCAACTATTATTCGTAGGTCATTCTTGTGTCTATCCTTACCACTATAATACAGTTTAAAACCAGTGTCATCTATCTCCCTAGTTGTCTCACCCGTCCATTTAGTTTCTTGTACGCAAGTTATACTAACTCTCCTTCTAATCATGATATCTCACTACAACAAATTGGGTCTTGAATGACAAATTTTTTTGTCTCCAAAGAGCTAATTTTGTCACTGTATATATTTGTGAGGAAATATTTTCCTCACCTATTTCGTCATTGAATTTTTGTCACTAAAAATGACTATGACGAAAAATAATTTCATCACCAAAAAAATTACTTTAGTGATGAATATTTTTATCACCAATAAGACAACATTTTCTCACAAAAAAATCCTCATTTTTGTTACCGAATAATTACTCAGTACCGTATATAAAACTTTAGTTGACGAATAAATTTGTCACATGTTGATCATTGGTGAGAAAATAATTTCATCACAGTAAGATGTAAAGTTGACGAAATTTTTTTGTCTCTAAAAGTTAGACATGGGTGACAAAATATATTTTGTGGCAAAAAGATGTATACATGACGAAATTTTTAATCACCAAACAACAAAATCAACAAAACTTTTGATATATAAGCTGCGATACATTTAATCATATAGAATGGTTCAATGAAACTTGGAAATTGTAATCAAAGGTAGTCCATTATTATGCAAGCATCATACCCAGTTGGTGAGCAACTAACCAAAAACATAATAAAACAACTACAAATAAGCATAGAAAGGAACAAAACCAATGTACACCCTCTAAGCTGCCATCCCTTGAACTAGCATACATTCCATTAATCAGCAACAACAACTAAACACACTCTATATCAGCAGCAAAACTAATATACACTCCATTTATTGGCAGTAGCAAATATACACCTCAGCAGCAACAAAATAATATGTCTTGGCTAGTTCTGAAAATTTAATAACATATGCTCTATAAACTCAAATCCATTCAAGTTCCTAACTACATTGACATTGTCATGACCCGAACCCGCCCCTATGGGTTAAGGACATAACTGGCCAGTAATCAAGGGATTACCTACGGCCTCAAACCAAACAAGACATATCTCATCAGAGTAAAGGGGCCAAACGAAAGCAAATTTAAAACTTTTGTCCATAGAGCTGTGCTTACATGGCACATCATAACAATCCATATATATACATGTTAATAACTCACATCAAAGGAATAATAACACAAAGTTCTGTACATACAGGATCATTCAAGTCTAAGTCAGTCAAACCCATAGTTTATATGAAAAAGTAATCCAATGTTTTCGCCAATATAACAAAACTATATCAAAAGAACAAAAGAGGCGAAGACAAGTCTCGTGCGTGAGACGTTTGGGCTGACTCTTCAAAACCTTGACTATTTCTTACATATTTCACCGAGGCTGGGTTTGGACATCCCTTGGCTCACCTACATACACATGAATGAGCGTGAGCGAAAGCCTAATGAATAATATCAAATAAAGAAGGTACACGAATGAGATTCACATATATCAAACGGCCTTGGGCCCATTTAGAATTCTATTTAGTGCATTATTTAGTACATTAGGCGATTCAAGCCTGAACATATCGAACGGCCTCTGGCCCACTTCGTTCCTTAACAAACGGCCTCAAGCCCAAACCATTGATGTCCAACGGCCTTTGGCCCAATCATCCATGTCAAACGGCCTTTGGCCCAATCATTCATATCAAACGGTGTCTGACGGCCTTTGGCCCAATCATTCATGTCAAACGGTGTCCGACGGCCTTTGGCCCAATCATTCATGTCAAACGGCCTTTGGCCCAATCATTCATATCAAATGACCTTTGGCCCAATCATTCATGTCAAACGGCCTTTGGCCCAATCATTCATATCAAACGGTGTCCGACAGCCTTTGGCCCAATCATTCATGTCAAACGGTGTCCAACGGCCTTTGGCCCAATCATTCGGCATAACAAATATTTTTCCACAATTCTGTTTAACAAACTTATAAGACTGATATGGAAATAAGCAATTAGACAAATAACATACTTCAAATATCTTTACTAAGATATTACTCATTGTGTTCTGCCGGTGGATTTGCCCTGGAGCTCGACCCTACACATTACATAACACATATGGGTCACAATTGATTCAATCCGTTCTCAATTCATGCATCCCTCTTAGGCTTCTTTCTTATTCTTTTAATTCATTCATAACGCTCAATGCATGCCTAAGAGTACTTAGAAGTGAAAGAGAACGGAAAATGAAACATAGAACACCTTTGCAAATTTTCTGAAACAGGGGTCCCCGCTCGAGCGTGGGTTCGGCCGCTCGAGCGGACCCCATGGGTCTGCAAAAATACTGGTTGCCTCATTTTTACGCTCGAGCGTGAATTCGAGCGCTCGAGCTGAAGGTCACACTACATGGCTCCCCGTTCGAGCGGACATTAATGTCTGCAAAAGTTCTGGGAGCTCGCATTTCACGCTCAAGCGGTGCTTTCCCCGCTCGAGCGGACATGCCAAATTATGGAATTTCCATAATTGTTCTTGATGTTCAACTCAACATTCAAAGGCTTTAAACTCATGATTTTGGCTCAAAAACATGGAAACACATTGTATAATATGAGAGTTTGAGAATATGTGACCAAATTGTTCAAATGCATGGTCCTTTTTCCAAAATTATTTTGTGTTCCCTTCATGGGTTCCAAAACACATAAATTCAATTTCATACAAACTCCATATCTTCATTAATCATGCATGCATGTACATTCTTGACTCCAATTCTATTTCAATTGGTACAAATGACACTTATAATCATGAAACTCATGAGAATTATGCATGCATGAGAGATTTGATGCTCAATTCTTCTTATTCAACATGATTCATGCTTGAACATACAAAATTATAACAATTATGCACATGCATGTTCATACAAGCTCCAAATTCAACAAATTCAATTCAAGTTATGTTCTTGATCACAATTAAACCTTGAATTTACAAAATTACAAACTCAAACTTATGAATCCACTCACCTAGGAGCTTCAAACACCCAAATTATAGCTAATTCTTTGAGTTTAACCTCCAATTCTCAAGCCTTTAGTTCGATCTTCAATTTGAGCTCCCTCTCTCTCTCTCTCTCTCTCTAAGTTCGGTTCTCTCTCTCTCTCTAGAGAGCAAAATCTGATTTGAGCTCAAAACAAATGAATGAGAGTGTAAATTGGCCCTTTATATAAGCTCCTTTAATCACATTTCATTAACACTAATTAATTGAGTACTATTTCATCAATTTAATCTATTTAATCTGATCCGAATCAATTTTCAATTAAATTTCACCGTAGGCTCTAAAAAATACGCTAATCACAATGGCGTAATCAATTTCGGGTTTTGTGGCCAATAGGGCCTTCAATTTAAATTCTAAAGCAGATAATCAAACAGATTTTCCTACGGTGAACAGATAGAAATCAAAACCACATATATTCATATAAATGGCACTCAAAATCATATCAAACACATAATCACAACCATAATTAAGATTAATTAGCATAATACGGACCAGGGTTATCACAGACATACTTAAAAGCTTAATTTCCTAAGACTAATTTGAATCATGATCTTCAATTTTCTACAGCATGACAAACATAGAATTCCTAAGTCTTTCGCTTTAATATTACATTTCAGGCCAACACATCCCAAATGAAACCATATTCTTTAAAACCAATCTCAAAAATGAAATTACTTGTTCACAAAATAATTATTTCTCATAACTACTTAAATAACCACAAAGAAAAACAAAACATAAAAATAAAATAATCTATCAAAGAACATCATATGATTACATTCTAATAGTATATAAATAATTGTGGTGGAGATCCCAATTACACAAACATATGTGTTCAATACAAAATACTTCACCCAACCAATGTTAATAAGTGAATAAACTTCTAAAGGGAAAAGGAAAACTATTAAAAGATTAAAATAATTGGCTGTGGTGTTAATGAAAGAGGGTTTCGCCCCCTGAAAGTCCTTTGTCGACTAAGTTTAAGGCGTTTTCGGGTCTAACTCTCAAACTACGCATGCAAACGTTCTATGTATATCCGTCACATGCTATATGATATTTATTCATAGCTTTGGGTTAATGAATGTATTAATACATGTGATATCATCTTTGTACTATATTAAAGGAATTAATGAAAGAGAGAATATTTTGCTAATATTGTCTTAATGAATGAATGAATATGTTGAGTATCCATATATTTGTTGATGGGTAATGAGATTATGTATTATTATAATTTGAGGGTGTTACAGTTGTCGGTGGGTCCAACCTACAGCCCGAACCAACCAAAACCAACTCGTGACCACCCCTAGTTTTGATGGTTGTGTTACCCAATCTATAAATTAGGAAAAGCAAACTCCTTTTCTTGGACAATTATAATATTAATTAAGAAAAATAATATATAAATCTATTTTCTAAACCCAGTGATAATATTATTTCCCATTTAGGCCTTACACAAGACAAGAAATAAATCATAATGCTTAAATTAAATCAAACAAGTTAACTAAAAATTAAATCAGCACAATATTAATAAAGAATCAAGAGCCAAGCCCACTACTGGATTATTTGTTCTCCCTACCCATCAAACAAGGCAAATATCAATTAGTTGCCAAGGTGAGAAGCACTTAACCATATATAGGGCTCATAATAATATTCAGACAGAACATTTTACAAAGAACTCAAAAAAATAAACAACATGACAACATGAACACAGCAACATTTTACCTGAATGTGGAGGGAACCAATAACCCACTAAGACTAAGGTGTCTACAACAACATCCCTGAGCGACAGTCAAATGGATTTGGAAAAAGAACAATACTCCTAATTAGTAATGTGGCCACACCCAAAAAATCAAATTCACACAGCATACAACGTGAACCGTAGTAGAATCGCACAACAAAGGAAGTTGCAACATTTCTACAATATGTTGAATCTGAATATTACCAGAATTATAAGAAAAAGAAGAGAATTTTCTACATATTATATCAAAAGTGAATTGCCCTAAGACTTGTACCATTATTTATACTAAAACAAAGTTCTAATTAAATTGAAAAATAAATCAAAAAAGAGAATACTTGCTAATCAAGACTAAATCAAAGAAAGTACAAAAAATTACCAAAAATAGAAATATTCGAGTTAAGCTCAAATCTGGAAACTAAAAATACATATACTGAGAAAAAATCTAGCTCCAATTGGATTCATCTACACCAAGTTAGAGACGAATCAAATATTTCCCAAAACGGCAAGATCGTGAAAATAAAGGCTTAAATATTGGAATTTGATTGTAATCCATAGTAGGCCACGGCAAAGCGATGCGTATTGGTTGCCATGGCATTTTCCATGTCTCGACTGAATTTCACGTAATTCCAAGCACGAGTTGTTTTACCTCTACTTGTGTCTTTTGTCTTTACCTTGTTTGTCCATGAGTTTCAAAAATTTTATAGCCAAACACTCTGCATCACAAACTATGTCACACTATAAGCCACACCAACTTATATTCAATCCATACCCTCGGTTGAACATGCTAACATTAAGTGAGCATTAAATTAAAACAAATTCAACATTATACAAAGATTAATAAAATTGAATCACGGATAAAATACATGCAGGCATGAAAAAATTAAGGCTTAGTTAACCTAGCTCACAATAAGTACTCGAACCAAACTAACTTGTACAAACTTCAAACCAATGAAATTAGATAAAGAAGCTAATACAATCACCGCTTAATTCTTTTTTTGATAGGCGATACTGATTTCAAAACTACTCTCAATTCTCTTTGTGACCAAACAATTAGAGTGCAAAATCAAAAGCTTACTATGGAAAAACCAAATAAGTATAGACTGTACAGTGCAATTACCATGAAATAGCTGATAAGCTTCAAATGCTAAGAAAGGAAGTGTTTGGATTGCTCTGTTAGATTCTTAATTTTTAGTGTGTTCTTGATTTCTTCTTGTTGGCCTTTGACTTTGCATTTGTTTGGCTTTAATTAATGTTTCAATCCAACTAGGGTATGATATTTAAGTTATGATACTTTTTGTCTTGGCTTTTTGTGTCTTCTTGATGTAATTTGTGTATACGCCTTGTACTTTTATATTGCATCAATGAATCTCTTTTTTGCTGATAAAAAGAATGATAAGAAATGGAATGTCAATTTCGACAAGCCAAAAAAAAAAATGAAACCGATTTGTTCCTAAGAAGGGGCAAACATTACATGTGAATTAGAATATGGATTTATCTATAGAAAGACCAAATATTAAGAAATAACAAAGCACATACCAAATAATGTATAGAAATAAGTTTTTTCTTGTTTTGGGGGTTGCGCAGATAGATCAATTACAAGCTAGAGCACAAAGGAATAACTAACAACTCAACCTTACATAAACATGGTAATTTTGTTTTACTTACCATGGTCTTCTCAGCTTCCCTACCAACACAGTTGGGGAGTTCCACACGAGCTATTTTCTTGATGTGGTCGCACCTTTCCAGCAGAATCAAATAGAGACTTTTTATTCCTGAATTTGATGAAAAATTATTTAAAATTATCTTCAACCCTTTCATCCAATCAAGGGGGTTTTTTTCTATCAAATTGAGAACTCGTCAAATCTTTTATCAAATTCAAATTTGATGAAAATTTAAAAAGATGAAGCATTGGAAATAATTTTTTTTTTCTCATCAAATTTGATGAAAAGAAATATTTAGAATAAAAATGAATTTTTAAAAAGATTTTTATGAAATGATTGTAATAGTTTTTATCAAAGCAAATTTTTTTATTCAAATTTAAAATTAAATTAGCTGACAAAATTAGTGAAATGTTGGAGATGCTCTCACTTAGACTGATACACATATAAGAGCTTCTTCAATCCTTCACATTTTCTTACATCAAATTTGATGAAAATGTCCTGAAAACTATCTCCAATGCTTTCATCAACTTGAAAACTCATCAAAATCTTTTATCAAATTCAAATTTGATGAAAATTTAAAAAACTGATGAACAATTGGAAATGTTTTTTTTTTTCCTCCATCAAATTTGATGGAAAGTGAAATTTGAGTTAAGAACGGAATTTTTTTAAAAAGATTTTGATGAAAATTTGTTTTAAAAAAAAATTGAGTAATTCATAGTAAATCAAGTTTTCTACTCAAATTCATAATCAAATAATGACAAAATGAGTGAAGAAGGGTCAAGGAAAATAAGCATTTATCAGCAAAGAAGAGAAACCCAGAAACTTACATAATCGCAGCATCATAAAGAGTTGTGTTGGGACCAAGATAATAATATTGAGAAGAGAGAAACCAAGCACAAAGAGACCCATTGCAATTGTCATGGGAATAGCATGATTTATCAACTACAAATTTGGAGCAATGTACAATACTACTAAGCTCTGCATTCCAAACCAAACAAAACAATTTACCACTCAAATGAAACAAATAATTGTCTATTAGGACCCGAAAATCCTCCATCATCCTCCCTGCTGTCCCAAACCCTTTGAGCTTCCCGAATAATAAATTCCCAGTTTCCCACTCGTACGCATTCATATGGCGGTGGTTTTGTCGTACCAATACAGAGTAATTGTATCTTTATTACCAACCCAAGATACAAATCGATGCAATACAAGAAAATAATAGAGAAAAAAGAACCTGGGTTTGATGCAAATAGTGGAGACTTGTTTCTACAAGAAGGGCCGACGGTAGTGTAGGCGTTGAAGGTGGAGTAGCAAGGGCAAAGAGAAATGGCGGAGGTATTACGTTCGTGTGTTTTGAGAGAGAGAGAGAGAGAGAAGAAAAGAGGCAAAACAAAAATTAATACCCTATTTTGAGAGAGATATATGATAAACAGAAAATGGGTAAAAAAAATTAATACCCTATTTTTTTTTAATTGCCGCTCAATACATCAAAATTTCTCCACCAAAATTGGTGACAACATTATTTTCTCACTAAAAGATCTCAAAAATATTAAAAATTATTGGTGACGAAAATATATTCCTCACAAATAATTTTATAATTAGTGACAAATTTTTTTCTCACAAAAAGTCCCAAAATTTTGGCGCCACCAAAAAAAATTAGCGGGAAAATTTTTAGTGACGAAACTTAATTTTTCCTCACCTAAAAGGAAGTATTTATTGACAAAAATAAATTTCGTCACCTATTATTTTTATTTTTTTATTATATGTGACAAAATTTATAAATTCCTCACAAATCATTCTTATTTGGTGACGAAATTTATTTTCTTCACTAGTTTTCGTCACCATAGGTTACTTTTGTTGTATACCAATTCCATAGTCTTACTAGTTAAAGTTCATACATTCCATGTGGCTATCCTAAACCTATAGTCTTGGACTAGCTTCTTTATCTGCGCTCGTCTAGAAAAACGCAAAAACCTTTGCCCATTTTTCACTACACCCAGGCGTCAATGTGGCGCCCCTTGCTCACTTTTCGAAACACTTGAAGACAAGCGTAATGCGTCACTTAAGGGGAACAACATAGCATTTAATTTTATAAATATTTTTCTTTGAGAGTAGATGAAAAAAGATAAAATATGTGCATAGAAAAATATCTAAGAAATTATTATGTGATTTAAAGTTAATTCATGTATTATGATACTTATATGTAAAATAAATAGGGAAAATTATTTATAAGTCATATTAGGAGAACTTATTTAATATAAAGTCCTATGTAGTTTCTTATGGAGTTTCAAGTCCTATTTAGATAGGAAAGTGTTTCACAAGGTCCTATGAGTTGTAAGTAAATGGTATTAGTGTACTATTATACCCTTTATATGTTTCCATATTATAGGTTATTTTATCATTCAGCCTATTAAGTTTTTGGAGACTTTTAGGAAAGTGGATTGTGTAGGCTTCATCTGTGGGCTTGAATGTCACATTGATCGCGAATTCCAGTGGATTTTGAAAATGTTGCTGGTTTAGATGTAGATATGGGTGATGATGTCGTCAAGGTTGGGGGTTGTGTTGCTTGCTTTTGCCGATTTGGACTCCAAGTGTTTAAGGGAAGGAGGTAAGGTTTTTGCTTCTGCAATTGATGGGTTTTGTTGTTATGTGTTTGCCAATTGTTCTTTTTTCAATGTCATATTATCTGATATGGCTTTCATAATCTGTTACAGCCATCCATTGGCACACTTTCAATAGCCTCCAATGACGTTACATTTAGGTTGTAATGTTAACCCACATCTACAATGTCGTTATGTCTTGTGTGTGTTACGTTCAGTTGTATTTGTCTTTAGATTTGTGTTGTGTCGTTGTTGTATTCAGTGTTTATATACGTGCCACATTACATTTCGCAAAAGTACTGGGTTATTAATTTTTTATTTGAATGTAAAAATGTTGCTGGTTTATGGAAAATGTTACAGCCATCTATTAGCACACTTTCATTAGCCTCCAATGACGTTACATTTAGGTTGTAATGTTAGCCCACATCTGAGAATGTTGTTATGTTGAAATGTTGTTATGTTTTGTGTGTGTTACGTTCGGTTATATTTGTCTTTGAATTTGTGTTGTAACGTTGTTGTATTCAATGTTTACATACATGTCACATTATGTTTCGCAAACTTACTGGGTTTTTAATTTTTTTAATTGAATATGAAAATGTTGTTGGTTTATGGAAAATGTTACAGCCATCCATTGGCACACTTTCATTAGCCTTCGATGACGTTACATTTAGATTGTAATGTTAACCCACATCTGCAATGTTGTTATGTCTTGTGTGTGTTACGTTCGGTTGTATTTGTCTTTGAATTTGTGTTGTGTCGTTGTTGTATTCAGTGTTTACATACGTGTCACATTACGTTGTGCAAAATTACTATGTTTTTAATTTTTTAATTGAATGTAGGTTGAACCCCGTCGTATGATGTCAAAGTTACTGTGCTCACATTTGATTATACATCACATATGTCGCACGCCTTATTTTTTTGTTTGGTTGTAGAATATAGTGACGCAATTATTGTTTCATTTATTTTGTTGCTCAAGATATGGACATTATGCTATTGTGCACGTTCGGTTCATCCACTATCGTTGTTAGTAGTGTTAATGGATTGACATTCACACAGTTAGTTGATAATTTATGTAGGAGGTGGGCGAACGTGACACCATCATTGATTTTCATATCTTACTAATCACCATGTGTAGACGTCCCCGAACGTCCCTGTAGACACCCCATTTTTGACCGCCCTTAAGACTTGGGCGCTACTGATGGTGTGTTCGGTGATGAAAGATGTGCAGGGCAAAGGTTCAATTTCTTCGGCAAGGAGAGAGACAAATCTCAACTTCACACCCCATTTTGGACCAAAATTATTTTGAATGGTTTTTAGACCTTAAAACCCTCTCTTTCAAAACATTTTTGAAACAAAATTCCCACGATGTTCCAACGCTCGCATTTCGGTAAATGTTGCGCTTTTCGGTAAACCGAGCAAGGACAAAGTGGAGATGAGTGAAGGAGAGATGAAATCTTTGAAAAATCTTTCAAAACACCTTTCTTAGGGGCTTGAAGTTGAAGAAAAGAGGAGAAGAGGGGAGAAAACAAGTTGAAGAAGAAGACAGGCAAGAACCGCTAAGAGAGGGACGAGCAGTCCTCGCTAAATCAAGCTCATCTGTCTATACACTTGGGGTTTAGCTATGAGGCCACCACCATTGGAAAGAATACTTCCGGGGCTTCATTTTTCATACAAGAATCTCTTAAACCCGAGCCCGGATGGTGGAGATATGATTGGTTGAAGTTGGGCATCATCCCGGTTGGACCGAAACTGAGCAACCTTCACCAAAACAAGCATAACTTTCTGCACAGTTAGAATTTTAATGCAAGGTTTGCGGAATTGGAAATCTTACTTCCGGGGCTTCAATTTTGACACAAGAATGACCTAAAAAGGAGTTCATATGAAGAAGTTATGCCCGTTTGAAGTTGGACCTGCAGAGCAGATTTTTCCTGCCGACCGGCCAGAACAGAGTGCCGACCGGCCAAATAGATGGCCGACCAGCCAAATAGAGTGCCGACCGGCCAGTAAAGATGGCCGACCGACCAAGTTTGCTAGCCGACGACCTTCCGGAGTATTCTACAGATTGAATAGATGCTAGCTGTGCCAGCTGGAATGCACAGACTCTGCTCCCCATACACATGTGTGGCCATTTTGAGCCTTTGCACCCCTTTTGATCCAACCTTTTGCACCCTTTTGATCAAGCTTCTTGAGGAAGCTTTGACAAAGGGTCAAGCTTCCTCAAGAAGCTTGCACCCTTTGGAATAGCTTCTCTTAGAAGCTTGGTCCCTTTGGCCCTTTTTGTATAGCTTCTTTGAGAAGTTTTATACCATTTCCTTGCTCTATAAAAGAAACCCATCCTCCTCCATTGTTTTGGTTCAGCAAAATCAGACCTAATACACATATATTCTGATATATACATTTTCCCTCTCTATATTTCCCTCTCTCTCTTCATTGTGTGTGTGTTTAAGGGCCAAAAGTGTGATTTCTTCTTAGTTTTGCACCAAAGCACACACCATTACACCATACTTCGACCTTGAGGGGCTTGGAGGGGTTGATCTTGAGTTTTGGACTGGTTTTGATCACAAGGAGGTGGCTGGAGTGGCTGTTCTTCAAAGTGTTCTTCAAGGGTGAGTTAGTTGCTTTATATTCCCCAATCTTGCACTAGCTCTTAGGCCTATTTGCTTGCTGTTTTGGGCTCCGACCAGAACTGAAAAGGGCATTTTTTTTAGCCATATTTCATGTTTGTTTAAGGGCTCAACCCTGTTTGAGCCCTCCATTTGGTACTTGCTTCAATACCATCTTGTATGCCATTATTTTGCATGAAATTTCTAACCCATGTGTGATCTTTTTTCGAGCATAATGTAAACTGTAAGAGGGCCTATTTTGATCCCCTCTTCAACATTGAAGAAGGGCTCAACCCTGTTTGGGCCCCCTATCTTGCACTTGCTTCATAATCTCTCTTATTTACCGTAAATTTGCATGATTTGTTTGGCCTATATGTAAATTGTTTTGGAGCATGTCATGAACTGTGAGTAAGCTTATTTTGTGTCCCTCTACAACATTGTAGAAGGGATCAACCTTGTTTGGGGCCTCCATGTTATACCTACCATTATACCCCTCTTTGGCCCCATTTTTGCATACCTTTTTAGGCTTATCTAGCTTCTGTTTTCGGCCATCATCAGAACTGGAAATGGTCATATTTTGACCTTCTTGGCATATTTCATGAAGGGTCTTTTCTTGTTTAATGAATGTTTGGCCTACTTCATGTTATACCCTCTTATGGCCTTAATCTTGCATGGCATCTTTAGCATGTTTGCATATTGATTTGGGGGCTGTCATCTACTGTGAGTAGTCATATTTTTGGTCCCTTATCAGTGTTGTAGAAGGGTCTTCTTCTGTGTGGGCTTTGTATCATACACTTGCCATGTAAATCATGCTAGCTAGTCAAAATCGCATGCTAATTTAGCCAAGCATGCTAGCTTATTTTGGCTACATTTCATACATGTTTTAGCATTATTTTGGGCTGCATAAGGACTGTTTGTGGCTGTCTTCAGCATTCGAGCATCGCTTTGCATGTTTATAGTGTATTGCATCTCACTAGCTTTAGTGCTTAAGTCCTTAACAATGCATTACATGAATGTTTGCATGCTTTGGAGTCACTTTGGAGTCATTTGGCATGCCATTTCAGATCTGAAACTTGCACCATTATATGCTATGTTTCATCATTTGCCATGCCTTGTTAGAGTTGCATGTTGTATCTTAGGATTGGTCCATGCATTGGACATGTTTGTGTGCATTTCGGCTGCCTCATTTCACCTAATGGCCTCCTATGTGAGTGTGGCTGAGGCTATCTCATATTGGTGTAAGCCCATCTTGCATTGTGTATGCCATGTTTCAATGCGTTGTGCATGTTATGTTACGTACATTGTGTGTGCCATGTAGTTGCATTGCATGTTTGTGTGTTAGCTCGCATGCTTAGGTTGCATGTGCATTGTTGTGCATTGCCTCACCTCTTGATCAACCATGATTGAGGTTGGGTCCCTTGTATGTTTGTGTGCATTGCATTTGACATTGAAATGCAAACTTGGCCTCTTAGGCCATCATGCGTCGAAATGCGCCATTGATGGCCCGGGGGTCAAGAGCCATGCTTCCTTGAGTCCCATGCATGATAGGAAGCATTGGCCGTGCTTACATATGCTCAAAAGCCCATACCATGCACTGTCTGTCTGCTGTTGCTGTCAAAACTGTCTTCTGCAGGAATTTTATGCCGACCGGCAGTATAGAGTGCCGACCGGCACTATATGGGTGGCCGATAACCCCCTAAGAAGCCGATGGAAATTTTAGCCGGCCGGTGGGCACTTCCTCCAGCCGGTGGTGTACAGCAGGATGCAAGGAAGGTGTTCTGGGACTTTGGCAATTTTTGGAGAGACAGGGCAGTGAAAACAGAGGCGGCAGTGAAAACAGAGGCAGCAGTGGTATGGTGCGGATTTTCCGGGCGAGTCGGATTCAAGCATGCATCATTCGCGCATCCCGAGGCAGGGCCGGGGCCCTTTTCTTTCATGATTAATATTAATTTGATAATTAGAAATTTCTGTAATAATTTATTTATTCTGTATTCGGACTGTATTATTTTTGGACTGTAATATTTATTCGGTCCCTCCGTGTGAGGGCATAATTGTAATAAGTGTGGGTGAGTGTGTGTATGTCTTCCAACCCCCATTTCTTTCTCCCTTTTATTTACCTGCTTATGATGGTAGATTAGGGCACGTCTATTTTAGCATACCTTATGCAATGCATGCGTGCATCCATGCATTTGTCTAAACATGCACCGGGCTCGGTACATCATACAAACTGCATCGTACTCTCAATTTCCAAATTGAATACGTGCATCGAATGATTGCATTTCACATGCCATTTTAGGATAGCCGAGCCTGTCTAAATGCACTCTGTATGCGTCGCATTAGTCATCTTAACATGAGCTAGGTCATGCATGTTTGCTAACTAGTTCCTTGTTTTGACACGGAGTACGATGTAAGTATTCTACGCTTTAGCATACCACATGCGTGTGAATGTTGCCATGACAGTATGCTTACCATGCGGCTAAATGCTTACATGAGATAAACCGTTTGAATGCCTGTGGGTGGAGGTTGGGTTGCTTGAGTTGGAAAACTCATTGAAATCTGTATTTTATCTTACTTGCGAGTAGCAAAACCCGAAACGCTTTCAAAACAAACAGATATGCAATGATTATTTCCGAATTAGGCAACCTAGTCTATACTTGTTTGCTGTGCGCATAAACGTAGTAAATCTAGGCTAATAACCGGTATAAGAGCATGTAATGTTTTCAAAATCGGATATCACGGTTAGTAGAGGCCGGTCTTCGAACCGGGCGAAAGGGGGTGCTCATAGCTGACCTTCCCCGATCGTACCCAAGCTCCCGAGCCAAGACATTTGGTGATGACGGACACGTGGCCTTCAGCACCGAGTCAGGGTTTCCTAAATTCCCCCATTAAAAAATATTTAGGTGGCGACTCTGTAATCTGGCAAAGCAGTCCATGTTTGGCACTACTTTTCAAAAATCTGTTTCTCTTCAAAACGATTTGCCAGAGTTGGACTCTTTGGTTCAGATTTAGAACCGCAACACAAAACAAAACAAAGGAGAGTCCGAGCTGTAGCGAGGTCCCACGCGGGCGCTGCTACAGTCCCGAGGGGAAATCCCCTCATTTTGTTCATTTGGGCTCACTACAGTTCAGGACTCAATGTCACGGTCCTGTATCTAATCTCGCAGAGTGCAATGCAAGACCAATGAATCATCAAAGAGTCCAAATCCGGCAAATCGTTTTTGGAAATAGATTTTTTTTGAAAGAAGTGCCAAACGTGGACTGCTTTGCCAGATACAGAGTCGCCACCTAAATATTTATTTTTGGGGAATTTAGGAAACCCTGACTCGTTGCCTAAGGCCACGTGTCCGTCATCACCAAAGTTGCCTCGGCTCGGGAACTTGGGTACGATTGGGGAAGGTCACTTCGTGAGCACCCCCGCTCGCCCGATCAAAGATCGGCCTCTACTAACCATGATATCTAGTTTTGAAAACATTATGCGTTCTTATTCCGGTTACTTAGCCTAGATTTACTATGTGATGCACACAGCACACAAGTATAGACTGGATCGCCTGAATTGGAACAAAACATTTCATGTTTGTTTTTTAAAGCGGTTTGCTACTCACAAGTAGGCTTAAAATGCAGATTTTGCCACCCTCGGGTGGGCTTAGAAAACATGGTTTTGCCACTATCTAGTGGGCTTAAAACTCACAGTCGATGCATTATTCCAATTCAGATAATCCAACCTTCACCCACAGGCATTCAGGCAGTTATATCACATAAGCAAATAGCTTCATGGTAAGCATGCTAATATGGCAACACTCACACGCATGCAAGATGCTAAAGCATAAGAGCTTACCTAGTACTCCAAGCCAAAATAGAAACTAGTTAGTAATCAAATGCATGATCCTAGTTCATGTTAAGATGGCTAATGCAACACATACAGAATGCAACTAGAATAGGCTCGACTAATCTAAGAATGGCATGTGAAATGCGACAACTCGATACACGTATTCAAGTTGGAATGGAAATACTATGCAGTTAGTATGATGCGCCGAGCCCGGTGCATGCAATACAGATGAATGGATGCAAAACATGCGAGCATAAGGGTGCTAATTTAAACATGCCCTAATCTAACCACTGAAAGCGGATAAATAAAAGGGAGAAAGACATGGGGTTGGAAGACATACATACACCCACGCACACTTATTACACAATTGCCCTCGCTCGGAGGGTCCAAATAATAATACAAACCGAATAAATAATTAACTATCCTAGCTAATTAAATATTACAAAACCTTAATTAATTAAACAAATTAACTAAGCTATGGAAAGCAGTAAAAGGGCCTCGGGAAGAGGGGTGCATGCATGCTCGGATTGGCTTCGCCCGGAAATCCCTTGCCATGACACATGTTGCCTCTGTTTGCACTGCCCTGCTCCTCTAAAAATTATGCAAGTTTCCAGAACCCTTCTAATCCACCTCATGGATGCTGTGAGAGGCCATCGGCCACTGGAAAATGGCCATCGACCAGTTGTGAGGCTATCGGCTAAGTATGAATGGCCGGCCGGCACTGAATGTGGTCGGTCGACCATGTCTTCCTACAGAATCCTGTTTGACAACAGCAGAGGACAGACAGAGCATGGCAAAGCATTTTCAAAGCAATGTTTGCACCACCACCCTCCCTATCATATTTAAGACTCAAGGGAGTATGGTACTCGACCCTCGGGCCACCAATCACGCATTTCCATGCATGATGGCCCAAAAGGCCAAGTGTGCAATTTCAATGTAAAATGAAATGCACATAAAACATACAAAGGGGCCCCAACCTCCATCATGTTTGATCAAGAGGGATGGGATGCATGTACAATGCTATGCAACCTAAGCATGCATACAAGCTAATGCAACATGAGCATGCAAGCAAGCTAATGCAATAGGCATACAACTTAAGCAAGTAAACATGCAAGGCATGAAACAACAATGCCAATGACAAACATGCAATGACATGTGGCCTAACAAGTATGCAAGATGGATGAACATGCAACAACATGTCAATAGGCTTACATCCTAAACAATGCAACCATACATGACACACAACAATAGGCAAAATGGAGCAAGCATGCAACAACATGCAAGACACGCATGCAACAACATGCGAGGATGGTCTTAAACTGAAATGGGCAGCTCTCAAATAGGCCCAAATCAGCGGCCAAAATGATGCAACAAAGGCATGAAAACACACACACAAGCATGCATGCACAAGGGCCTAAACATGGAGCATAAGCCATCAACTCTTCAAAGCATGGAAGGGATGGAAAATGCAAGTATGCAAGCATGGAACATGGACTGAAATATGGTCTCCAATGATGCCAAATCATGAGAACAAGCCAAGTAAAGCATGCTAGTGACCCATACACCCAAGGCTAGTAAGCTAGAATGCAAGACGGCTATACAAATCATGGCAAACATGATCAAAACAACCAAAACTAGACCTTAAGCATGGAAAAACAATGCTAAAATCCTCTTGGAACCTAACCAAAATCATGCTAAAATGTCATCTCACTACATGATGTATGTTAGGCCAAAACATGGGATTACAAGGAAAGCATATGATGCATGCAAGAGACCATTAAACCAAGAAAAAACGGATCTAAGGCATGCCAAAATATGACCAAATACCCACTGAAATGTGTCCAATACATGCAAGAATGAGGTGCTCCTTTGAAAAGCTATGAAGGGGGTTGCTCTAAACATGCAAGAGGCAAGCAAAAGGGGACCAAACCACCTATGGACAGAGCTTATATAGGTCCTAAAAACCACCAAAAAGGGCCTGAAACAAGCCTCCAAATGATCTAAACATAAGCCCCTTTGTAAGGCCAAAAATGCCAACAAACAAGACAACAAGGGAGGGGGTCACCCCTCTCTGATTTAGGCCCTTAAAACAGTAAGCCTACCACTGAAAATCCATTGGATTTCAGTGGCTAGGAGGCCAAGCAAAGACTAATACAAAGGCTTCAAGGTATGGCACAAAACAAGGCCGAAACAAGCATGCAAGAGGGTAGACAACCCCCAACAGTAAAATGATCTTAAAAAACATCAAAAGGGCCTCAAAAAAAGACTTTTTTCAGTTTATGACAAAGCTCAAATATGCTTGCAAGTATGGCTAAGATATGGATCAAAATAAAGCCTTAAAAGGGAGATGAAGCATACAAGGGGGTAGATGACCTCTAACAGAAAAATGTCCTTAAACAAACTTCAAGAGGGGCTCAAAATAAGACCTTTTCCAGTTTATGACAAAGCTCGAAAATGCTTTCAAGTATGGCTACGCCATGAAGCAAGATAAGCCTTAAAAGGGGAGATGAGTGTGTTACCCTTGTAGCCAAGAACTCCAGCAGCCTTTGGTCCCAAAAACCAGTCCCTTAGCCTCTGAAAACAAGCTCCAAGATGCTTGGATGGATGATGGAGAGGTTAGGTTATGAGGTGTAGGGTAATGGAGCCAAGAACCTTACACTTTGAAGCTAGAAGGGAGAGATACAAAGGGAGAGAGTGTGTGTATGCCTCTGGAATTTCAGAACCATGGCAAAGGAGAGGAGAGCCTTCCTTTATAGAGCCAAGGGACTAAAGCTTCTCTTAGAAGCTTCAAACCAAGAGCAAAGATCCTTCATACACGTGTATGGAGGATCTAGTCTGTGCCCTCCAGCTGGCATAGCTGGCATCCATTCAATCTGTAGAATACACCGGAAGGTCGTTCACCAGCAAAAATGGTCGGTCGGCTACTATAAATGGTCGACTTGCTACTTATTTGGTCGCCGGCTATTTTGACTGGCCGGCCGGCTAAATTGATGGCCGGTAGGTGGCTTCCAAGGTCAAAAAGTGGTCGGTGGGTGTCCAAATTGAAGCCCCAGAAGTTATCTTTCCAATGGCGCAAACCTTGCATTAAAATTCCTCTATGCAAAAAGTTATGCCCGTTTTGGTGAAGCCGCGCAGATTCGATCCAATCGGATTGATCCCCTACTTCAACCAACCATATCTCCCCCACCCGGACTTGGCTTTAGGAGATTCTTGAGTGAAAACTGAAGCCCTGGAAGTAAGCTTTCCAACGGTGGTGGCCTCATAGCTAAAATCCAAGTATGCAGATGAATAAGGCCGATTCAGCGAGGGCTGCTCAACTCTCTTCTACCCGGATTCATGCCGAACTTCTCCCAAACTAGTTTTCTTCTCTCCTTTCCTCTTTTCTTCAACTCCAAACCCCTAAAGAAAGTTTTTTGAAAGATTTTTCAAAGATTTCATCTCTCTTTCATTCATCTCCACTTTGTCCTTGCTCGGTTTACCGAAAAGCGCAACATTTACCGAAATGCGAGCGTCGGAACATCGTAGGAACTTTATTTTCAAAACATTTTGAAAGAGAGGGTTTTAAGATCTAAAATATTTTGATCAAGATTGTTTTGGTCCAAAAGGGGTATGAAGTTGGGATTTGACTCTCTCATTGCTGAAGAATTTGAAACTTTGCCCTGCACACCTTTTACCACCAAGTAAACCATCAGTAACGCCCAAGTCTTAAGGGCGGTCAAAAATGAGGTGTCTACACCATGTCACGAGAACCAATGCATGATGAGTACTAATGAGGACATGGAAAACAAGTTTTCCCTTGCAAGATCCTTTGGCGTTAACCATATCTACGTTGCGGTTGGCTCACAAAATGGGGTGGATGATCTGATTCGAGATGAGCAATACGGTGGGACTATCTCCACAAATCAAAAGGATCATAACACGGAACAATTTTCAGAGGCAGAAACTGGCATAGATTTGTTGCCCAATTATTGTCGCCATAGTGAGAAAACGTTAATGACAGTGGATTGGTCACATGGCATTACTCACGTAGGCCAATGTTTTGAAGGGGGTGTTTCTGCATTCCATTTGATTCTGTTCAAATATGCTATTGAGTGTGGGTTTGACTTCAAATTTGTGAAAAATGATTTAGTACGGGTCACGGCTGAGTGCACATTGTGAGAGCAAAAAGGGTGTACATGGTTGATACATGGAAGGGTTCAAACATGCAATTGATACTTGTACTTGAAGAGGTTTAACAACTTGCATAATTGTGGTGCTACTGGTCGCACTGAGAAGAATAGTATAATCAACTCTGAATTGGTTTGCAATGTTGTTGGTGATCGAGTGCGTGACAAGCCGCTTACACGTCCCACTGACGTCGTGTTTGACCTAAAAAAAAGAGTACGGATTGACTATTAGTTACCACATAGCCTGGTTAGGTGTGAAGAAGGCAAGAGGCGAAGTGTATGGTGATTATCATGTTTCATTCAATCAACTTAGGTGGTACGCTGATGTAGTTATGCAGTACAATCCTGGGAGTTATGTGAACTTGGATTTCGAGCAGTCAATCGGCCGATTTAAGTGGTTCTTCATATCATTCAAAGCTTGCATTAATGGATTCAACCATATCCGCCCATTATTGTTCCTTAACGACACATTCTTGAAAGGGAGATTTAAAGGCAATTTACTTGCAGCAACGGGGAAAGATGGTAACAAAGGTACGTGTCTTATGATAATTAATGTAGTATTCCATATAGTAACACATCATATGTCCACTAAACACTTTATGAGTAGTCCACTACAGCAGTGGGAGTTCCCCTATGGAAAATGTGTTTCCATTTTAATGTCATTTTTATACCATTGTCCATGTTGCTATGAAATGGAACAATTCTTCATGTGAACGTAAACATGGTTAAACCCATTACACATCTAACGTAGCACTTGTCACAACTCCCAGGTTTATTCCCATTAGCTTTCGCTATCGTTGACTTCGAAACGATTGCAAATTGGACTTGGTTTTTACAACAACTCGCTAACGTTGTCAATAGTGCTCGAACATTAACTTTCATATATGATCGAAATGTTGACTTGCTCGAATCCTTGCCTACTGTATTCCCATCTGCACATCATGCATACTATTTGTAACATCTCCAAGCAAATCTGAGGGACAAATTACGGTGGGTTGACAACCGTGTCTATTTTAGTTTAATGGCCAAGTTGCGTGAATGTGCATATGCTCCAACTGAGACTTTGTTTCAGCATCATTTGGCCAAGCTAAAAGGATCAGGACAATCTAGGATAAATAATTTTTTGGAAGATATGCCACCAAACCATTGGGCCAACTCATATTTTAGGTTTGTACGATACTTACATGTACTACTTGCATTTGCTTGTCAGTACATATTTTACACTGCAAACTCAATTTCTATTTGAAAATACCTAATATTTGATGATAACATTGTCACGATGTTTTCAAAATGTCGACAGGGGCAAACGCTATGGGGAGATGACCTCGAACGATGCAAAATCGTTCAATAAATGGATACATGATGCCCGTAATTATCCAATCACTAGGTTGGTTGATACAATTAGAAATTAGATAATGGCAATGAGGGCAAAGCGTAAATTATTGGCTACTAATTGGAATGGCTTACTTTGTCCAAAAATGGAAAGTCATGTAAGGGAGGCGTTCTTCAGTGGTTGCATGTGGAATGTTAGCCAAGCAAATGAAAACATATACGAGGTCCATTCATTTCCAACGGTGTTAGTAGACATTGGCAGTTGTTCATATTCATGTTTCCAATGGCAACTGAATGGATTCCCATGTGCACATCCAGTGGTTGTAATACAAAATAGTGGAAGGGATTTTAGTACATATGTTGAACCATTTTTCACCGTTGATCAGTACCAAACAGCTTATTCCGGATACATTCAGCCAATACCAACAGTTGACAAACCATCATTTTCGGAAGATGATTTCATCATATCTCTATCAACAGTTAAGTGTCCTCCAGAGAGATCGAAGAAGAATCGGATACCATCTCGGGGAGAGAAGCTAAGTCAAATCAGGTGCAAGCGATGTGGCCGTTATGGGGAGTCACAACCGAAAGACATGTAAAGAACTAATATAGTAATGGACACTTAGCGGCCAAGTTTTATAATCACTTTTGAATAGCAACATCATATTAGCATAGTAGAATGTAGCAAAACAAAATGATCACAAATTTTAATAAGTCAACACATTGTTGACATGTGATAGTTTAGCTGGTTTTGTTCTTCACACCACTTTCATTCATATATTACTATTACATGTTTATGTTATAATTCATGAACTTGTATTTTTCAAACCAATAATACACGTTTGCTTAGTGCGTTGCACTTGGGCTTCTATGTGAGAAGCCATAGTTTATGAAGACATGTCACATTGGTGTTGTTATGTTGGTGTGACATAGGTTATCCCGCAATCGGTTCATCAATCTTAATTTACCGCACTACCTTGAAAGATTAAAGTGACGAAGCACACCTACCATTTGAAAGTGTATGTTCTGCCAATGTGACATATGTCGTTTGATATAGGAACCAAATCTACCCAAATACAAACCACCACCCGAAGTCACACTATTCATCACGCATAACACAATTGACGTTGCAATGGAAATTACATGACCACATATTTCACAAAACAATCACATAACAACGTACCCACATTTCCAAAGACGTTTACATATGTGACACCAAAGTGCTCAATGTAAACGTAAATAATGTGACACATGCCATCCATTTTCAGTTGGATCAACATTTACATTTATAAGAAGTGGGTTGACTATATACTTCAACAGTGGGAATAAATTTGAAATCGAATCAAATCATTCGGAATTCAAAGAGCATCATTGTTTAAAAAGTTTTAAAAAAATTTAGAACTTCTAGTCTTGAAAATTGGTTGAATTGTAATTTTAAGCAAAAAAACTGAGGTTCGTTTGGTAGAGTTTTCTAAATATGATTTGAGAATAGAGTTATATTTTGAGTTTATGAGTTTTGGAATTATGATTTGAGTGTAGAAAAATTGTTTGGTTATGGTTTTTGAATAGAGTATTGAATTGAGTTTTGAACTGTGTGTGGAATTTAGTTTTGAAAGTTTGATGTGACATATGAAATAAGAAAATTTGTTTGGTTATGAGTTTTGAAAATAGTTTTCAAAACTTAAGTCAACCTATAATTGATAATCAAACACACAACTCACAACTCAATTGAAATTTTTGATCAATAGTCATAATCAAACTATTTTTAAAATTCAATAAAAAAATTGAATTATTCTTTTTTTTTAATTAATTTTTTTAAATAATTTTTTTTCAAATAACTTTTATGTCAATTATTTTTTGTGTCAATTAATTTTTTAGCCCTGAATAAACATTTTATTCTATACGTTTCTAATATTTTTCAAATATTTTGTTCAAACCAACACGTTTGGGAATTACATTTTTATAAAAATTAACAAAAACTAATTTATTAAATTTTTTTAAATACAAACCAAAAAGTTACCAAACGTTTTACTAAACATTATCAACATTTTTTCATTTGTTAAATTTTATCAATTTAATAAAAAAAACCTTTTATGTTGTACCGTTTTCCTCAGCTTCATTATTATCCCTCACCATGCCTCACCCGTGAAGCTCATATTATTGGGGCTATTGATTGATGTATTTGACTATGAAATTACTAAATTGCCCCTCTTTCATAGAATGTCAAATTGCTATGTAAGTATAAAATGAAAAGGGCAATACCGTAATTGCACTCATGCAGTAGACCCCCTCTCCTTTGCTGGTTGTCAGTTGGTCACTATTCATAAAAGAAAAGACAAAAAAAAAAAAAGCCAAAACTGAGCCACAGATTGTCAGTGGTTAGTATTCGATAAAAGAAAAGAAAAATAAATAAAAAGGGCAATTATAGCTACAGATTTTCAACCATTTCTGGAACTAAGGCTTTATATAAGTCAGCAACTTTATTTGTTTAACTACACCATCAATTCCATCTTCATTCCAACAACTTCAGCAACTTCTTCACCATACAACCACCTCCTCCACCACCTATCTCAAGTAATTTGACAACCAATGAATTTCAAAAATTCAGTGTAGATATCTGTGTAAAAGAAAAGATGAAGAGCTTTCATAAGAGGTTAGTTTGAACCAGAGCTTCATATTCTTAATAGCTTCAAAATTTCAGGGCTAAGCTGCACAAAACAGGTCAACACGAAGGACAACCGGTAGGTCATCCAGCAAGTCAACCAGCGGGTCATCTAGCCGGTCAACTAGCTTTACTCCAACCATCCACCACCCGAGGCTCAGTTTGGCTATCTGTTGCTTGTCTTTTGCACCAACACTAGAGGCTCAATTTGGCTATCTGTTGCTTTTTTTTGCACACCATTTTCATACATTTTGCTATACATCTTTCATACATTTTTGATACATTTTTCTTAACTTTTGCAGTCATTTTACTTACCTTCATAAGTCATGTCGAGAACAAAAAGAGCCAGACCCAAACGTGGCGAAACCTCTAACCCTTCACGACGTCAACAACAGCAATTTATCCAACTATTGATTTTCTGATATATAATCATGAACAAGCTTATTCAAATTTTGCCAACCGACCAATTGTTACTGGGAGAAAGGTAAATCTACCTTCTCAATATGATCCTCTGTTGCTTAGTAGACTGGAGACCATGGGATGGTTACCTTTAACTAATTTACCACAAAAGGTATATCTTCGTCTTGTGTATTTATTTTACCTTCACTTGAGACCTACTGAGGGAGAAGTTGAACTGTGTAGTCTGACCTCTTATGTGAAAGGTAAAATAATCACACTGAAACCCCACACTTTGGCACAAATTATTGGAGTTCAGACAGGGGATTTGCAATGTCATTTTTAGACAGAGACTGAGTTAGCTAACATTGTTGGTGATATAACTGAGGTTTATACCACAATTTGTGAGAACTGATTTATCGGTACTAATTTACAAGCAAGACATTTGAAACCTCACCTTCGTATTCTTCACCGATGGATAATCGAAAATGTCACTCCCAAAAAAGGACATTTTGATGTTGTTCCATGTTTTAATGTTTATTTGTTATATTGTTTTGAAGTTAGACAAACATTAGATTTATGCTACATATTACTGAAGAAAATGATAGTTGCAAATCTTGGTACTCTCAGTGGCCGGTCACTACCTTTTGAAGTTTTGTTAACCAAAATTTTCAAAGCACATCATGTCAGCGTTGAAGGTGAAGTAGATGTGAAAATCACTTCACCAATTTCAGAGTATACACTGACCCGAGCTGGTGGCTCAGAAAACTTACTAGGCTCTATTAATTTTGCAAATGAACTAATACCTAATCCGGAAGACCCCAATGACAATGCCATGCCACCAAATCAACAACCCCAATACTGGACTGATTATTTGGCACTGGAATAAGAACTGTACAATCAGCGCCTACAATGGGAACAACAAATGGCTAATCAGGTCAATATATTCAGTAATCGGTTCGATGAATTTGCCGCCGCTCAGAACTCACTAATTCAACAATTTGGTGAGTTTCGTGTAGACTCTGGCAGACGTGATAAAGTGACAAGTAATCACACTGATCAGATTGACCAGCGAGTCACTCAGGTGTAACATCACTACTTCCATCCACCTCCACCACCACCTGACAATGAAGCTTAAATTGTTTCGATGATTGATTACATGGTTGACACATGCTGTGGTTATTTTGTTTTCTTATTTTGTTGTAATATTTTGTTGTGGTTATTTTGTTTTCTTATTTTGTTATAATATTTTGTATTAACATTATGAATAGTGAATTTATGGTGCGCACTCTAAAATTAAGCAGTGGTAATGTTATAACAATTTGTGAGTTGTATTTAAATTATAAATTTTTGTCAAGATATTTTGAAAGACATACCATATGCTTTTTTTTTTTTAAGTGCATATTATACATCTCTCATAAATGATACACGATTGTTAACTCCAATAACACTTACAACTTTCTTTTAGAACATCATAAAAAATAATAAAAAATTATTTCATATTAAAATTAATAAAAAAAATTATTTCTTAAAAAAATTAATAGAACAATTAAAATTAATAACAAAACCATTATTTCAATAAAATGAAAAAAAGTTAATAAAAAAATTATTTCATATAAAAATTAATGAAAAAAATTAATAGAACAATTAAAATTAATAACAAAACCATTATTTCAATAAAATGAAAAAAAGTTAATAAAAAAATTAATAGAACAATTAAAATTAATAACAAAACCATTATTTCAATAAAATTTTAAAAAAATTAATACAAAAATTATTTCAATAACAATTAAAACCATTATTTCATAAACTAAACTAAAACACTCTGTATTAAACTAAATGAACATCATAAACTACAATTTCTGCATGCATCATTCAACCATCAACCAAAAAAAGTTTTTGCCCATGGATATTATACATTGCATGAACAACATATTAAGTGTCTTCACCTACGTAATTATATTTTATTTATTGGTCATGTGATGCTGTTTGGGGAAGGAATTTGATTTGGGGGCCTTTCCTTTAATTTCCATTTAGCCTAATCCTTATCCTAATTGTGAGTTATCCTACAAAAGAGGAAAAAAAAAGTTAGTACATTCACAATTACAAATAAAGTGGGGTAAGTTATTTAATAAAGGTGTCTTAATGATTGCAACTAATAAAACAATTATACATTTTTAGACTGATTAATCACTACGAAATTGACATTATTTGTTCACATCACAAATCTAGCCATGGCCAACATGATTTTGCCACATAGCAGTAGCAATTGCATCCCTAAAGTTCGATTGGTACGTCAACCCATGCTGTGATATGTCAACATAGTCAGCTTGGTCTCCACCAAACCCGTCTGCTTCTGCTTCTGCTTCTACTTTTACTTCTGCCGCCATTTCATTATCAGCTTCCATGAAGTATGGGTCCATATCTACATGCAAACGGATCCAATTGTGCAGTACACAACATGCAATCACGAGAGGGCCTTGTCTTGTAGACTTGTAATTTGGCATGGACCGTAATATTGGGAATTGCTTCTTCAGAACACCAAATGTTCTTTCAATGACATTGCGTAATGACGAATGTCGATGGTTAAACAATTCCTTGGATCTAGAATAATGACGGCCATGAAACTCTTGCAAGTGACAGCGTTGGGAACGAAATGGGGCTAGAAATCCAAGCATGTTCGTGAAACCAGCATCCACTAAATAATGCTTGCCTACATGTAAATAATGTACTGTAGACACCCCATTTTTGACCGTCCTCAAAACTTGGACGTCATCGTTTGAACACTCGATGATCATCCATGTTTGTGTTCGTTTTGAAAGCCCGAAGTTCTTAGTGGAGTGCCTTGCCTTTGAGCCTTTGAAACTTGTCTGTTTTGTGCTTGGTTGTGGAACAAATGCTTGCTTCTTTGCTTCTGAAAGAGAGGGTGGCCTGCCGGCCATCCCTACAATCCATCAGCCAGGGTTTATTCCCATCGGCCATCAGTCGTGGCCGGTCGGCTACACTGATGGCCGGTCCGCCTCATTGATGGCCGGTCGGCCATTAATGATGGCCGACGGCCATTTTTCTCTTTTTTCAGATATTTTGTTTGCCAGCGGTGCCAGCTATTGATCACTTAATGCATCCTCCATACACGTGTATGGACGGATAAAGCAAGCTTTTTGCTTGCTTTTTCTATATACGGGGAGGTCCCTCCCTCATTTTGAGGGTTACAAAATTTCAGAGCTGAAATTTCCCTCTCTCTAGAATTCTCTCTCTCTCTATATATATTGTGCTTGGAAGTGAGTTTTCTTCACATATTTGCATACAACCTCTTGACCAAATACCCCTATCTTGGAGCTGAGGTTCCTTAAGGCTTGTTTGGAGTTCGTAGAGTTGGTTTTAGCTCAGAATTCCACCTGTTTTGCTGCTGTGCTTCAAGGGTAAGGCCTTACCCCTTTCAAGCTTTGTTTTAATTAAGTGTTTGGTCATCTCTTTAAGCTATTTTGACCTGGTTTTTCAACCATAAAAAAGTCTGATTTTAAGGTTTTAAAATGGTGGTTTAAGCCTTGTTGAGTTAAAGAGGTTGTCCCCTATTTTGCTTTTTGGCTTGTGAGGCCATTTGTGCTACTTTTGAAAGCTTTTAAAGTCGACCTTTTTGGCCTTTAAACCACTGAATTCCAGAGGAGTTTCAGTGATAAAAATTTTGTTTTGAGGTTCAAAATAGGAGGGGGTACCCTCCCCTTCTTGTCTCTCTATTCCATGCCTAGTTAGCTTTGCAAAGTAGCATGATTTTATGGCTTAACTTAGCTTCATCTCAACATGTTTTTGCCACTTATTTGGCATGCTTTAACTCTGTTTTGAGTGGCCTTGGTCATATGACTCATGCCTTGTATTGTTATAGTGTAATTGGCCTTTACTAGCTTTGTGTTTTGGAACATCTAGCATGCTTTGCTTGGATTATTTGCATGCCATAGCATCATTTAGCATGTAATTTCAGAGCATATATCACTGTCATACTCTCAGATATTCCACTCTTTCAATGCTTTTGAGAGTTGTGCTTTGTGTCCTGTTTGTGAGCCAACATGCGAGCATGTTTTTCTTGCCTTTTGTGCCTAAGTTTCAACATGTTTGGGCCACTGTTTTGGCATGTTGTAGCTCTGTTTTGGTCTGGTTTGGTCATTTAAGCATTGTATTACATGCCTCTAGTGTTGTGTCCTTCACTAGTTTCAATGTTTTTGGCTCTTAACATGTCGTACATGAGTTGTTTGCATGTTATAGTCTTATTTGTCATGCCATTTCAGCACTAAAAAACGTCTGCAACCTCCCCCATTTCTTCATTTTTCCTTTTGTTTTGAGGGTTGTTTGGCCTTAGGTTTGTGTTTGAGCATGATGTAGGATTTGTGCTCAAATGGCTTTAACCCTCTTTTGAGGGTTCCTCCTAGTCAAAGGCATAATCCCTCTCATGTCCTAAACCACCCTTTTGGTTGACCCCTCCCATTAAAGGACTTTCACATTGGACTTAACCGGTTAAGGGATTAATTGGTAAACTAAAATATGTAAACAAGAAATAAGCAAAGTAAAACATGAACAAGATAAGCATTTGTGTTGCATTGCAGTTGTTTGGATCGGACGTTAATCCAAACACAAGAAAAGTGGGACGTTTCATACTCAAAGTGATGAAACGTGTCACATTTCTGGGTGGTCGTCACCCTTGATCATGTATGATAGGGTGGTGGCACTTTGAGCCTTATGTGAGCATTCACTAAGCTCGTACAAGCTTGGTCCTTTGGCCATCATGCATGAAAATGCTTGTTTGGTGGCTTGAGAGCCAAGTGCCACACTCCTTTGAGCTTGAGACATGATAAGGAGTTTGGCAGTACACACATTTCCTTGCAAATACATTGTCATGCCTCTGTTTGCTCTCTGTTGCAGCAAAAAGGAGGAAGTTCAAGGAAGCAGTGGCCGACCGGCCACATGTACTAGCTGACCGGCCACCAAAGCCAGCAGACCGGCCACTAGAGTTGGCCGATAGCCACCATTTCTAGCCGATCAGCCCACAATATGTTCTTGAGATGAAACAAAAGCAGTCTGGAGGTTGGCATAATTTTCAGAGGTCCAAAAATACGCAAACAGAGGCATCTAGAGTGTCATGACCCGAACCCGCCCCTATGGGTTAAGGACATAACCGGCCAATAATCAAGAGATTACCTACGGCCTGAATCCAAACCAAACATAACTCATCAGAGTAAAGGGGCCAAACGGAAGCAAAATTTAAAACTTTGTCCATAGAGCTGTGCTTACATTGCACATCAAAACAAACCATACATACACATATTAATAACTCACGTCAGAAAATACAGTAACATAAAGTTCTGTACAGACAGGATCATCCAAGTCTAGGTCAGCCAATCAAAACTATATACAAACGTATCCAAAGTCCTCGCCAGCATGACAAAATAAAACAGGGTAGCAAAAGGGCGAAGACGAGTCTCATGCGTGAGACGTAAGGGCTAACTCTTCAAAACCTTGGTTATTCCACACAAACTTCACTGAGGCTGGGTTTGGACCTCTCTTGGCTCACCTACAAACACACGAATGAGCGTGAGCGAAAGCCCAGTGAATAATATCAAATAAAGTAGATACATTAGAACAACATACATCAGACGGCCTTGGGCCCAATTCATATTTCTATCTAGTATATATATATAGATCAAGTGACTGCGGTTCCAAACACATCGAACGGCCTCGAGCCCAATCCATTCATGTCAAACTGGCCTTTGGCCCATTCATACTTTCAATCAGGTCAAACTGGCCTTTGGCCCATTCAGACTTTCACTCATGTCAAACTGGCCTTTGGCCCATTCAGACTTTCATTCATGTCAAACTGGCCTTTGGCCCATTCAGACTTTCATTCATGTCAAACTGGCCTTTGGCCCATTCAAACTTTCATTCATGTCAAACTGGCCTTTGGCCCATTCATTCATTCGTATCAGACTGGCCTTTAGCCCATTCATTCATTCATGTCAAACTGGCCTTTGGCCCATTCAGACTTTCATCATGTCAAACTGGCCTTTGGCCCATTCAGACTTTCATCATGTCAAACTAGCCTTTGGCCCATTCATTCATTCGTATCAGACTGGCCTTTGGCCCATTCATTCATTCATGTCAAACTGGCCTTTGGCCCATTCAGACTTTCATTCATGTCAAACTGGCCTTTGGCCCATTCATTCATTTGTATCAAACATTTGTCCACAATTCAATTTAACAGACTTATAGGAAGATGAGCAATTGAACAAATGGCATATTTCAGATATCTTTGTTAAGATATTACTCACAGTGATCGGCGGGATGATTCGCCCTGGAGCTCAACCCTACACATTCCATGAACACAATGGGTCACAAACAATTCAATCCATTCTTAATTCACATATTCCTCTTTAGGCTTCATTCTTATCCCTTTAACTCATTTACAATGCTTAATGCATGCCTAAGAGTACTTAGAAGTGAAAGGGAACGGAAAACGAAACATGGAACGCATTTACAAAATTTCAGAAATGGGGGTCCCCGTCGAGCGTGTACTTCCCCGCTCGAGCGGACCCATAGGTCTGCAAAAGTTCTGGTTACATCATTTTTACGCTCGAGCGTGAGTTCGAACGCTCGAGCTGAAGGTCATCCTACATAGCTCCCCGCTCGAGCGTGAACTTCCCCGCTCGAGCGGACATCCATGACTGTAAAAAAATACTGGGAGCCCGTATTTTACGCTCGAGCGGCGGTTTCCCCACTCGAGCGGACGTCAAGAATTATGGGTTTTCCAGAACTTGTTCTTGAGCTGAAATTCGACCTTCAAAGGCTCAAAGCCCACAATTCTGGTTTCAAAACATGCAAATACAATATATAGCATGTGGATGTAAACAACATGAGGCCAATCATTCAAAATCATGATCCAATTCTTCAAAATTAATCATGGCTCATTGTAGACACCCCATTTTTGACCGTCCTCAAGACTTGGACATCACCGCTTGAACACTCGGTGATTATCCATGTTCGTGTTCGTTTGGAGTTCCCAGAGTTCTCGGCTACGCGCCTTGCCTCAGGACCTCCGAACTTGACCGTTTTGTGTCTGGTTTTGCACCAAACACTTGTGCTTTGCCTTGGAGGGGCAGGGAATGCCTTGTGAGGCATCCCCACACACCACCGGCAGTGGCTAGAGGCCACCGGCTGGTTGGTGTTGCCATCGGCACTATATTGTGCCAGTCGGCACTCTTTTGTGCCGGTCGGCAGTCAATTTTGTCAAAATGACAATTTTGCCCTGCCAACTACTGTGCAGTTGCTTTTTGAGATATTTTTCAGCAGCTGTATGGCATTTGTTTCCCCTCCATACACGTGTATGGAGGGATGAGCCTTTGGTTAGCTTAACTTGTAAGTTTTGTTGCCTATAAGAGAAGGCTCTCTTCTCTTGGCTCAAGGGTTGGAGAGTTAGACATTTTAGAGAGAAAAGACAGAGAAGAAGCTCTGGTTTTAGGGTTTGAATCCTATATCTATCCTATCTCTCTTTTGCTCTCTTGTTTGTACACTAGGTGTTTGTGTCTCACTATTGCACATCAACACCTAGTGTTTCACCTTTCCTTGGCTACTGAGGTTCCAAGAGGTTGTTCTTGGTGTTTTTGGTTGGATTAGAGCTTAAGGAAGCAACAACATCATCTTTGGTGAAGAAGGTCAACAAGGGTGAGAAACTTGCTTTATTTTCCCCATTTTTGCACTCCATTTTTGCATAGTTTAGAACTATTTTTTGTGCTTGGTGTTTAATACAAAAAAGTTCTGTTTTTTAGTCCTCTTGATAGTTCATTAAGAGTGTTTTGTGCTTTGGGAAGGTTTGACCACCCTTAGGCCTTGAAAAGGCCTCATTTTTGTGCTATTTTGTTGAGCTCCGGGATTTTGGTGTTGGGGTCTCTTCACCACTGAAATCTTGAGGGATTTCAGTGGTGAAGATGATGCCTTGAAGTCCCAAGAAGGAGAGGGCCACCCCCTCTCCTTGATGTCCTTGAAAAGGACAAGTTTTGGCCTCTTGAGGAAGCCTTTGTTGGTGTGTGTGTTGAGCATGTCTAGGCTGCATTTTATGTTTATTATGCCATAATATAACATTGCTTAGAATTGGTTTTGGTCCCTTATGCATGCTTAGCATAGTTGTCATGTAATGCCTTGTATTGCCTTAACATGCCTTAGGTTGTTAGCCCTAATTTGAGCATGCTTTAGGCTTAGATTCATGAAGATTTTGTGCTTATCTTGACATGTTTTAGGTCTGTCCATAAGTGTTTGGGTTGGTCTTGGCATGCTTAGTATAGCCTCTTTGCATTTTAGGCTTGCTAGCCTTGAGCATGAATGTGTAGCATGCCTTGTTTGCATCATTTCAATGGTTTGAGACCATTTGCCATGTTATTGCAGTCCACTTAACATGCTCATATGTTTGCATTGCATGCCTCTTTGATGTTTCAAGAGCTCGTGTTGTATGCTCCTTGATGCCTTTTAATTTAAACCATATAGATGCCATCTAAGTGGTCTTTTGGACTTAGTTTTATGTGTTAAAACTCTGTTTTTGGTCGCCTAATGCATGCCATGTATGGTTGTGTTAAGTGTAGTCCATTACCTCTTTGGTGAGCCTTGAGTGCTTGGGCCTTTTTGCATGCTTTACTTGGTTTATTTAATTGGTTTGGAACCTTCTATAACATGATTTTCAAAGCTTATAATGCATGCTAAGTGTCCATGATATCCCCTTTCAAGTATGCTTGAGGGTTGCTTACTTAGTGCCTAAGTGTTAAGTCTTAACATATGCATGTGTGTGTGTGTGTTGGCCTTCATTTTTGGGCATTATTGGCCACTGATTTTGGGCCTATTTAGAGTTGCCTAGATCATGTTTAAAACCATCATTTGCTTGGTTTGCTTTGCCTCATGTTTGCTTGCATGCCTACATAAGTGTCTTGCCATGATCATGTTGCATATTAGCTAACATGCTTAGGTTGCATTGCACCTTGCATACATGTCTTGTTCCTTGACTTGGTGATAGGAATTGGGCCTTGTTTTGTTTGTTTGGTTTGCATGCATTTGACATGAAAGTGCACAACTTGGTTCTTTGGGCCATCATGCATGGGAATGCGTGATTGATGGCCCGAGAATCGAGGCACATGCCCCTTTGAGTCATAAATATGATAAAGGGCATGATTGGTGCACACATTGTTGGAATTACATTGCCATGCAAGTTTTTGCCCTCTGCTGCTGTGAGTTGCAGGTTCTGCAGACATTCAGTGCCGGCCGGCAGTATTTAGTGCCGACCGGCAGTCTATTTATGGCCGATGGATGTATTTTGTGCCGGTGGCCACATACTTCAGCCGGTGGTGTTTCCCCTCAGCCGGTGGTATCCCTCAGTGCCTTGAGGAGTAGTTCTGAGACTTTGGCAGTTTTCAGAGGAACAAAGCAGGGAAAACAGAGGCAAGCTAGGCATGGCAGTGCAATTCCGAACAAGTCCGGAGCGTGCGTTGCATCCGGCCCTCATCTCGGGGTGGTTTACTGTTTTAATTAGATTAATTAATTTATTTGATTAATTTAGTTGGACTGTAATATTTTAATTAGTTTGCGTAGCTAATTAATCTGTATTATTCTTTTGGTCCCTCCGAGTGAGGGCATATTTGTAATAAGTGTGGGTGAGTGGTTTGTATGTCTTCCAACCCCCACTTCTTTCTTCCCTTTTATTTACCTGCTTATGATGGTAGATTAGGGCACGTCTATTTTAGCATACCTTATGCAATGCATGCGTGCATCCATGCATTTGTCTAAACATGCACCGGGCTCGGTACATCATACAAACTGCATCATACTTTCAATTCCAAATCGAATACGTGATAGTTGTAGCATTTCACGTGTCATTTTAGGGTTAGCCGAGCCTACTCTAAATTGCATCTTTGCCTGTGTTGCATTAGCCACTTAACATGACCTAGGGACATGCATGTCTGCTAACTAGTTTCTTGTTTTTGGCACGGAGTACGATGTAAGTATTTTACGCTTTAGCATATCGCATGCGTGTAAATGTTGCCATGACAGTATGCTTACCATGCGGCTAAGTGCTTACATGAGATAAACTGTTTGAATGCCTGTGGGTGGAGGTTGGATTGCTTGAGTTGGAATAACTCATTGAAATCCGTATTTTAGCCTACTTGCGAGTAGCAAATTCCAAAGCATTTTCAAAGAAAACGGGTATGCAATGCTTATTTCCAAATTAGGCAATCTAGTCTATAATTGTTTTGCTGTGCGCATAACATAGTAATTCTAGGCTAATAATTGGGATAAGAACGCATAATGCTTTCAAAATCGGATATCACGGTTAGTAGAGGCCGGTCTTCGGACCAGGCGAAAGGGGGTGCTCATAGCTGACCTTCCCCGATCGTACCCAAGCTCCCGAGCCAAGACATTTGGTGATGACGGACACGTGGCCTTCGGCACCGAGTCAGGGTTTCCTAAATTCCCCCATTAAAAAAAATATTTAGGTGGCGACTCTGTAATCTGGCAAAGCAGTCCATGTTTGGCACTACTTTTCAAAAAATCTGTTTTTCTTCCAAAACGATTTGCCAGAGTTGGACTCTTTGGTTCAAGAGTAAGAACCACACAAACAAAAAAGGAGAGTCCGAACTGTAGTGAGGTCCCCCGCGGGCTTGTTACACTCATGCATTCAACTCTCATATAAGCTCCATAGCTTTAATAATCAAACATGCATGTCAATTTTAACTTCATTTCTATTTCAAATGATGCAATTGGTGTTCATTCTCATGAAACTCAATAAAAACATGCTTGCATGTATGATCCAACTCTCAATCTTTTATAATTTACATGCTACATGTTAGATCATGAAAATTTATGGCAATTCATAGTAATTTTATGCATGCATGTGCATATCTCATCAAAATCAACACAACTCATGATCTAACTTATCAATTAGTCTTCAATTCACAAAATCACAACTCAAATTCATGAGCCAAAGGTTGATAACTCACCTAGGAGCTTTAATCTTCCAAACTTATGCTAAATTCTTGAGGGTAGCTTCAAAATCCTCAAACTTCTTGACCAACCCTTCAATCTCCTACACTCTCCCTCTCTAATTCGGTTCTCTCACTCTCTAGAGAGCCAAAATCAGCCAAAATGAAATAAAAGAGAGGAATTTAGTGTATAAGGGTCCTTTATATAGGCTCTCATAAGCACAATTAATTAAGGTTAAATAATTGAGCACTAAAGCACCAATTTAATCTATTTAATTTGATCCGAATCAATTTTCAATTAAATTTCACCGTAGGCTCTAAAAATTACGCCCATCACAATGGCGCAGTCAATTTCGGGTTCTGCGGCCGATAGGGCCTTCAATTTAAATTCCAAAGCAGATAATCAAACAGATATTCCTACGGTGAACAGATAGAAATTCAAAACCACATATTTTCACATAAATGGCACACAGAATCATATCAAACACATAATCACACTCATAATAAGGACCAATTAGCATAATACGGAACAGGATTATCACATAGAGACAAGGTGGTGGATTTTCAGGGCGAAGCCAACCGAGCGTGCATATCTCCCTCACTTCCCGAGGCCGTTCATTTGAATTTCTTAGCTAATTAGTTCATTAGTTTAGTCGTTTTGTAATTAATTAGTTAAGTGTTTAATTAATTAATTCGGTTTGTAATTAATTAGCTTAGAATAGTTAATTAGTTGATTTGTAATAAGTAGCTTAGCGTAGCTAGTTAAGCTTATTTATTCGAACCCTCCTTCATGAGGGCGCAATGTTGTAATAAGCGTGCGTGTGTATGTGTGTGTCTTCCAACCCCACGTCTTTCTCCCTTTTACTTATCAGCTTTCGATGGTTAGTTTAGGATACGTTTCGATTAGCATACCTTATGCTTACATGTTTGCATCATTCATTTGTATTGCATGCACCGGGCTCGGCGCATCATTCAGACTACATCATATTTCAATACACTTACTTGAATACGTGTTTCGAAGCATGTTATCAAATTGTTACATTCATATGCCATCTTAGATAGCCGAGCCTATTTAGTTGCGTTATTGCATGTGTTGCATTAGACATCTTGTATAGTTAGGATCATGCATATTTCTAACTAGCTTTTTGTTTCGGCTTGGACTACACTGTAAGTGTTATGCATTTGCATACTTGCATGAGTGTGAGTGTTGCCATGATAGCATGTTTGCCATGAGGCTATTTGTTTATGTGATTAACTGCATAAATGCCTGTGGGTGAAGGCTTAATTGCCTGAATTGGAACAACTTGATGATTGTGAGTTTTAAGTCCACTTTGCGAAATGGCAAAATCATGTTTTCAAGCCCACTTGAGAGTGGCAAATCCACGCTTTAGCCTACTTGCGAGTAGCACTTTCAAACCATTTTCAAAAACAAACTTGAGTTGTTTTGTTCCAATTCTCGTGATTGAGTCTATACTTGTATGTGTGCATCACATAGTAATGTTCATTAATAATCGGATAAGAACACATGAGGTTTATAAAACAACATATCATGCTTAGTAGAGGCCGATCCTTTGATCGAGCGAGCGGGGGTGCTCATTTCAGGACCTTCCCCTCTCGTACCTAAGTTCCCGAGTCGAGGCAACTTTGGTGATAACGGACACGTGGCCTTTGGCATGAGTCAGGATTTCTAAATTTTCCAAAATAAAATATTTAGGTGGCGACTCTGTAATCTGGCAAAGCAGTCCAGTCTTGGCATTATTTGATCTAAAATCAATTTTCCAAAATGATTTGCCAGATCAGACTCTTTGGTGTTTATCAATCTCACATTGCACTTTGTGAGATTAGATTCAGAACCATGATAGGAGTCCGAACTGTAGCAAGACCAATTCGCGCCTCTCGAAAGGGGGGCGCGCGAAGAAAGTCGAGTCTACATGTACACACTGCTCTGTCAAATAGATGTACATAAAAATGTTTTCAAAAAATGTATAGTGTGTTATTTGGTGACACTCACTATGGGGTGGGTATGGGAACTGCAGATCAGCTCTTGTAATAGAGTCAACTAAAATAGCGTTATCGTGAGCACTACCTTCCCATCCAGAATTAATAAATGTGAACAACATGTCGAAGTCGCAAGTTGCGAGTACATTTTGCGATACCGTAGATTTGTGACCGCGAAATGTATTTTGTCTTAAGGCAGGAACCCTATCCACCAATGTGCCATCAATAGCACCGACACAATCCTACTTGAAAGATATTTGTTTGACATTAAAAGAAAAACAAACTTGGATATTACTTTTATGACCAAAAAAAAAAACGTTCCTTACTGTTATTGAAAACTTATAGGACAAACATATAGTCATACCTTGAACTAGAGAAAAAACCTCCTGTCATTTAAAATTTTTGCTATTATCTCGTCTTGGTTACGTGGTTTGATAACCGTTGACGCAAGCTTACACAGTGCCCGCATAACAATTTTGATGTGCCAACAAATAGTTTCAGTAGAGTATTGAAATCTATCGGCTAGTAGTCGATGGCGGTCATTTTGTGCGAAAGTGTACAAAAAAATTCCGAGCAATTCCTCGACACTGATATGCATATGTTTAGTTTCGATAAAGCCATTTTGAAGTAAGGTGTCTTTCAATAAAATGAATGTTTGTGCATCCATTCGCATAATGTCCATCATTGTTTCTGGATGGCCATTTAATAAACTGAAGATGTATTCATCACCTTTGAATGGACAAGTTCGCTGCGGTCGTCTACTACTTGACGCATTCATATGGTCATGCATAAAAGCAATCATCAAAAAGTCCATAAAATCTTCAATAACCTCATCCTCCTCTGATGAGCTCTCCATTGCATTGTTTTCTGTGTCGGATGACATTTAATTTCGGCTACATCACAGTAAAAGCATAATTATAAAATAATGTTTAACAACATGCTAACTGTTACCATTATTGGTGATACTGAAGTTAACAAGTGGCTACATTTAGTCGGCCTTAGTCATTTATCGAAGTAAATGAAAATATACACGCGAACAAAAAACATATTAATATGTAGTCATCTTGTCATAAGAAAACGGATATGAAATAACGCAGAACAATAACACGATATGTAAATGTAAAATAGAAATAGTGTAACAATTAAATAAAAATAAACATACGAAGATGGATAAAAAAGAGCATATCATAGGATAAGAAAATGAAGAAAAAAGAGCATATCAGGAATCATCAAATCATCTTGCACAACGACAAAGAGAATCGGTAACTCGATGAAAACACAACTTCTCACTTCACTGCAAAGCTAGGATCGTTGCTAAGCGCATATGGCAGGAGTACGCATAAAAAACCTTCGCCATTCCTTGTCTTTAAATAGTGTTAGTGCCCTAACGTACTGGACCAGTGATATGTCTCCAAGCTCTAGCAAGGCATCTTGACATGCATCAAGGGAATACTCATCACCACCTGCACTTACAGCCTCTGTGTCAGTTGATCGTGTACGTGAATGTTCCGTTTTTGCCTATACGCAGGTAGTGAAAGTTGCGCAAACATCATCAAAGCCTCTTGACCGTGACCTTTTAGATGACCATTGTCAGTCTGGCTATTTGTAGGGCCCCTCTTGTGACTTTTGCCCTTCACTGGTTCCATGTATTCATCGCCAAATAAGTCAACAGGAATGGCTTTAGCAGCATTACTCCCACCAGCTCCAGGGCTCCAAAATTTATTAAGCATTTCATCTTCTTCATCTTAGTCAAGCGTTCCTTGTGTGAATGCACGGGACAAGGCCCCTGTGGCACAACACTTTTCAACTATTTCGGCCATTTCTTGAAAATACTCAAATCTTTTTGTCCTAAACTTCTTTGCATTTTTTGTAGCCTATAGCAATTGAAAATATTGAGAATAAGCATAATGTACGTGTGATAAAATGTTACAAAAAATTTGAAAATGGTACAAGTTAATGAAAAACCTTATCCCAAAATTCATCAGGTGCAACAACAGTTCCTACAATGGGATCCATCCCAAACCGGTCTGTGCCTGCAGTCACTTAAAAGTTTGGTAATCAGATTTCAATCGCTGATATTTTTGTCGCACCTGTTTTGCTATGTATCGAAATCTATACAGATTTTACAACTAAGTTGCAAAATGATTCCAATGTCTAATTGTCCACACAGTAGTACGCCTTGTTGTTTGATTTTTTTTTTTTTTTTTTTGTCTCTTCTCTCAACGTATTTATTAACTTCATTTCAATTCTGGAACTCCACATTCTTGTATCCTGATTGTCGTCTGAATTGTTTCCATCCATCTAAAAATACACAATTTATATCTAAACTAATCTGAAGTGGATATAAAAAAATAACAATGCAAAAAGCAATACGAAACAAAATTAATCAATTGAAGTTGTTAAATAGTGTTGGGAAAAGAAGATTAATTGAACTTCTTAAACAGCGTTGAGCAAAACAGATATAACAATAAAAATCAGCTAATATTGCTCCCAAAAAGTTTGTCAAATAAGTGTACGCAATAGAAAATAACCAGAAATAAGCAGAAGAAGGAAACCAAAAGAAAATAAGCATGAAAAGGGGTGAGTGCAGCTCGAGCCAAAGGTGGGGAGAGGCCGATGGTCGACCAACCGGATGACCCGAGGGACGACCAGCCAGTTGTCCTGGCGGTTGACTGGCTCAGCTTAAACAGATCACAAACCATTTCACTTCTCATTACATAGCAGATGGATTGAAGGATTTACGTACCAGATCAGTAGGAGTGGAATAGTTGTCAGCGGTGATGGAGTGGGTACAGTGGGTGGATGTACGCCTCTTTGGTAGCCGCCTGATTTGAGAATAGGTTTGACAAATTTGGCCTGAGACAAATAAATTTGGGGATCTTTTAAAAAATCATTGAGCTGTAAAAATAATTTTGACAGAAATTTGTGATTTATTTAACCTCGGTCTCGTCGTTGTTTGGTTGCCTGGAGAGTGAATCTTCCACAACGCACAAATTACAACTCACCTGATTTGTGGGAGATGGTATGGGTAGGAAGGGGGTTCACAGACATCGTTTATAAAATGGTCTTAGTTCAAAGAAACAAACACGACCCGTGACAAATCATCAACTGTGATCTTTCAAACTGAGGAAGAATCTTGCGTGATCTTTCAAACAGAGGAAGACGAGTAGTGAAGTTCAGCTTTAAATTTCTTTTTGCACGTGAATATTTTCAGAAATGAAGAAGATGGAAGGCTTTTCATAAATGAAGAAGGCACAGGATGGAAATGTACCGTTGGAAGCTTTTGACAGCGGAGAAATGAAGAAAAAAGCTGTCAAACAGGAATTCGAAATGTATTTTGAATGATATGGTGGAATTATGATTTCAAAATCGTATCCAAATGTGAAGCGCGAAAGGACGGATGGAATTGTATTTTGAGAATATAATCAAACAAAGCCTAAAATCCTTTCCAAACATATGTGATTTTTACTCCTATATTTTTTACTAAAAATCACTTCACAAACGAACCTTAGTATCATTGAACAATGTGACCATACGAACGAGAATGTGCTACATGAAGGGTGACATATAACACATTACGAACACAAATGTGACACCATCAAATGGGGATAATACACAAATTGACATATACCAACAATGTCAAACATGATATAACAACATATAGAATAATGGGACACATGCCGATTTATTGAATAATGTGACAACATAAACAAGAATGTGAGGTGTAAAGATTGATGTGTGACACACCTCCAACATTAATGTGACAGCATATATAATGGGTAATGTGACACTTTCAAAATGTGACACATTGAAAGACAATGTGACATGTGCCATTTGAAACGTGAACCAAATCTACCCAACAAAAACCACCACCCGAAGTCGTGTTAGTTGTATTTTTCAACTCTCTGTGACAAGTAACAAACACTCCCATACATTCACATTCACAATCTAGGTAATACATCTAGGAATTCAAATTTGGTAAGAGCGTAACAACATTGACACGTAACGTAAATGTCAAACCAACAATTTAGACAAACTAGATATTAGATTAACGAGTATAATGTTCATTACAAAAAACGAAAGTCATATATTGTAGAATACTATTCAAATGTCAACTCATCATTCCTCAATCCTATTGACATTCCTACTGACATTACTAACTGATAAATACCACCCCTATTATACTAAACAAGTGCAAACAAAAATTTATGACTGAACCATTCTAACATATTCCTAAAAGAAAAGTACGAATCAGAAACCGTATTGACAATGCTACCCAAAACACCCAAAAACATCATAACAACAACAATTTTTTAACGTCAAACATAATGTGCCATTCAAATACTAACTAAACGTGAATTTAAACCACCCCCCCCCCCCACCCACCCACCCACCCAAAAAAAAAAATGATGCACCCATTTGGCACCATTGGAACATTGTTCCAATTGTCAATTATCATCAACAAATAACCTTATTAGGTCGTTCACAAATGACTTCACCATACTGGCTCAAATCGTCTTGCAGCTCTCTCCTCCCATTGACTTATCCACGTCAAGGTGATGCATAAGTTGCTTCAGAATGAAGCATACTATAATTCCACAATCAGCCTTGTCAAGAAAATTTTAGACATTAGTAATTACGTTAAAACGAACCACATACAATGTATGGAAACATCAATGACATTCATTGCAAACAAACAGAATTCACACTTACGAGTCTGCTTTTTGTTGCGGACAATCATCAACCACTAAAAGTTCATTCACCAAATCTTTGCGTTTCAACTACGCCAACCTTAAGTCTACGCCTTATGTAATCCTCAAAGTATCCCTTCTACGTTATTGTCAAATTTATATTACCAAGTAATTAGTACTGTGTCAAATATAAATTACAAAGACCTGTGAAATTAACTACTTCACGTTTACTAACCAACAACCATGTTTTCCAGTAATGTTTGTCTTTCCACCCACGTATTGGTTTCATTGAGTTGCAATGCATCTAGAATCCTTCATCGGTGTCATAAACCATAAGTGTCCAATGGTTATCTAAGTGGATTGGGAATTGAATATATTTGGCTTTGAGGGCATAAAGGGCATAGACGGCCAAGTACTTGTCATGCGCATCTTCGCCCACATCTCTAATCCTAGGCTGCACGCATTCGAGTGTGACACCATGAAAGGAGGATATGAAATCACAACCACAACACGAAATTGTGTTAGTTGTATTGTTCGACTCACAGTGACAATTAACAAACAGTCTCATAACCTCATTCACAATGACAATTACAAAACTAAATAACTAAATATCACATTTTAAAATTTCAAGTATGCACATTCACATATACTGAACAATATCAAACATGACGTAATGTGACAACATGAACGAGAAAGTGAGGTCAAAAGATTGGCACATGACACACTCCCAACACAAATGTGACAACATATAATGGATGTGTGACACTGTCCAAATGTGATGACATTATATAAAATGTGACATATGCCACTTGAAACATGAACCAAATGTACCCAACACAAACCACTACCCAAAGTCGTATTATTCGCCAAGCTTAATACAATTAATGTTACGATGTATATTACATGACCACATATTTCACACAAAAAAAAACGTAACAACATATCTACATTCCCACACACGTTTACAAATGTAACACTAAAATACTCAACGTAAACACAAATAATGTGGCACATACCTATTTATTGGAAAGTGAGCCTACGCAAACGAATATGTGCTACGAGAAGTTTTACGTATAACACGATACAAACACGAATGTGACACCATTGAATGGGGACGTGAAATCACAACCACAATCCAGAATCGTGTTAGTTATATTATTCGACTCCTTGTGACAATTAAGAAATGGTCCCCAAAATACACATTCACATTCATAAATGGGATCACATTCACAATCAAAAATTCTAAAATATGAAGTCACATTAAAAATCAGAAAACGAACAACACATAAAATAGGGAGGTGGCACCAGTCACATTAACTAATTTACTTTTGTTACTTAATGCAAACCGCCAAACAACATCATAACACAACTTGGACCCCTAAAAATATGATAATCAACCACTATCATTTGAATGGGTAACAAACAACCACGTCATACCCACTATGTCACATACGACCATTCAGACCTAAACTTCACGAAATAGACCCTATATTTGACAACACAACAACAAATCACACACAAAACACCCAAACTCGCCAACCCACCGACCCCCCATCCGAAAACACCAAAAAAGAAGTCACAAAACACACCTAATCGACAACCCACACATACATACTGACATCTCAAACCGAAAACAATCAAAACCTAAAATACTTATAAAACTCACAAAATATACAACTCACATTACAGCTTTTGACCGATACAAATTGAAATTGTCCACAATCCCATATTCACATAAACCCTAGTTATGGGTTGCTAACCAAAATAAAATGAATGAACATTGCAAAATAGGGAGAAAGTCACACTTACGTTTTGGGGCCATCATTCGTCGTCGTTCACCGGAGACGCAACCCTGATCCCACCATCTCGTCGAACCTCACCGTCGAATCGCACTGCCTTTTCCTCTCATTGGTGGCCTTCCAAATGTTTTGTAATGAAGCAACCCTTTACACTAGCATAATGAGACAAAACCTATCTCATATATTTTGTTTTCTAAAAATTTGCCTAATCAAAGCTATAATCACCAAACAGAACGTATATTTTGAAATTCAAATTTACATTTATATATATATATATATATATATATATATGTATAGTAACATTTAATTTCCTATATATGGTTTTATCATTATTTATGATATTAACAAATAATATTAAAGGTAAATGTGTCAACAAACTTTCCACAGAACTTATGAGAATATAAATTTTTTCCTAGGACTATATGTAACATAAGTCTCCCTAATAGGACTTATAAATAATTTTTCCAAATAAATATGATTTCCACAATAATTTTCTTGATATAATTCTGTAAATAAATTCTGTGTAGTTAATATTGTTGGATGAAAATTTGCCTTCTTGTACTTAGTTGGATAAAACATTTGTTTCCTTTTTCTTGACATATCAAGCCGTTGGAAACCATATAACATATACCCTATTCTCTTCTTTTCATTTCTTTTTTTAACATTTTTGGTCGCTGTCTCAAAAAAACACAATTAAGTTTTAAAATAAATCCTTTCTAAAAAAAAATGTTTTAAAATAAATAATTATTTAATTAATTACAAAACAAAAACAAAAAATACCTTACAGTTTGATCCTTATAATAAAAAAATAAAGGGTAAACCAGCAACAGGTCTTGATAGTTTGACTTAATTTTCATCAAGTCTTATTAAAAATAAGTCTTAATAAAAGCATCATTAAAAATATTTTTTTGTGACGATTTGTTGCATATGTCGCTAAAATTAATAATTAGTGACTTTTTTATCATGATTTTTATAAATTGTAGCTAAAACTTACAAGTAGTGACGTTTTTCTATTACAAGATTTTTAATCTGTCACTGAAAGTTGAAACACAGTGATGTCTTTTGTGACGATTTTATTAAACTGTCGCTAAAACTTATAATTAGTGATATTTTTTATAACAAAATTTTCAAACTGTTACTAAAAATTAATAATTAGTGATATTTTTTTAATAGTGTTCGATAAAAAATACCATTAATTCTCATAGGACGTATTGGACAATAAGTTCATTTATTTACACGTAAGTTTCTCTAAAATAAACTCTGAGTTTTTAATTTTATCAATTGAAATCTTATCTTTTAATTTATTTTCAATCTAAATTATTCACCTATATTCGTTAAGTAAAACTGGCGAAAAAAATATATTTTAGTCATTAAACTCAATGTAGATGTACATAAAATGTCAAAAATACCTCTTTTCGTTGAGTTTAATGATTAAAATATTATTTTTTATTAGTTTACTTAAAAAAAATAGACAAATTGTTTAGATGGAAAACAAATCAAAAGATTATAATTTAATTTGACAAAATTAAAACTAATGATTTATTTTGTTACAAGTGTCAAATCTTAAGATTTTTTTTTTATTTTCCCCAAAAAAATTTGGGTTTCCCTTCAATCTATGGTCTAGATTAGAGGATGTTGTCCGATTTTGCGGGGTGGACCACAACTCTTATTTTGATGATCTGACTTATTCATTTTGTAAGATTATTCGTATATATTATTCACATAAAAATTTTAAACGATCTGATAATCGTAACATATTTAATTTATTATATTTGTCATAAAAAAATTAAATTGTCTATTTTTAAAAATACACTTGTTGTCCTCATTCGACAGTCAAAATTTTGAATTTTTTTTTTTTTTCAACTTCTCCTAAAAGTTTTGTTTGTAAAATATTTTTTTCACTAAAACTTTAATCAGAAATGCAAATAAATTCAAGAATTGAACGAAGAAAATAATGAATCAAATAGGGGTGGGCGCGGGTCGGTTGCGGCCACAGAATCTCCAATCCGCCATCCGTCCATCAGATTGGTGGATTGGAGAAAATCAATCTACATCCGTTCGCCAATCCGACAGATGTGGATTGAACGGATTGGCGGTTTGGCGGATGGATGCGAATCGGTTTGGCGGTTTAAAATTTTATAAATTTTCAACATAATTCAACTTGTGCACTTCCTCAAAAAAAAAAAAGGTATTACAGTCAATGACTTAAAAAAATATTACAATCACTGCATGCCTCATCTAAAGCAAAAAAGTTTGAAACTTTAGAATATCACAATCACTGCATGCCTCATCCACATACTACAATCACAGCATGCCTCATCCATATAAAGTATTACAATCTGTGATTCTTAAAATATAAAAACAATTCAAACCACCAAAATCATGAACAGAGCAGTAGTAGAGATTATATGCCTCTGTATTGTTACATTTATATCTGTGTTTGAAAACAAAAACCAACCAGCATATATCATATTTTCTATTTATTATTTTTAGAGATAGATTTAAAAACCAAAAAATATAGATAAATAATACGTTTATTTTTTTCAATTCAAAAAAGATATTCAAGTTGAAAACTTTTTTTCAACAGAATATTTAAACTCTTTTTTAATTGAAAACAAAAATAGAATATTTAAACAAACTGAAAACACAAAGTCTTATAAATTACTAGGGGTGCTCGCGGTTTGGCGGTTCGGTTGCGGCCAAAGGAATCTCAAATCCGCCATCCATCCGCCAGATTGGCGGATTGGAGAAAATCAATCGGCAACCGTCCGCTCGTCATCACGCATCCGTCCAAAATGCAGCAGATCGGTTCGGTTCGGTCAGTTTTGACGGATCGGTATATCCGCTGCTCACCCCTAAAATCAAACAATAAAAAAGATGTGATAAAAAGCCATGTGATGAGTTGTAAATTTCCATTCAACAGTCGTGACAAATTGACAATACAATACCAGCTTATAAAGCATGTGATTGGCCCCCTCCATTCCCACACGTAACCACTTTACATGACAAAAATTTAACAAACCAAATTAAGTAAAAAATATTGGGCAGCTCTCCACTGGGTGCATCTGTACCTATCTTACCCTGTCTGCCAATCCTGTTAAAATTACAAACAACAATCACAAAACTAATAATAATCAGACAAACAAGAAGGGCATCTGATCAGGCCGTTCTCATTGCACGCCAGACAAGTCGCGAACCCATCTTTCTCCGAGTAACATTTGTGGCTTCCGCTGCACTCGACGCAGAGGATAAATCGATAGCTGCCGCAGACTTCGCAGACTCCGGGAGTCGCCGCCGGCAAACCTTCGATGAACTTCTTGAGCTCGCCGGCTTCGTGAAGCTCTCTGATCTCCTCAGCGCCCCCGACATATCTCCCTCCGATGAAAACCCTAGGCAGACTTATCTTGGTCTTGTGATTCCCAAAGATCGCCTGTAGCTCCTCCATGAATTTTGAATCCATACAGAGATCACGCTCATCGATCGACACGCGAAAGCCGTAGAGGATCGATCGGACGGCCCGGCAGTCCTCGAAGGTGGATCGGACGACGCGGAGGCTCGTGAAGTAGACAACTATGCGTTTCTCGGCGCCAGGGATGGAGATCGATGAGGGGGGTTCTTTTGAGGGTGGTGGAGTGAGATTGGGTTCGGAGTGGCAGGTTGACCAGGTTCGGAGGGTGGAGTTGGCAAGTCGGACTCGGTGGAAGATGGAGGATTTCGATGATGAATTGGTGGAGGATTGTGATTGGGTTTGTTGTTGTTGTGGGTTTTTGGTGAAATCTTCTGTGCAGAGGTATTGGATGTCTTTGAATGATTTGCAAGAGAAGTTTGAAGGAGGTTTGGAACGAACCCGAACCGTCGATTTTGCCCGCCGCAGCCACATGAAAGGAGAGAGAGAGAGAGAGAGAGAGGTGGTGTGCGCGGTGGGATTTGGGCGACGGAGCGGGGAGTGAGAGGTGAGATTTTATTGAAATGAAAATTTTAGGATGGGAAAGAGTAGGGGCGGTAGGGGGGACCAGGGAAGGTGAGGGGGTTAGGTAAATTAGTTAGAGAGAGGGTGGTTAATGTTTTGCTTTAATGATGTTCAAAGGATGAAGAAGGGAGATGAGAGGTCTTCATTGGCATTTGCATTATTGATGATTGATGTTTAAGGGAATGAACAACAAGATAAGAGGTTGTAATTAGTAGGGTTGGATAACTTTTGTTGAGTGTTATTTATTTATTTATTTTGCATGGACTAGCTCAATTTACTCCAATCCTATATCTAGGAGTAGATCATTTGTCACAATCCCCCCTCTCACCACTTCTCCTGGAGTTGGAGAGAATCATCATGGGTAGAGAAGTAAATTTGGAACAAACCGACAATTGAAGGAGGAAAAATGGGGGAAAAAGCGCTTGTTTCTCTGTTCTTTGGTCTTTTTTCCTTCCTAGTAACACTGTTGGATTCTTGGATATATAGAAGATTGAATTGGAGATTATATACTATGGGTTCTATATATTTTGTGTTTGTAATTTTTTTTGAAAGAAGATATAATATATACTTGGATTGTATATCCCTCAAAATGAGTGGATATACAATACCCACTCCCCCTATTATATTATATCCCATCAGATGGAATATGAATTAAAAATACAATTTTACCCTTTTACAATGGAAAATTTGATTATGTGCATATATGAATTTTACAGTGAGAAATTTGATTGTGTATATGAGAAATCCAATTGTATATAACCAAAAAAAATTATATCCATGAATTTTATCTTTAAATTTTTACAGCTGAATTTTTTGCGTAAACATATAGAAACGTTATTTCCTTTTTGAGATTCAAAGTTTTAATTTATTTTTTTTAATTTTAAATATAAAAAATATATTTATAATTATACTAATTTAAAAGGTTTTGAATTTTCAAAGTTCTAATTCAAAAAATATTTACCAATTTAAGAATTAAATAAATAAGTGGGCCAAATAAACTATGATATGTATTTTATTTTATTTTTTTACATTGGCCAATTAAACTATAATATGTATTTTTTATTTGTAAGAACTTAGAATACACAATTAAATTTAGAAATTAATTTTAAAACTGTTAAAACTTAATTGATTCTAAATTATTTTTATTATATATTTTAAATTATTTAATTTTTGATTATGTTATTACTTAATTGATTATTTTTTATTTAATATATATATATAATGGTGTGGACGCGCTCCCGGGAACTCTCCGAATATCCGCGCGCGCCTGCGAGGGGCTGGGCGCGAATTCTCATTTTGTTCTCTAAGCTACTACAGTTTGGACTCAAATGTCACGGTTCTGAATCTAATCTCACAATGTGCGATGTAAGACCGATAAATCACCAAAGAGTCCAAATCTGGCAAATCGTTTTGGAAAACTGATTTTTATAAAGAAGTGCCAAACATGGACTGCTTTGCTAGATACAGAGTCGCCACCTAAATATTTTATTTTTGGGGAATTTAGGAAACCCTGACTCGTGCCTAAGGTCACGTGTCCGTCATCACCAAAGTTGCATCGGCTCGGGAACTTGGGTACGAGAAGGGAAGGTCATTTAATGAGCACCCCCGCTCGCCCGATCAAAGATTGGCCTGTACTAAGTATGATATCTTATTTTTGAAAATACATGTGTTCTTATTCCGATTAATTAGCTAATCTTACTATGTGATGCGCACAGCAAACAAGTATAGACTAGATCGCCTAATTTGGAACAAAACATTGCATGTTCGTTTGAACACGGTTTGAAGTTTGCTACTCGCAAATAGGCTAAAACGCGATTTTCAATGAATTGTTCCAATTCAAGTAATCCAGCCTTCACCCACAGGCATTCAGGCAGTTATATCACATAAGCAGTTAGCCTCATGGCAAGCATGCTTTCATGGCAACATTAACACACATGCAGTATGCTAAAGCGTAAACATTCACAGTGTACTCCGAGCCAAAACAAAGAACTAGTTAGAAATCATGCATGATCCTAGTTCATGTTAAGATGGCTAATGCAACACATGCGAAAATGCAACTAAAATAGGCTCGGCTATTCTAAAAATGGCATATGAAATGCAATTTGATACATGTATTCAAATTGGAATTGAAATACAATGCAGTTAGTATGATGCACCGAGCCCAGTGCATGCAAGACAGATGAATGGATGCACGCATGTGAACATAAGGTATGCTAAATGAAATATGCCCTAAAACTAACCATCGTAAGCGATTAAGTAAAAGGGAGAAAGAAATGGAGGTTGGAAGACATGCATCACACACACGCACGCTTATTACAATAATGCACCCTCTCGAAAGAAGCTAACTAGCTAATCTAAGCTAATTAAACTAATTATTACACAACAAATTAATTAACTAATCCTAGTTAACTAATTATTACAAAATGATTTGAAATAGCTAAACGCATTAACTATTAAGGGTACAAACCAAAGCAAAAGCTAGCTATCTAAGCATGGCAGCTAAGGAAAGCAGTAAAACAGGAGGTTCTCGGAGGGAAAAGACTGGATGCATGCTCGGTCGCCTTGTTCGGAAATCCAATGCGATGCCCCGATTTGCCTCTGTTTTCATTTGTTCTTAGAAACTTGCACCAAGCTCCAAAAAGCTGAAACTCCACCTAGGGAAACCTGTGAGAGGGTGGTCGACCACTTTTGGTTGTTGAAAAACCAGAAAAGTGGTCAGCCAACTAGTTTTTCTGGCTGGCCGGCCAGTTGTTGCTGTTGAATTCCAGTTTACTGTAACAGAGAGCAAGAAATGGCATGGCAATGTATTTGCAAGATATGTGTGCACAACCACCCCCCTATCATGTCATGAACTCAAGGGGGTGTGGTTTTCGACCCTCGGGCCACCAATCGCGCATTTCAATGCATGATGGCCGAGAGGCGAAGTTGCACAATTCAATGTAAAATGAATGCACAAGTAAACACATAAAGCCTAAAACTCTATCATGTATGATCAAGAGCGTCGACAACCGAGAATTGAGGCACGTTTCATCACTTTAAGTATGAAACGTCCCTCGTTTCCCGTGTTTGGACTAACACCTATTCCAAACAACAATGCAACACATAACATGGCATACACAATGCGACTCAAGCATACAAACATGGGAGGGACAAGCAGGCAAACATGCAATTAACATACTAGCATACACAATGCGAATGAACTACATGGCATACACAATGCTCATGACAACTAGCATACACAATGCAATGACTAACATGGCATACTCAATGCAATATGATCATGGCATACACAATGCGAAGCAAGAGCATGACATGCGCAATGCAAACAACAACATAACATGCACGATGCGATGTGACATGGCGTACACAATGCTCAATGGGCTTAAACCGAATGTGGGTAGACCTCAACCATGCCAAAACAGAGGCCATAATGCTAAAATGAAGGCACCGAAAACACATACAAGCATGCATGCCAATTGGCTCACCAATTAAGGCACTAAGGTGCAACTCTCAAGAATACTTAAAGAGTGAAAAGCGTGGAAGTGTAACAACACCAAGTGCACTGGAATAAGGTAAAAAATGATGCCAAATCATTCAAACAACACAAGTATGGCATGCTAGGGTCCTTAAAGCATGAAGCTAGTAAAGAGGACTACAAAGGAGGCATGCAATACATGGCACAAATGCATGAACTAAGCATGGACAGAGCTCAAGTAGGTCAAAATAAGGACCTAAACATGCTGAGACGAGGGCTCAAAGGCCTAGGCATGCAAGCATACGAGCTAAGGCATAAACTAAGCAACAATGCATAACACTCAAAGGCACTTAAAGCATGATTGAGGTAGGAACATGGCAATGCTAAATGCTCTAAAATGTCATGTTAAGTGATGCCAAATCATGTATACAACACAAATGAAGCATGCAATGGTGCTCAAAGCTTAAGGCAAGCAAGAGCATTTGTACTACAAGTATACAAAACATGAAGCATGTGGCAAAGGCAACCCAAAATAGTCCTAGAACATGTCAAAATGAGTCTAAAGCATGCATGGAAGGAAGCCAAAATAAGCTAGCATGAAGGGCATAATGCATGATGCATGCAAGGCAAATAAGGTGGATTACATTACACCTATTAAGACCAAGCATGGGATGACTTAACCAATAAAAATCAGAGTTATATCATGGCATAATAACCCCAAATAAACACTGAAATGATGGCTCGCAAGCTAAGGCATGAAGGCATACGCAATGGTTCATGTTAAGGCATAAAGGGGGAATCCCTCCAACGCATTGAATGAGTGACAAATGTGAATGCATGGCCATGACACATGGACTGAAATCACATAATAAATGATGTCAAATCATTAAAATAGTCCAATTAATGCATGCTAGTGAACTCAATACACAAGGCTAACAAGCTAGATTGAACCATAGCTATTCAAAGCAAGGCATATATGACCAAAACAACTAAAATCAAACCTTAAACATGGTAAAACATGAAAAAAATCTTCTCAGAGCTAAGCCAAAAGCATGCTAAAATGACATGTCAAAGCATGATGCATGTTAGGCTATTTCATGGAATTACACTACAAGTGTATGAAGCACACAAAGCTAGTTTGTGTGATTTACACTACAAGTGTATTAACCATGCATGAAGTGACCAAACCAAGCAAAAACAGTGGTATGCCTTAGCAAAATAACCACAAATACAAGCTAAGATATGGCCAACAAAAGCTTAACAAAGATGCTCAAACATGAGGCATATGAAGCAAGTAAACAAAATACAAGGAGAGGGGATGACCCTCTCCTATTTAGGACACCAAAACCACCTTTCCACCACTGAAAATCCTCTGGATTTCAGTGGTAGAAAGGTCATGCAAAGGGTTCAACAAGAGCCTAAAGGGATGGCTCAAAACAAGGCCTAACAAGGCCTAAGAGGGGGTAAATCACCCCAAATGAAAAAGTGACCTTAAACAACTATTTTAAGCATGCAAAAATAGAACTTTTTCTAGTTAAGAGTTAAGCTTAAAAACGTATGCAAGAAGGGCTAAAAGCTTAAGCAAGAAAGGGGGATTTAAAGGTCAAATACTCACCCTTGAAGACCTCCTTTATAACTGCAACTCCAGCAAGTTCTTTGAGCTTAAACCAGTCCAAGAACACCAAAAACAACCCCTTAGCACCTCAGCAACCAAAGGAAGGTGTTTGAGTGTGTGTTTGTGTGTTAAACTAAGACAAAATAACACTTTAAGGCACAAAATGGGAACAAACAAGGAAGAATAGATACAAGTGTATATCTATCTCTCAAGCCTCAAGTTTCTGAACCTAGAGGAGGGAGGAGAAGCCTCTCTCTTATAGAAACTAAAAGAGAAAGCTTCTTGGAGAAGCTAAGCTTCAAACAAATCCCTCCATACACATGTATGGAGGATAGCTCTAATGCCCTCCAGCTGTGCCAGCTGGAGGAAAATATCTCCGAAAAGGTGCCAAAAAGCAGCCGACCACTTGAAGTGGCCGGCCTGCTACTTAAAGTGGTCAGCCGACCACTTCAAGTGTTCTCCCAAGACAAAGACTGGTCGGCCACAGGTGGGAGAGGTCTAGAGCATGAAAGAAAGCGAGTGGTGTGGTGGCCGACCAGAAAATGTGGCCCAAAGACCAAGCAAGCCAGTTATCCGACCAGAAAACTGGCTAGCAGAAGGAAAAGTGGTCTCCAAGGAGAAAAAGTGGTCTCCCACCCTTGTACCACCTTCTAAACAAGGAAAACAAGGTTTGTACCAAAAACAAACCAAAGCGGATGCAAGACGAGAGATCGAGAGGCAAGGCACGCGGCCGAAAGCCTCGAAAACTGGTCTACGAGCATCAAAAGTGGTATGCCACCACAAAAGTGGTCTTCCGGACCACAGTGTTCCTCTAGGCAGAGGCAACAAGGTGTGATTCAAAAACCACGTCAAACGGAGAATGTTAAGCGATCCCGAACCAAGGAGCATGACCGAAGGCTCCGAAAACTGAAAATTAGTCTCCAAGCAGGAAAAGTGGTCTACGACCACAAAGAGATGGTTTACAAGACCTCTCCCTCCCTCTGGGAAGAGAAACAAAGTTCGGTCCACAAACCGAGCCGAAGCACAAAAGAGTTCAGAGGCCTGGAGGCAAGGCTCTTAGCCAAAAACGCCGAAAACTCGAAACAAGCACAAACATGCACTATCACCGACCGCTCAATCGATGACGTCTGAGTCTTAAGGTTGGTCAAAAATGGGGTGTCTACAATTGGCAAATGATTGGATGTAATGAACATACATATATATTGCATGTTGATGGGTATAGGGGCAAAATAGACATTAATGTATGTTATTTGTTGTTGGCTACATATTTTGTAAAAACTAATCGTAGCTTGACACGTGGTACATAAAGGGAACTTCGGGAAGTTAATACAAGTCTCCAGTCAAAGATAGACATGTGGCAGGTCATATTGGTTATAATGGATCTGTGCAGCACTGGAATAACTAGAAGGCACAAGATGACATGGCCCAATGGTTACTCACAAATTCAAATTCAAATCTAAGAGGGAAGCCTAATTGCAAGAATGGCATAGTGGGACTGACTGTGAGAGAGCATGATCAGCAATGATGGGAGGACATTTCGATGGTTGGAAGCCCATTTCGACGTTTACCTTTGGAGAGTATAAGCAGGGAAGGCCCCAAATTGAAGACCCAGACTCAGATCCAGAAACCAGTTTATTTACTTCATACTTTTTTCCAGTTTTACATTTCCAGTTCTTTACATTTCCAGCACTTCAATTCCTGTACTGCACTTCATTTCCTATTTCAAGTAATCGTTGCTGTAAACATTTTCAAGGCTGAGTCATTTCATTGTAAGTTCCTATTTACTTAATGAAATTCAGTTTCTGAATTGTTCTGTACTTGTTATTTCTTATAATTTTTTCCTAAAACAAGCCACCAATAAAAGTCCTCTTCATTGAGGCTGAAAAAAACTTCAACACAATCGTCTGATAATTGGTTGGCAATTAAAATTCTGCAAGGACTGATTGATCCTTGCTGGCACATTTAAATTTACACTATTAACCTTCGAAAGCCAAAAAAGCCAACATATATTTTTGGCACGCCCAGTGGGACCATTAAAAATGACTAAACATAGAACAAGAAAAGAAAATGAACGCCTGGAAGAGGGTATGGAACCCAGAGGAGAATGTAATGGATGTACCTGTCCCATCAGATCTTCCACAAATGGTCGAACAGACCAGCACTTTAGAATATAGAACGCATGCCCGACACAATGGACAGGGCCTTAAGACTGGACCTTCGAATATCCCTTCTACCCACCCAATAAATCCATTGAGAGATTTAGTAGATGTTATGGTGCAACAATTAATGTATACAATGGAAAAATGGGTAACATCCTTTTTGGATGGAGTAAATTCTCATCAATCAATGATCGCACAACAGGCTGAAGAAAACATGAATTCCCTTAAACATGGATTGGCTCGAGATAAACAGCCCATGCAAAATAACAGACAAACTAATGGTCAGACTAGCAATCAGAGTCATGAGAGGTCATCACCTGTGCCTCAGTCATGGTATAAAGCTCCTTCGAGACCACCAGCAAACCAAAATGTACCATTGCCCACCAGCGAAACCATACAAATTGGTGGATCTGGGCCAGCACAAGGGAATGGTATGAATATGTTTCCAAATCCTATGTTCGAAGCCATACCTGGCACACGGGGCTTCATTAATCCTATGTTTGAATTTACAATCGGGGGGTTGGAGGGATTTCCTGCGGTTGGAAAGAGAAACAACACCTGTTCCTCCTCCTATAGCACCTTTCGTAGGGCCTTTCCCAGGACAGATTCCAAAAGGTTAGCCATACCTCCAACAGCAACCAGTCCAACAAGGATAGCAAGCCTTGAATATACCAATATATGGACTAAGAGGCCCTTAAACACATGGAGTTCCTCCAAACCCTATGTTGGTTCCTCCAGTAGTGGTTCAACTAGCACAAAATATGGTTCAAAGGGACCAAATTGCTGATATAGTTAGAGAAATGTGTGGACCTATGGCTCGGGGGTCCAGTGTACAGAAACCCTTACCCAGAGTGGGTGGATAGGGTACATGAGTATCCTAGGTGGTTTAGAATACCAAACTTTGCCCTCTTTTATGAGAATGGAAACCAGTCAACGGTGGAACACATTGCTAGGTTTACAGGCCAGTGTGGTGAGTTCACCAATAATGATTACATAAAACTGAGACTCTTTCCAAATTCTTTAACTGAAGCAGCCTTCGTATGGTAGATAAACCTTACACCTGGCTCTATCCAAACTTGGCAACAAATGGAGAAAGTTTTTCATGCCCAATTTTTCCAAACAGAACCTGAAGTTTCCATGGTAGACTTGGCAAGATTGAGCCAAACGCTTGATGAGAAGGCTGCTCAGTTTATTGCCAGATTTAAAAGGGCACAAAACAAATGCAAGGTGATGCTACTAGAGCTTGAATTTCTAAGATTGGCTCAAAATGGCTTGGAATTTAGGCTTCAAAAGAAGTTTGATTCAACTGAGTTTCGAGACTTAGTATAGTTAACCTATTAAGGTGTCTAGATATGAAACTTTACTCGAGGAAGAACAAGATCGAAGTAATGCATCATATAAGACCTACAATAGGGACCCTAATTATGAAATTGATGTAGCAGGGATCGTAGGAAAATAACCTATGACCTGTGAGGCATTAATTCAGAAAGATAGTATAATAGACTAGCAGTTTAAAAAGAAAGACCTACATAGGAAGTATTCTTTTGACTTAAACAAAAGCATATGACATTTTTGATCATTTGCTTACAGTAAATTTCCTAAAGTTACCAATGAGAGTCAAGATCCCTACCCTTGAAGAACTTAAAGGAAAGCTGTATTGTAAATGGCACAATTCTTGGTCTCATTCAACTAAAAATTGTATTGTTTTCCGAGACAGGATCCAAGAACTAATTCGGAAGGGGAGGCTAAAGTTTCTAGCCAAGTTGGAGAAAGCTATAGGAATTGACACCAACCCATTTCCAGAGATTGGAGAGGCTGCAGCCAATGTTGGCATGCCAGATTTTCAAAACCTATCATTGAAAGAATTAGAGGAAATCACTATGCAGATGCATGTGGCTAGCCAGGCTGCTTTTAGGAAGAACAAAAGAAGTTCACTAACTGATGGACAAAGCTCTGCAGGCCTAAAAGAAGGCTCTAGTGAAGAGATGTTGGATGATGACTCTCTCGAAACTGCTATAGTGCAGAGGATGTGTCCCAAGTGTAGGATGTGTTACAAGTGGCTGAAAAGGCTCCCAGTCGATTAGAGGCAGTATTACAAAGAGGTGCAAAGGGACCGAATAGCCAGCACCTATAACAAGAGGCCACACCCAACTGGTACTAGACAACATTCGTCCTTAGTAGCCCCACCAGACACCAAGATGCAATCAAAAGGAAAAAGGCCTCTGTATGAAATTAGGCCATCCAATTATTACAGGGTAGACAACCAATTTGAATGGAAGCATGGATTCAGTGCAAGGCATGAGACTAGGATTGATAATTGGCCCCCGAGGATTGCTTCGAAGACTGCTTCAAAGAGTGGAGCAGCAGATCCAACAACTAGACCAGTAGGCTCATGGGTTCTAGGAGTTCCAGATTAGTTTGTCATACAGAACAAACCTAAGGAAATGCCTACTCAAAGAAAAGGTTTTTGGAGACCAAGGAAGAATGATCAAACCTCCCTTGGTGGCTCTAAACAATGGGTGTTATTAAAGAACCCAAAAACAAGGGACCAATGTGGTTCCTATGATTTTTAGGCCTCAAATGAGGAAGATCCAATGAAGATACACCCAGTATCAGAGGGATCTGAAAGAAAGTTAAGAGAACACTTCCATGACACAAGCAAAAGACCAGATAGATGGGGGGATAGGTTAGAAGCCTGCTCCTAAGATCAAGAGGAGTGTCAGCATGGAGCAGTTGGCTAAAGTTCATGCTAAACTAAGAACCAAAGAAAAATCCAGTTTAGTAGGCCTCGAGAAGGCGTTAATGGAAAGTGATGATGAAACTGATGAAGGGACTGAGCTAGGCCAGAAAGAACATTGGCCAAAGATAAAATGTTTGAGGCCTTCATGGCTGCACAGACCTTTTTGGTTGAAAAGCCAACGGAAGTAGATCACTAACAGGCTGCTTCAAAGGAACTTTCTAGTACAGAGGTACCAAAATGCAGCATGGAAGATGCTTCCGAAATAACAGAACAAGCTAGTTTAGAAGGGAAACAAGTACAGCCAGTAGTTCAGTTTGGCTCATTCCCTCCAGTGCCAATAAACATAGTATATATACTGCCATAAAAGTTCCAAGCTGACGAGGGAAATCAAGAAGGTCAAGAAAATTGACCCCATTCCAGTTTCTGGTGAAGATTTACAGGCCAACATGATTCAAGATGAGTCTGAAGTGGCCACACCAATGGAAACTGAAGAAGAAAGTGAGAAGATGAGTATTAACCTCTCATATCCCTTCGAGTACCCTACAACATCTATGACTCAACACGTTAAGCCCTTGTATATCAAGGCTTACTTCGATGGGATACAAATGAACAGGGTGTTAGTGGACAATAGGGCGGCAGTGAACCTACTTCCGAAGTCCTCCCTGAAGAAATTGGAAAAAAGAAACCCCAGATTAATACCAACCAGCACAACCATTGTTGGTTTTGCTGGGGATAAACAAATGGCTCAGGGCATTCTGCCCATCAACCTAAGTGTGGGAACTAGAGATTGCATGACAACATTCTTTGTTATAGGCATTAATGCCAAGTATAATGCTTTGCTTGGCAAGGATTGGATCCACACCAACAAATGTGTGCCTTCCTCTCTATATCAAAAATGGTGATAGCACTATGCAATGGAGAGACAGAGGAAATCAATGCAGACCCCCAACCCTTATTGCTTGTGCTGATTTTACAGAGGCCAAGTTATACACTGAAGGAGTAACACCACTCAGTGTGCTGAGGAAGCCTGATGGAACAGCTGAAGTGACGGCTGATAAGGAAGTAGCACACCTGAAGCACTTAGTGCAGAAGAGTGCTGATGAAGAGTTCGTTACCAAAGATGACAATGATGCCTGGTTGTAGGCAAGAAGATAAGAACCAAGAAGCCAGACCCTTGGCTTTTGTCCAGTTTTCAGCATTGGACATAAAGTCAATAGTCCAGAAGGTACAGGAACAAGAAAAGGAAGCCATCGTGATTGGCTGTAATCAAGAGCAACAAAAGGCCAGGCCTTTAGCCCTTGATAAGTACTGTGCATTGGACATCGATACAAAAGTCCAGGAAATATAGGAAAGAGAAGCCTTATGGACAGATTTTGTCTATGAGGAAGAAAGCAAAGATGTTGAGCTAGAGAAGGTAAGAGCAGAACAAAATGAAGAAGTTGCTTTGAAGGCAAAAGAAGTCAAAGGAGAAGCATCAATAAGTGCTCAAGTACAAGACTCCTTGGAAGAAGTCAACTTAGGGAAAGGTTCTGCATAGTAACCCACCTACATCAGTGCTTGGTTAAGTCCTATTAACAGGAACCAGTTGTTGGTAGTCCTAAAGCAATATAAGGATTGTTTTGCGTGGTCTTATAATGAACTACCTGGATTGGATATGTCATTAGTGGAACATAGGCTCCCTATGAAGCCTAATTTTAAGCCACACAAGCAGAAACTAAGACGGATGAGCCCTGAAGTGGTTCAAAAAGTGAAGGAGGAGATTCTTAGGCTCCTTAAAGCAGGCTTCATTAGAACAACCAAGTATGTTGAATGGTTGTCTATTATTGTGCTTGTGGTTAAAAAGAATGGCAAGATGAGGCTATGCATCAATTTTAGAAATATGAATTTGGCAACTCCAAAAGATGAATACCCCATGCCTATAGTTGATCTATTGGTGGACAATTCAGCAGGGCACAAGATTTTGTCTATGATGGATGGGCATTCTGGTTACAACCAAATCTGCATTATAGAGGAAGATGTCCACAAGACAGTATTTAGGTGCCTTGGAAATATTGGCACCTTCGAATGGGTAAAAATGCCATTTGGTCTAAAGAATGCTGGGGCAACGTATCAGAGGGAAATGAATACTATCTTTCATAATCTTAATGGAGGATACCTAGAGTGTTACATTGATGATATTGTTGTAAAGTCCTAGTCTATGGAGGAACACTTGGTTCACTTGGTAGCAGCTTTCGAAAGAATGAGAAAGTTCAAATTGAAGCTTAATCCTCTTAAATGTGCTTTTGGTGTATTAGCTGGAAACTTCTTGGGGTATGTAGTGCACAAGAAGGGAATACAGATTGATCAGAATAAAGCCAAAGCCATCATTGAGACCAAACCTCCATCAAGTAAGAAAGAATTACAAAAGTTCCTTGGTCAAGTTAATTTCCTTCGAAGATTTATTTCTAACATTGCAGGAAAAACTAAAGTATTTTCTTCTTTGTTAAAGCTAAAAAATGAAGAAGAGTTTATGTGGACGGCAGAGCATCAAGCTGCTTTCAAAGGAACTAAAGCCTACTTGGCCAAGCCTCCAGTGTTGATGCCACCAAGGAGAGACAAGCCCTTGAAGTTATACATTGTTGCAGCAGAAGATTCATTGGAAGTTTTCCTAACTCAGGACAATGAAGAAAGTAAGGAGCAAGCAGTTTATTACCTTAGTAGGTTTTTAAATTTTTGTGAATGTAAATACTCAGCTGTAGAAAAGTTGTGCCTTACATTGTACTTTGCAGCAATGAAATTAAGATATTATCTTTTGCCTACTGTTGTCTTGGTGATTGCAACCACAGACTTGGTAAAGTACATGTCATCTAGACCTATGCTGAGAGGAAGAATTGGCAAATGGATATTAGCTCTATCAGAGTTTGATTTAGAATATGTCCCCCAAAAGGCAGTGAAAGGACAAGTTTTGGCTAACTTCTTGGCAGATCATCCATGTCAAATAGAAAGCCAAGAGATAATGGACCTTAGTATGGTCAATGTTGAGCCATGGCAAATGTGGTTCGATGGATCAAAAGCCAATGGTTTGGTTGGAATTGGTGTTATAATTAAATCACCATAGGGGGTAGAAACCACACATGGTTTCAGAGTGGATGAAATTACTTGTTCCAATAACTAAGCTGAATATGAAGCTTTAATAATGGGACTTGAGATACTTATTGGATTACAGGCTCATGCAGTTGATATATTTGGGGATTCTCAATTGGTAGTTAACCAAGTAAAGGGAATTTTTAAATGTCAAAGTGCAAGCATGTTGCCATATTATGTTACTGCATTGCATTTGCTTTCTCAGTTTCAGATAGCCAATGTGACTTATATCCAAGATTCATGAATCATAAGGCCAATGATGTAGCCCAAAAGGCCTCTAATTTCAGAAGAAATGGTGACCCCCCAAGTGGACATAAGTCAAGCAACATCTCAAAAGTTAATACCACATTTGGCTAAAAGGGGTATCATGGTGGAAGTTAACCAGAATAACTTAGAAGAGCATGATTTGAGATATCCAATCATTTAATATTTAACTGGCCCTTCTTCGAAGGCCAGCAAGAAAATTAAATTACAGTCCATGCAATATATAATGTATGGCAATGCTCTTTACAAAAAGAGAGCAGATGGATTGTTGTTGGAATGTTTAGGGCCAAAAAAAGCACTAACTGCTATGGCTGAGGTGCATGAAGGTATTTGTGGCACCCATCAGCCTAGTGTGAAGATGAGATGGTTGCTTCGAAGGCATTCTTACTATTGGTCAACCATCCTAAAGGATTGTATAGGGTATGGAAAAGGATGTCAAGCATGCCAAAAGCATGGCATGATAAGACATGTGCCAATAGCTGATTTGCATGCAGTAGTGAAGCCATGGCCATTTAGAGGATGGGCAATGGATATGATAGGAAAAATATATCCATCATCTTCGAAACATCATTGTTTCATTCTAGTGGCCACAGATTACTTCACTAAATGGGTCGAAGCTAAGCCTTATAAGGCTGTGGATCAGACTGAGGTTATTGGATTTATCAGAGAATTAATCCATAGGTTTGGCATCCCTCAGACCATAACTGTAGATAATGGGACTGTGTTTGATGGAAAGATGGTGAAGTCTTTCGTAGTAGAATTTGGAATTAGTCTTATCAATTCCACTCCCTATTATGCACAAGCAAATGGTCAAGCAGAATCATCTAACAAGTCCTTGAAAAAAGGAATAGAAAGAGTTGTGGAAGATAATCCTAGGGATTGACACAATTTGTTGTTAGATGTATTGTGGGCTTACAAGACTTCTCCAAGGTCAAGTATAGGCATCACTCCCTATGCCTTAGTATATGGGCATGATGCAATATTGCCTGTAGAAATTAATATTAAGTCTTTAAGGGTAAAATGCCAAGACCAATTAACTTCTGAACAGTACCATCAAAGTATGTTCTTGGAAGTAAAGAATATAGATGAAGCTAGAATATTGGTATTAAATAGCATTAATTTTCAAAAGAAGAAGGCAACCAAGAGCTATAATAAGAAAGTTAAGCACATTAGCTTTGATAAAGGTGACTTGGTATGGAAGACAATACTTTCAATAGGCATTAAGAGCCATAAATTTGGCAAATGGTCACCTAATTGGGAAGGACCATATCAGGTTCATAGAGTCTTGCCTGGGGGAGCCTACCATCTAAGAAACCTAAATGGTTATGTGCATCCCAAGAGAATTAATGGCAGGTACTTGAAGTCTTATTATCTAACTCTGTGGAAAACACAAGGAGTGTAGAAAGTGTTAAATAATAGAATGATAGAGCATGATACACTCACATAGATAATAAAAGGCTTTCATTTCATAAAGAATTAAGTATATGTAGCCACAAATTAGCCCAAAAATCAGTACAGTGTTTCAGTTGTTCCCTTACAATTGATTCTCAATTGATTCTTTACTTCTAAGGGTTGGGAACAACTGAATGGTTGTAGCCATATCCTGCCTTCTGTTAGCCAGCCCTTGGTTAGTAATTTGCAGCTGTAGACATCCCATTTTTGACCGTCCTCAAGACTTAGATGTCATTGTTTGAACACTCGATGATTATCCATGCTCGTGTTCGTTTAGAGCGCCTGAAGTTCTTGGCGAAGTGCCTTGCTTTCGAACCTCTCGACTTGTCTGTTTTGTGCTTGGTTGTGCACCAAGGACTTGCATCCTTGCTTATGAGGGAAAAGGGTGGCCTACTGGCCAGCCCTACAACCCATCGGCTAGGCCTTGCTTCCATCGGCCATCAGTGGTGGTCAGTCGACCTTGCTGATGGCCGGTCGGCCTCTTTAATGGCCGGTCGGCCACAAGTTTTGGCGGAAGCCTTTTTTTTTGCTTTTGCAGATATTTTTGGTGCCAGCTGTTCCAGCTATTAAACACTGAGCTCATCCTCCATACACGTGTATGGAGGAATGAAGCAAGCTTTTTGCTTGCATTTCCTATATAAGGGGAGCCCCCTCCCCCTATTTGGGGGTTCAGATTTTTCAGAGCTAAAATCTCCCTCTCTCTCTCTCTAGAATTCTCACTCTCTCTCTATATTGTGCCATATTGAGTTCAAAAGTGTGTTTTCTTCACATATTTGCACTAAGACACCTAGTCAAACACCTTCACCTTAGTGTTGAGGATCTTGGAGGCCTTATTTGAGCTCCTTAGAGTGGCTTTGTGTAGACGCACCCTTGGGCTTCACTCTACAGTTCGGACTCCCTTTTGTTGTCACGGTTCTTAATCTTGAACCAAAGAGTCCAAATCCGACAAATCGTTTTGGAAAACAGATTTTTGAAAAAAAGTGCCAAACATGGACTGCTTTGCCAGATACAGAGTCGCCACCTAAATATTTTTTAATGGGGAAATTTAGGAAACCCTGACTCGGTGCCAAAGGCCACGTGTCCGTCATCACCAAAGTTGCCTCGGCTCGGGAACTTGGGTACGATTGGGGAAGGTCAGCTATGAGCACCCCCTTTCGCCCGGTCCGAAGACCGGCCTCTACTAACCATGATATCCGATTTTGAAAACGTTATGTGTTCTTATCCCAGTTATTAGCCTAGAATTACTACGTTATGCGCACAGCAAACAAGTATAGACTAGATTGCCTAATTTGGAAATAAGCATTGCATATCCGTTTGTTTTGAAAAAACACTTTGGAATTTGCTACTCGCAAGTAGGCTAAAAATACGGATTTCAATGAGTTTTTCCAACTCAGACAATCCAACCTTCACCCACAGGTGGTCAAACAGTTTATCTCACATAAGCATCTAGCCACATGGTAAGCATGCTGTCATGATAGCATTCACACACATGTGATATGCTAAAGCAGGAAAATACTTACATCGTACTCCGCGCCAAAACAATAAGCTAGTTAGCGAACATGCATGGTCCTAGTTCATGTCAAATTGACTAATGCAACACATACAGGATGCAATTAGGGTAGGCTCGGCTAACCTAAGCATGGCATGTGAAATGCGATCAATTGATGCACGTATTCAATTTGGAATTGAAGTACAAATGCAATTTCGGTGCATGCAAGACAAATGTATGGATGCATGCATGCATAGCATGAGGTATGCTAATTTAAACATGCCCTAATCTACCATCATAAGCGGGTAAATAAAAAGGAAGAAAGAAGTGGGGATTTGGAAGACATGCACACACACACGCACCCACACTTATTACAGATTTGCCCTCGCCCGGAGGGACCAAAATAATAATACAAATTAATTAACTACGAGCTAATTAAATATTACAGATTACCTAATTAGTTAACAAACTAACTAAGCTAAGGAAAGCAGTAAAGTCCTCGGGAAGCGGGTCCGATGCAATGCATGTTCGGTCTTGCTCGGAATTGCACTGCCATGCATAGACTGCCTCTGTTTTCCCTGCTCTGCTCCTCTGAGGACTGCCAAAGTCTCTGAATTGCTTCCCTGGACACTGGGGAATACCACCGGCTGAGTAGAATTACCACCGGCTGCTAGATATGGCCATCGGCACAAGATGCATCCATCGGCTACCAATGGATGGCCGGTCGGCACTATATTATGCCGGTCGGCCAAAAATGCCTGCAGAACCTGCAACTTACAGCAGCAGAGGACAGAACTTGCATGCCAATGTAATTCAAGCAATATATGCACCAAACAAGCCCCTTATCATGTTAAGGACTCAAAGGGACATGGTCCTTGGTTTTCGAACCACCAATCAAGCATTTCGATGCATGATGGCCTAAAAACCAAGTGTGCACATTTCAATTTCAAATGAATGCAATGCACATGATCACATAAAAGGGCCAACCTCTATCACACTCACTTCAAGAGGCCAAGCATGCACATTGATGCAATGCAATCCTAGGCACATTGACTAGTATGCAACCATGGCCATGCAGATAAGCATACAAGCTAACAAGCATACAAGACATTAAACATCAATGTTAACCAACAAGCATGCAAGGTGTAATGTGGATGTTCAAGCATGCAAACAAGCATGTGACTTCATTCAATCATGCAAATTCCAACATGCAACAACTTACCAATATGCTACAACACACAAGGAGCATATGCAACCAATGAAAGGATGGACTTAAAAATGAATTAGGCAGCTCTAATTAGGCCCAAAGCAGTGGCCAAAATGCTAAGGAAGTGAGGCCAAACACACATACACGCATGCACATGTTAAGACGCAAATCTAAGCATTAAGCAAGTAACTCTCAAGCACACTCGAAAGGAGTATAACATGGATAATTAGCATGCAACACAAGCTCTGAAAATCATGTTAGAATATGGTGCCAAACCAACTCAAATAAAGCAAACATTAGCATGCAAATGGTCCAAGTATCAAGGCAAGCTAAAGGGGTATTGGACCACACTTAGCAAGACCAACATGGCATGCATTAAACAACTAAAAACAGATTTTTAGCATGTTAAAACAAGGCCAAAAGACTACTTAGATGGCATCTAAGTGGTTCAAATATGAAGGCATGCGCAAATGCACTTTCAAGGAGCATACAACACAAGCTCATAAGGCAGCAAAGAGGTATTTAAGGCAAGCATACAAGCATGTTAGAGGGACTGAAATAGCATGAAAAATGATCCCAACCCACTAAATCCATGCAAGAATGGCATGCTACACACTTACATACTTAAGGCCAACAAGCCAGAATACAAAGGGGCCACATAATGCATGTCAAGATCGATCCAAACAACTATGGACAGACCTTGAACGTGGTGAAATAAGCACAAAAGCTTCACAAGACCAAGCCTAAAACATGCTTGAACAAGGGTTTACAACCTAAGGCATAAACATGGCATTACAAGGTAGGTATGCTAAGCATGCATGGTGTACCAAAACCAACACACAATAATGTTATATCATGGCAATATAAGCATGAAATACAGCCATGGCATGATCAACAAACACTTAAGCATGGTGCTCCCTCAAGAGGCCAAAATTGGTCCTTTTCAAGGACAACAAGGAGAGGGGGTGGCCCTCTCCTTCTTGAGACTTCAAGGCACCATCCTCACCACTGAAATCCCTCAAGATTTCAGTGGTGAGGAGGCCCAAGCACC
>JAPPVO010000016.1:58668170-58922043 GCA_030407325.1 Camellia japonica
GGTTGTTGCCTCAAACACCGTTTTTGTTTTATAAACAGTTGTTTTTGCTTTTTGAGTCTGTTTCTGTCAGGGAAGCCAGTTATGCCAACAAATCAGAGTGAAACAGCCGTGGCTATCACGTTCCGTACTTGTTGCTATTTGAGTTGCGTGCCAGAGGGTGTGAATGGAACGACAGTACACACGCCTACTCTCTCGTGCCTCGAACATTGTTATGATGACCTAAGCTTTTCATAAAACCCTTTTCAAACACTGCGGTGATGAAAACGAAGAGGAAATGATTCCTCGGGCTTTGTAAAATTTTGATCATTTTGAGAAAAAGAAACGCATGCTAAGCTTTTCATGAATGAAATCATGCTTGTCGGCGTGAGTACTGAGAAGGACCCTGGCCCGACCCAGACTGGTTCCACACTATCTTCAGCACGAGCGATTTGTCGCTTTCTTAAAAACTTTCAAAAACAAAATATTTTGTGCAGTCTCGCGAAGACTTGTGTGGAATCGCTCTTGAGATTGTGTAGCCCAGGATCGCTCTCAGCCTCAAGACTCGATCTATCTGTTGCAAACCGGAACCTATTCAAAACATTCAGTGCCATGAAACGCCCGTGTGGCCCGTATTGAAGCAGCCCTCGAGCAAGAGGCCTCAAAGTCAGATCAGGGAGATCAGGTCCTACCAAGCAAAGCTCGAGAAGCAACCGCGTTGGACTCTTCCTGCAAATCAACACCACAGTCACTCTCCTGGACACAGAGAGGCTTCAATCTCAAAACCTTTTGGCATGGGCTTGCTACACTTTTACCCTTTGAGAGGCTCGCTGGGCCGAAAACCCGGAAGGGCGACCCAGGCAAAAGTTAGAGCAAGAAGAAAAAAAAAGAAATAGAAAAGAAAAGACAAAAAAGCAAAAAAAATAAAAATGCAAAAAGAAACAAAAAAGAAGAGAAAAAGAACAAAAAATAGCAAAGGAAAAGAAAAAAATTGAAAAGAAAGAAGAACAAAGCTCGCAAGGTCGAAAACCTGCAACAGGCGCCTTGGCAAAAGTTAGAGCATAAAAAGGAGAGGTTAAATACCCGAGTGTACCTTAACCCGGAACTACGTAAGGCTTGATTCCCATGTTTGGGATACGTAGGCAACTTCATCCTGAAGTCCAGCCCCCAACGCTCCCATAGCGTCTCAGTCCATGTAATGGTTTTGATTACCCATGCTTCCTCCGAATCCGATGTCTCGGTTGCAACAATTGGAGCTGCGTGATCAACTTCCTTCTGGAACCCAGTCACCAACACCTTCAAGGTGACTGTGTCCATATATTGTTTGTGGCCGTCTTCGCCCTCTCCGCGCCAGGGAGCCCGTCGTGATCAATCATCAATAGGCATGCCGCGGCATCATCCAAACAAGGGGCAACTTTCCGTTGCCATCTATCGCCAAAGTTGCCCTCAGTCGTCATCCAAGCTAGGGGCAACTTTCCGTTGCCCTTCCTCTCCCCCTTTTAAGCCAGGGGCAATTTTCCAAATTGCCTCCGATCCGAGGTTGCGCATCTCGAGGGTAAGTTCTGCGCTCGTTGAGCGTTCACTGTTTGCAAAAATAGTTTTTGAAAATTTTCACTAAAGTTGACTTAATTTCTCGACAACTATTTCATTTTTCAAAATTGGACCATGTTTGGACCCAAAAGGAAAGTTTTCAGTGCGCACAGCCTGATTCGCATGGTTTTCAAATCAAAAAATTGAACAAGCATGTTAATCTGACGTTCATTTTGATCAAAACCGTTTTAGAAAGAAAACGAAAAAAAATGGTCAGAGTAATGAACTAGGGGCACAGTTTGAGCCAGGTGTTCTGTCTCTCCCTTGTCATCAACACGCCTACCAGAAAGCACTTTATCTATCAGAAGAAATAGCCGTGAGCTAGCTGTATTCGGCATGAATCTGCCGCTTTCTATTCATCCATCAATCACCTGGGGAGGGAAGGAAAATGAGAGATTGAAGAATAGAGAGATGTGCGCTGAGAGAAAAGTGAACAAGAGGGTTTTGAGAGAAAAACCGAGCTTGAGGGCCGAGTGGCGTGAGAATCACACAAATCAGAAAGGGTGGGGCATAATGCCCGGAAGAACCGGCTCCTCGAGATTTGAGGTCTTTTTGTAAACATGTCCGCGTGTCGTGTCTTTTTGATTTGTCGGTCTCAACTTTAGTTTTGAGTCTTTTCCGAGCATGTCTCGTTGTGTTTAGGTCGTGTGCCTTTTATTTTCTTCACTTGAGTTCTCCGGCGGTGTCCAGTTGTAGGCTCGATACCCAAGTTAAAAAAAAAAAAAACCTCTCTTTACCTCAAAATCGTCTGTGCTCAGAATGCCGTGCCATTCTCTACATCCATGCCAGGTAAGAGAAGAAATGAAAAAAATTGGGACATCCGAGTGTGTTTCAACCTTAACCATTTCAGTTTTGAGATCCGGCTTGTCAGATTGGGCTGTTTGTTCAAAGTTTGCCGTATGCGGAATGGACCAAGTGTTGGGTTATGGGCTGTATGCAGATTAATCCCCAGCGGAATGTGGCTGTGTTCAGTTTGAGCAGCAGTTTGTATGAGTTGTTTGCTGTTAGTTGGTTGGCTATCCGATTATTACAGTGCAAATGCTCCATTTTCAGACAACAAGTCAAATTTCGTTTACATTGAGGTGTAATATGATGCAGTGCAGTGCGAAGTATGAGATATGTAAATAAAACACTTTTCAGACAAAAAGTTTGTTTTATATAATCTCTTTCAAAGTACAACTTTTGAAGAAAGCAAAAAAATCTGCCTGCGGCAGTACATAGTACTCTATCTACCAAAAAGAGAAAAGTACAAGAAAAGAAATAAAGAAAAGGAGCAGCAAATCATCATCATCAGCAGCAGGCCTCATGCCTGAGGATCAGTCCTCGCCCTCTTCCTGGGCAAAAGCACATAAGCATCGTCGGAGCTGTCACTGTCGGAGCCCGAGAGCTGTCCCCGGCCTCCTCCGCAAATGACTCCGTCCCCGCCTCCGACTCACCATCTCCTGGAACTGGAGCTCGTGAGCTGCTCCCCACGTGACCACGTCCCCTCTGGTGCGAGGGAATATCCTGCCATCCCGAGTAGAGAGGGGAGGCCCAGCTGGAGCAGCGCCGCCCACTGGAGGGATCGGGAAAGGAGGCTGAAAATACAAAGAACAAACACATCAGAAAACTGTGAGCAGTTTATCAATACAGAATGCAGTGTATGAGTACAGTGTGTGAATGCCGTGAGCAGTTTATCAGTACAGAATGCAGTGTATGAGTACAGTGTGTGAATGCCGTGAGCAGTTTATCAGTACAGAATGCAGTGTATGAGTACAGTGTGTGAATGCCGTGAGCAGTTTATCAGTACAGAATGCAGTGTATGAGTACAGTGTGTGAATGCTGTGAACAGTGAATCAGTACAGATCAGTGTTGAGTACAGTGTATGAAAGCTGTGAGCAGTTTATCAGATTTTTGTGCAGTATAGCAGATTGTGCGAAACAGAGTATGGTTTGAGACTGTGGTCAGAAGAACATACCGGCAGGCTGTAGACGGCCAAGGCGTCGAGAGTCCGCTGCAACATCCCCATCAGGGAGGCATTCAGCTCCACAGACTGACGGGTATACTCGGAGGAAGCCTGCAAAAGTATTAAATACATCAGTATTCTGTGGGATATTTGAATGAACTGAAATGAAATAACAATGCAAGATGCAGAAATAAAGTAATACATACCGGAGGCAAGTCAGGAATGCCGGCCAACTCATGACCAGCCGGAGGAGGAGCAAAAGGGATCTGGTAGATCTCCCCACTCTGCCCCCTGTAAGTCAACATGGTAGGCAGAGCGGGCCAGCCCGTCCCTCGTCCCCTCTGCACTCCCCTCCTGCCGCGAGCTCGAGCCCTCTGTGACGACCCCACCCCTGCTCCTGCCTCTGCCCGGGCCGCTGGCGCCGCAGGTCTCGCTGGATCAGCTCGGGAGCCCCCGCTCAAAGGCCGCATCAAGAAGGTCCGGACGTACTCTGAGTAGTCGCCCTCGCCCCTATAGCCGTCCTCGTCCCAGCCGAGGGTGTAGTCCTCCATCTGCTGCACAGAAAACCTCTCGGTATCCCTCATGTGCTCGGGAGGGTGAACCGGGACTATCTGCTCTGGCAACCCGAGGGTCTGGCGCAGAAAACGCTCCCCCAGGTACCAAGCCCGACAGACCGGGCCCTCCAGCAAAATCCGGTAGCGCGAGGTCTCGATGGCGCCGGCATACCGATCTCGTATCACCGCTGGTAGTGGAGCCCACGGCTGCCAGGTGACCTGAAATGAAATACAGTTGATTATCTACTGATATAGAAATGTACGCTTGAAAGCGAAGTTTAAACCGACTGTAAGAAAAACAATACCTCGGTGGGGGTGATGGTGTCGAAGAAACGGCGGAAGAAGCTGAATGTGTCTCGGGGCCTCCGAGTGCACCTCCCATCGTAACGGCGAGAGAAGGGGACGACCAGAGGGGTCTCCGTCTCCGGCACTGGCTCTAGTCTGGGGAAGTAGGCGTACACCCACAGCTGCGAAACAGACGTCAGTATGACTATCAGATCAAGCAGGATGCAGAATAAAGCAGAAATAACAGAGCCGTGTGTTGTGTATTGTGTTGTGCAGAGTGTACAGCGTGAACAGCGTGCAGTCAGTGTAAAGTGGAGTATGTGTGTGCCGTGTGTACAGTATACAGACTACAGTGTGTGCAACGTACAAAATACAGGAAGTATAAAGCAGAAATATAAAGTAGAGAAGAAGACATACCTCCCAGGCTCGCCAGTAGCCTCCTAGCAGCTGTCCACTGCCACGAGAGACTGAGCTCATATAACCGTAAAGGGTGGCCAAAGCCGCGCCCCCCCAGTCATACTGCACAATCCTCTCGACGTCCACCAAAGCGCTGAGCAGGCAGAGGGGCACTGTGTTCGCCCGGTCGGCAAACAGGGTGGTCCCCAGCAAGAACATGAGGAAGCCGCGCGCATATCTCTCAGCGGCCTCCTGGGTCATCGGAGCTGCATCCACCAGCGCGGGCTGCACTCGGAACTGCACCTCGAACCAGGAGTAGCGGACGAACCCTGGACGAGCAAGTGGCGGCACCTCGCCGAGCAAGTAAATCTGAGCGGCAATCCACTCATCCATGTCTATATCGAAGGGGATCGGATCACCCCCCACCCCGATGCCGGTGAGCATCGAGAAGTCGTAAGGGGTCATCGTCATGTCCCCAGTCGCTGATAAGTGAAATGAATCGGTGGTGTCCCACCACCTCTCTGCCAGGGCGGCAAGAAGAGGTCTACAAGCAGAGAGCCTGGAGAGTCCCCTGCAGAAGGTGCCAAAGCCGGCCCGATCTACAATGCGGCTAACGGCGTCAGGCAGCGCGGCGTACCAGTCGCGAGCGACGACGTTCCCATACCCGCGGACGGCATGGGAATCTCCCTGTTTCAAGCAAATAGTTGCAAAGCAATATGAGATGTACAGTTCTGAGGAAACGTGTTAAAGTCAATACAAATCGGGTATGCGCGCAGATTTTTTAAAAAAATTCAAACAGAAACCGGGTACCGGTGTGCTTGCAATAAACTACAAGCGCGTGATGCGTCAATGTGTTTTGGATGCTCCAGTGAAAACTTGGTGCATGTGTGCACATTTTTCAGATTCAAGCAAATATCAGGTTTCAGTATACTAGTTTGTGGACTGCGACCTATGACGTGTCAGTGTGCCTGTGAGGGCCAGCATACAGATATGGTGCATGTGTGCACATTTTTCAGATTCAAGCAGATATCGGGTTACAGTGTGCTAGGAGGCGAACTACAATGTATGATGTGTCAACGCGTCTTGTATGGTTCAGGGTAAATATAGCATACAACATGTTTTCAGATTCAAGCAGTTACCGGGTGTCGGTGAATCTGCAGTGAAGTACGGTGTGTGCCGCGTGTTTGAGTGCTTGAGGCTAGCGCAGTGTGTGTACATGTGTTCGTCTCAAACAGATATCAGTTGGAAGTTTGTTTACGATCAACTACAGTGCAATGTATCAGTGCTAAGCAATTAAGGGTTGTAATCGGCTATGGCAGTTGACAGTTTACAGTTCTACATTGCAGGAAGGAAAACAGAGAAAAAGATGTTACCTCGGTGGCGCCGAAGGACAGGTGAGAGGAGGGCTCGCGCAGTAGAAGCTCCGGGTCCAGTGCCCTGTCAAAGCTGCGGAAGTGGCGGAGTCCATCTGGCGGAAGCACGTGGATAGTCGGCCGGTAGGTCGCCGGGTCAAAAGGACGCTCACTCAGAGGGAGGAGCTCGACCCCGGGGTCCATCTCGTGGTCCGGAGGAGTCCCAACATGCGGAATGTCATCAGCCATGGCAGTGGCGGTGAGAAAATGGCCAGAAAAGCCGGAATACGAAAAGCAACCGAGAAGGTCACCCCGAGAAGGCCGGAAATGGCCGGAAAGGTCGGAAGAAGAAAAAGGCACGGAAAGGAAGACGGAATCAAGGGGAACAAGTCCCGAAAAGCCGGAACTAGCAAAAAGTACACCGAACGAAGATTTGTTCGGTTGAAAATGTCCGAAACGCGAAGAATATCGCGAATCGACGAGAAATGGGCGTGAAACGGAGGAAATCGAAGAAAAACCGAGAGAAAATCGCTCTAGAGAGAGGAGGTGAAGATTTCGGCGGTTTAGAAGTGTGGAGAATAGGGTTTAAACCCTATTTTAAAAGACCCAAGACGAAATGGCAGAACTGCCCCCGATCAGCAACTTTTGCCGGTCGGCACTGTTTTTGCCTGTCGGCACGTGGACATGATGAGTTCAGGCAGCCGGTGGCAACCGGTGACCACCCCACCCAGCCGTGGTGTTCCCAAGGATGTTTTTTAGGCTAGATAAGGGGGTTTTGGGTCTTCATAGCTCAATAAAGTGCAAGAAAGTGCATCCCCGACGCTCAACCGGCCTCCGTTTTGACCTCGGACCGTTTCTTCTGTGCGTGGCACTCGAATTCAAGCAAGAATGTATCCTTTTTGTATCCTTTTGTCTTTCGTAAAATTCAAAAGTTGCCCCGTGCGCATTGCACGCATCCATTACATTGTCCGGCACGTCGCGTCACGCCATCTTACACGTCCCTTGTGACTTGCATCATTTTCCATTCAAACGAGGTACGCGTGCCTCGTCTTGCATCTTCTTCATTTGCATTTCATCTTGAGTCACGTGCGGTGTACTACCTCACGTGCTTCATTCTGCATTTTCATCTTGATCCACGTGCGGTGTACCACCTCGCGTGCTTCGTCTTGCATTTTGTTTTGCATTTTCGTACGGTCTGACGAGACCTTAAACACGTACCGGTCTGACGAGACCTTAAACACGTACCGGTCTGGCGAGACCTTAAAACACGCACGGTCTAGGAGACCTTAAATCCTCGGGAGGTGTAAGACCTTCAGTGCATTAAAGTGCACACCTCATTGCATTTGGCATACATCGCATCGCGCCGCGTGCGCACCCCATTTGCACTCCATTTTCCATCCTTATGAGGCACGCGTGTCTCATCTGCCCTATCGTGCATCGTGCATTGCCTCTTTCCGGTCCGGCGGGACCCTAAACACGCCCGGTCTAGGAGACCTTAAATCCTTGGAAGGTGCGAAACCCTCGTCTGATGAGGTACGCGTGCCCCATCTTGCATTTCATTACATCTCGAGGCATGTAGGCCTCGTTTTGCACTTCATTTTCCATCCAATGAGGTATGCGTGCCTCATGTTTCATTTCATCCTCACTTGCATTGTTTTGCATCCCGTGTGGCACGTGTGTCACATTATGCCAATTGCCCCACACCGGTCCGGCGAGACCTTAAACACGCATAGTCTGGCGAGACCTTAAACCCGCTCATTTGCATCGTCATGCATACGCTGTGCATCCCGGTCTAGGAGACCTTAAATCCTCTGAAGGTGCAATTCCTTTGGTGTTCGTCGTGCCCGAACGACTTTCGGTGGTCTGGTAAAGCCACCTGTCTGTGCTCGCGGTGAGTTCCTAGAAGACCAATTGGGACGGCGAAAACTAGAGTTCGAACGGCTTATGCCTAGAACGCAAAGGTTCGGGATCTCCGAGACTAAAGTCTGGTTTAAATACCCAGGGGGTGTACCCTCGGCTTGAAATCTGTATGGAACCCCATAGGTTGAGGCGGCGTGTTTACGCCTCGATTCTGGATACTGAACCAACCTAGTATATCGCCCTGTTGGTAAGATAGGGAAAGCTGCAATCATAGTCATTGCATCATACTGCATTTGTCATGCATCATTTGTATTGCTGCATATGTCATGCAAAAACCAAAATTCAAAAAAAAAAAAAAAACACATGCATATGTCATGCATATCATCATTGTAGTATAGTGCATATGTCGTGCATTTTCTGTAAATATCCATCCCATTGCATGCATCACTGCATCATCTTCCATCCATGGCTTGCGCCTTTCCAGGTTGAGCTTGGTCTGGTATGTACTCATACTTTTCACGTCTATACACTCATAGTTCTGTGTGCGCTCGCGCCTTGAGGGCTTCGACACCTTTTCTATGTTAGACGTGGCTTGTACGTGTACATGCCCTTCCTAGGTGAGATTTGGTTTGGCCCGCGTGCCATATCCATTGTATCCATTTCCATTGCATTATAGTGTAGTATTGTTGCATCCGGCATTAGGATCATTATTCCCTCATCAGCGGGTCGTTTCCCCACTTATGTCAATCCACCCAATACTTGTTCTTATGTCTGTCTACATCACTCATAGTTCTGTGTGCGCTCGCGCCTTGAGGGCTTCGACACCTTTTCTATGGTAGACGGACTTGTTACTTCCATCAATCTCTTTGACATTCGTGTGGTTTCGAACCGCTCATGATTGAATCATGATTCAATTGCCCTGCACGTAGTTTGCATATAATTTCAATTGCATTGCATTATCATTTGCATTATTCATACATAGTTTTGTATATATTGCATATTATTTAGCATTCGCATTGCATATGTCATGCATGTTGCTAACAATATTGTACCTGTTAAGTTTGCTTTCTTTTCAGGCACGATATTGTATGTACGGTTCATTTACCGCTGGTGGAACCAGGCGAGCCGCACAGGTATTGTATCTCCGAGTGAGACGTTTTGAGAATTGCATAATTCTCTTACATCCTTTCTGCATTGTGATGTAGACTGTCGCATGTTAGCTTATAACTGTCGCATGTATTGCTTCATTACAGCTTTCTTTGCATGATCATAAGTTATGCTCGGCTCCTTGCATTGTCAGTTGCATTTTGCCCCCGCCTACGGGCGCATATCTTATCTTTGGCATGTGTGCCTCCTGCATGAACTACGCTGGTTTGATTCCCTAAGGGATAGGTAGGCAGCTTGCGAGTTCAACCATTTGCGCTTTGTATGTTTGTCCAAGTCTTCGCCTTGTCAAAAATGGGTCGTCTCTGGGCTTTGACATTCACTCCCGTCATTATTATGACTTTCGAGTTCTGTCAAAGAGGGGCAACTGTAGACACCCCATTTTTGACCGTCCTCAAGACTTGGACGTCACCGTTGGAACACTCGGTGATTATCCATGTTTGTGTTCGTTTGGAGATTCCCGGAGTTCTCGGCTACGCGCGCCTTGCCTCAGGACCTCCGAACTCGACCGTTTTGTGTCTGGTTTTGCACCAAACACTTGTGTTTTGCCTTGGGAGGGCAGGGAATGCTTTGTGAGGCATCCCCACACACCACCGGCTGTGGCTAGAAGCCACCGGCTGGCTGTAGTTTCCACCGGCACTATATTGTGCCGGTCGGCACTATTTTGTGCCGGTCGGCACTCTTTTTGGCGAAATGACCATTTTGCCCTGCCGACTACTGTGCACTTGCTTTCTGAGATATTTTCAGACAGCTGTGTGCAGTTTGCTTCCCCTCCATACACGTGTATGGAGGGATGAGCCCTTAGTTGCTTAGCTTGTAAGTCTTACAAGTTCTATAAGAGGAAGGGTCTTCCTCTTGGCTTAAGGTGGGGATTTCTTGAGAGGTTTCAGCCATTTTAGAGAGAGAGCAAGCTCTGGTTTTAGGTTAGATCATATATCTATCTTATCTCTCTCCTTTCTTGCTTATTTAGTACACTAGGTGCCTTAGTTCACACTATTGCACACAAGCACCTAGTGTCTCACCTTCTCCTTGCAACTGAGGTTCTAGGGGCTGTTTTTTAGTGTTCTTGACTGGTTTGGAGCTCAAGGGACCAACTACTCCAACCTTTGTGAAGAAAAGCTTCAAGGGTAAGAAACTTACTTTATTTACCCTATTTTTGCACTCTATTTTGCTTGCTTTAAAACAGTTTTTGTGCCTGGTCTATAACACAAAAAAGTTCTTTTTTTTAACCTCTTTGTTGTATCTTAAGAGTGTTTTGTGGTTTGAGCAAGTTTGACCACCCTTAGGCCTTGAAAAGGGCTCATTTTTGTGCTATTTTGGAGAGATCCGGGACTTGTGTGCTTGGACCTTTCCACCACTAAAATCTTGAGGGATTTCAGTGGTGGAGATGGTGCCTTAAAGTCCTAGAAAGGGGAGGGCCACCCCTCTCCTTGATGTCCTTGAAAAGGGCAAGTTTTGCTTCCTTATGGAGCTTCATGCTTGAGTGAGTGTTGAGCATGTTTGACTTGTTTTCCATGCTTATATTGCCATGTTATAACATGATTTCAAGTTGGTTTTGGTCTCCTATGCATGCTTAGTATAGTTTCCTTGTAATCCCTTTTATGCCTTACATGCCTAGGTTGTATGCCTTAGCTTCGAGCATGTTTTAAGCTTGCATTTGTGAAGCTTGTATGCTTATTTGCCATGATTTAGCTCTATCCATAGCCATTTGGGTCGATCTTATCATGCATTACATAGCTCCTTTGCATTTGGCTTGTTGGCCTTAGGAGTGTGAGTGTGTAGCATGCCTTGCTTGCTTCCTTTTTGATGGTTTGGAACCATTTAACATGGTATTTCAGACCTTTTAGTGTGCTTGTATGCACGCTTTAGTTGCTTCTTTAATGCTTTAAAAGCATGTGTTGAATGCTCCGTATTTTGGTCATGTTGCACGCCTTTGTGCTTGAACCTCTTAGATGCCATCTAGGTGCTCCTTAGGCTTTGTTTAGGTCTGCTTGTGACCTGTTTTGAGTCCCTTTAGCTTTGTGAGGCTTGGTAGACTTGGCCTTAGTTTAAGCCTTAATGGCTTGTTTCAAGACTTGGACCATTTGTTGTATGCTTTGGCTTGCTTTGTTGCATGATTTGGCATCATATTTTGCATGATTTTCAGAGCTTATATGCATGCCAATTGTCCATGTTTAACTCTTCAAGTGTGCTTGAATGTTGCTTGTTTATGCTTGAGTTGGTACCTTAACATGTGTATGTGTGCATGTGTGTTTGGCCCTCATAATTTAGCACTTTGGCCACTGATTTTAGGCCTTTTAGAGTTGCCCAATTCATGTATAAGTCCATCTCCCATTGGTTTGCATGTTTGCTTGAATGCCTTGCATAAGTGCATCACATTGTTCACTTTGCATGATAAATAACATGCTTAGGGTTGCATCACATTCGCATGCATGTTAGGCCTCTTGAAGTGAAGTATGATAGAGGTTGGCACCTTGTTTGCTTGATTGCATTGCATGCATTTGAAATTAAAATTGCACTCTCGATTCTTTGGGCCATCATGCATGGAAATGCGTGATTGGTGGTCCGGGAACCGAGGCACATCCCCTTTGAGTCAAAAGTATGATAGGGAGTGTGTTTGGTGCATACATGCCTTGAATTGCATTGCCATGCAAGTTTTGCCCTCTGCTGCTGTGAGTTGCAGGTTCTGCAGGTGTTAAGTGCCGACCGGCACTATTTAGTGCCGACCGGCAGTGATTCCCCAGCCGATGGAAAAATCCAGTGCCGGTGGCCTCCCCCTTCAGCCGGTGGTACTCTGCCCCAGCCGGTGGAACTCCCCAGTGCCCTGAGAGGCACTCCTGGGATTTTGGTAATTTTCTGAGGAGGATAGCAGGGAAAACAGAGGCATACTTGTATGACAGTGCGATTCCGAGCCAATTCCGAGCGCGCGCTGCATTTGGGCCCTCCTCCCGAGGCATTTACTGTTTTAATTAGATTAATTATTTGTCTAATTAATTTAGTGAATTTGTAATAATTAATTAGCTTGCGTAGTTAATTATTTGTATTATTATTTTGGTCCCTCCGAGCGAGGGCAAAAATGTAATAAGTGTGTGTGAGTGGGTGTATGTCTTCCAATCCCCGTTTCTTTCTATCCCTTTTATTTACCCGCTTTCGATGGTAGATTAGGGCACATTTAAATTAGCATACCTCATGCAATGCATGTGTGCATCCATGCATCTGTTTACATGCACCGGGCTCGGTACATCATACAAACTGCATCGTACTTTCAATTCCAAATTGAATACGTGATAGTTGTTGCATTTCATGTGCCATGCTTAGGATAGCCGAGCCTGTCTAGATTACATCCCTGTATGCGATGCATTAGCCACTTAACATGAACTAGGTCATGCATGTTTGCTAACCGGGTTATTGTTTTGGCACGGAGTACGATGTAAGTATTTATGCTTTAGCATATCGCATGCGTGTGAATGTTGCCATGACAGTATGCCTGCCATGCGGCTAAGTGCTTATGTGATAAACTGCTTGAATGCCTGTGGGTGGAGGTTGGATTGCATGAGTTGGAACAACTCATTGAAATCCGTATTTTAGCCTACTTGCGAGTAGCAAAAACCAACACGTTTTTCGAGACAAAACGGATATGCAATGTTTATTTCCAAATTAGGCGATCTAGTCTATACTTGTTTGCTGTGCGCATAACATAGTAATTCTAGGTTAATAATTGGGATAAGAACGCGTAATGTTTTCAAAATTGGATATCACGGTTAGTAGAGGCCGGTCTTCGAACCGGGCGAAAGGGGGTGCTCATAGCTGACCTTCCCCGATCGTACCCAAGCTCCCGAGCCAAGACCACTTTGGTGATGACGGACACGTGGCCTTCGGCACCGAGTCAGGGTTTCCTAAATTTCCCATTTTAAAAATATTTAGGTGGCGACTCTGTAATCTGGCAAAGCAGTCCATGTTTGGCACTACTTTTCAAAAAATCTGTTTTTCTTCAAAACGATTTGCCAGAGTTGGACTCTTTGGTTCAGATTTAGAACCGCACCATCCAAACCAAAAACAGGGGAGTCCGAACTGTAGAGTGAAGCCCACGGGCGCGTCTACACTCCTTCATGGTGGGTAGTCCTGGTTCTCTCTCATCAGCCCGTCGAGCTGCTTCCTTAGCGCATCCATCTTTTTCTTCTACATCTTTCTCTCTCAAAAATGATATCACTCATGAACCCATTTGCCTTTCTCAGTGCTGCCCCTCCCTCCAAACCGACAGAGAGGAGTTTTTGTGTGTTGTCTATGTGCGTCTCTCTTCCCCCCTGTGGGTGTGTATCTCTTGTGTCTTTATATTCGAGAGGGACAGAGATCAGCTGTAGTGCTGTGTGCATGCGTTGTTTTTCTCAAGAACCTCTCTTTCCCTCATTATTTTTTATTCACCCACGAGGCCACTCACAGCAACAACCAACAAGCATAATCATTCTATTCTTAGCATCTTTTGTTTAGCATCTTTTCTTTCTTTTTTTTTCACCTAAACACTCACCGACTCTTTTTTTTTATATTATTTTATATTTTCTTTTTTTTTTGTATTTCTTCTTTTTTCTTTTTTTTTTTTGTTTTTTGGTTTTGATAAAAACACACCAAATTATAAAATATTATAAAATACTACAAATTACAGATTTAGTCAAAATGGGTGAGGTTTGGGATTGAAGTTCCAATTTGATTTTTTTTCAGGTGAGGGTGGTTAAACTAAAATGCCCAAGTCTTAGGGCCGGTCAAAATGGGGTGTCTACAGCGTAGTGAAACCCCAGCTCCTGACAAAATAGGACAGGGAAACCCTACCCCAACATAGGGGTGTTTTGGCTCTCATTTGCTTGCTATGTGCTTTTAGAGTGTGCCTCTACAGGAAATGCACGTATCAGTTTGCAAGTCTGGGCATCAGACCTACGGGCATCAGTACTTTGAGAATCAGTTATATCTGCGGGTATCAGATTCAGATTTGAGCCAGTGATTTTGGGAACAGTGATCAGTGGTTGAGAACGGTTCATTCAGCTTGTGTTTGCCAACTGTGTGTTGTCTTTATTAAAGCTGTTGTGCTGTCCGGTTTTCTGTTCATTGTTTCCTTATTATTGCTTTATTTATCTTTTGCAAGGTAGTTTAGCACCATTGATTCCGACCAGGCAGATATCCCCCGAGCACTCTGGGTTAGAGGTCGTAGACTTAATTGATCTAGGGATCTGATAGACGGACAAGCAGTGTTCCTTTCTTTACCCCCAGTTACCAGACGGAGGTCAAAAAGGCGCAGTGTATCGGTACAGCGGTCGTCAAATCAGTGGTCTACCCCACCAGTGAACAGTCAGGCTTAAGGTCTCAGTTTCCATTGCAGGGATAGATATACCAGTTATTCAGCTAGATCAGCATAACATGGCAAGAATAGAGGAGATGATGCGTCAGCTCCAGGAAAGTATGAGAACTATGCAGCAAGACGCTGCCCCTCAAGCAGAATTTGCCAAACAATAGGCCGAGGTCATGGCCCAACAGGCAGAGTTAATCGCCAGGTTACAGCAGCAAACTGGAGCATCTGCTTCACACCAAGTTCCTCCCCCACCAAGAGTTCCAATATCCGGGGAGACACCAAATGTCCAGGAATATACGAACGTTCTGACAGGGCCGGCTCTGCCCCCCATCTTACCCCAGCTATCCAAAACACCTACCAACCTACCGGATTCTCCCTTTGAGTTTGAGGTGGACCCCACAGCGTTGAAAGTGAGCAAGCTCGAAAAGCTGTTCAAGAAATCTCAGGGTGTGAAGTCCATTCCAGATATTGAGGATGGGTATACCGACTCGGCCGTGACGTTGCCGGATCGGTTTAAAATGTCGCACATAGATCGTTTCGATGGGTCTGGGGATCCAATGGTGCATTTGCGGCTCTTTTCAGACATACTAAGGCCGATGGGCCTTTCTAGATTGCAGAAGCTTTCTCTGTTCAGCCGGACCCTGGCGGGTGTAGCGACTATTTGGTATGCAAAACTGGGGGATTCCGTCAAGAGAAGTTGAAAGAGATGGCCGAGGCCTTCATAGCTCAATACTCCTATAATACACAGATCGAGGTCACAACCCGTGATCTTGAGACAACTAGGCAAGAGCCGAAGGAGAGCTTCTCCGATTTTGTGACCCGGTGGAGGGCCAAAGCCTCAATGATGACCATCAGGCCTGTGGACAAGGATCAGATACGGATGGTTGTGCGCAACCTCCAGCCCAAGCTTATGCAGAAGATGATCGTTCTCCCCCTTTTCCACCTTTTCAGATCTACACGAGATAGGGGTGCAGATCGAGGACGCAACGAAACAAGGGCTCATTGATCATGATAGAGAATAGCCCAAGAGGGCATTCAAGCGCAGTACAAATGTAGCACAAGCAGTGCTGCAGCTGCCAGAGCTTCGGATGTGAGTATGGTTACCACCATCATTACCCCAAGAACCCTTTCAGCTGAGTATGCGTCCGAAGTAGCTCACAAACAACCAAATTCGCATCCCGAGGCCAAAGAACCTTTACCCCGCTATACATGTCTCCGTCCAAAGCTTTGGGGTTTTTGATTAGGAAAGGGCACCTGAAGCCCCTAGAGCCGTGACCCTTACCAAGTAATCTCCTACCAACCCATAACCCGGCGAAGTACTGCGCCTTTCACCAACAGCCCGGTCACGACACTGACCAGTGCTCTAGTTTGCGTCATGAGATTCAAGATCTTATCGACAATAGGGTGATCATACCTCTGGAGAAACCAAATGTCACAACCAACCCTCTTCCACCACATAACCAAGCTCCACCTCCCAAACGCATCAATGTGATCCAAACTGGGGTTGTGTCATACGACCCTAGAGTATATATCACCCCTTCTCACCTACCCAAGCCGGAGGTGTTCATTCCTGACAACACTGACTTGTGCGTGTTGGACATCTCCCAAACCCAACTTGAGACGGCGGTGGTAGCTATCGAAGATAGAAGTGGGTTGACTGCGGGAGCAGATGAGAATGATTATACAGAGCCTGAGGAGTCAGCAAGCTTCATATACAACCCGAGCGGTTACATTACCTCAGCAGGCCAGGCTAGGCCGAGAGTGGAATTGCCAGTGGGGCCAGAGGTTTGTGTAGTACGGGAAGATGGACTTAATCAGGGGCTGGATGACCTGGCAGAACTAGAGGAGGACATCGCGAACCTTCAATTCTTCAACGAACAGGATCCGGGAGACGTGACTGTCAACTGGTTTGGTTTGGAAGGGTCAGCCGAAGCTACTGGGTGGCTCAGTGACAAGCCAGATATTGTTGAGCAGCCTTAGTTAGAACAGAGTCCGTTAGGGACGGGGACATCAACAGTTGCCGAAAGGGCCGGGAATCAGTTTAAATCACCAGAGAGCACCGGTGTAAAGAATTTTGCTCAGAATACAAGCAGTTTGGGTACGGAAGACACTGAACGGCAGGCTGTACTGAAGCAGTTTGAGCGAGAAAGGATCGAAGATTTGAGAGAGCCAGAAAATCCAAGGCCCCTGTGGGGACAGAACATGCTGCGGGCACGGGAACGGAAGGTGCTGTGGGCACATGAATAGTTGTGACGGAGCCGAACAAGTGTCTGTCAGCTGCCAATGGCATGTGGTGGGAAGATGACGACCTATGTCTTGCCCACACAGATGAGGACTGGGGGAGTAACCAGCCGGATGATACCTGGTACATTGGCGAAGTTGATCACATGACTAGGAGAGGGTGGTATTTCAAGCCCCCGCACTTAGATCAACCAAAGGCGTCCGGAAAGGACAAGGAGGCGGAGAAGCAGAAGGATAAATTGCTCGAAGAGGAGGCTGTGCTGAAACAGCTAAAGAAGATACAAGCAGACATCTCTATCTGGGGACTGCTTATGGCTTCAAGAGTACATAGACAAGCTATCCTTTCTGCTATGGACAAGGCCAAACTTTCAATAGATACCACGCCTGAGCAGCTGGTAGGATTGGTTTTTTCGGGAGGAGCTTCCCCGACGTTGACCTTTTCTGACAAGGAACTGCCACTTGAGGACGCAAACCATAACAAACCACTCTATATCTCTGTGGAATGTAGAGACAAGTGGATACCGATAGTTCTTGTCGACACGGGATCCGCCAATAACGTGTGCCCGTCGAGGACGACATATGCAATCGGGTTGAAGCCTGCGGACTTTGTGCCAACTGCCCAGGTGATAAGGGCTTATGACAATACTAGCAGAGAAGTGATGGGGACTGTGCAGATTCAGACCAAGATTGGTCCAGGACAGCACAAGATTGACTTTCATGTCTTGGACGTTCCCGCGACCTTTAATCTACTCCTAGGTGTAGACACCCATTTTGACCGGCCCTAAGACTTGGGCGCTTTCTTTTGATTACCCGATGATGACAATTAGAATGTGTTTCTCACAAAATTCTCAGTAAGAAAGATGGAATTTAAGTTTTAATCCCAACCTTCACCCATTTTTTGGCCAAACTATTTTAGACCTTAAAACCCTCTTTTCAAAATATGTTTTTTTTTAAATGTTTCTACAATGTCCCGAGGCTCCCATTTCGATTAAAATATTGCACCGAGTAAGGACAAAGTGGAAATAAATGGAAGGGAGGTGAAACTTTTTGAAAAATATTTAAAAACATCTTCTTATAGGTTTGGAGTTGAAGGAAATAGGAGGGGATGACAGAAAACTGGTTTAGGCAAAGGATGAGTATCAAATCATTAAGAAGGAAATGAGCAGCCTTTACTAAATTAGGCATTTTTCTTTGTACACTTGGAATTTAAATGTGAGGCCACCACCATTGGAAAGTAGACTTCTGGGGCTTCAATTTAGACCCAAGAACCACCTCAGACCAAGTCCAAATAAGGGAGATATGCCCATTTGAAGTTGGGCTTAAGAGCAGATTTTGTTGACCCAGCCCGAGACAGCCTTTACTAAATTAGGCATATCTCTTTGTACACTTGGCATTTAAATGTGAGGCCACCACCATTGGAAATTAGACTTCTGGGGCTTTAATTTAGACTCAAGAACCGCCTAAAACCAAGTCCATATGGGGGAGATATGCCCATTTGAAGTTGGACTTAAAAGCAGATTTTGTTGACTCGGCCCAAAACAACAATAGCCCATTTTTTCTTGGTTTTGGTTCGGTTGGGACAACCCATTTACCTATTTTCTGAGCCATTCAAGTGCATCCACTCATCCTCCATTATACCTAATCATCCCCCATTGTCAAAAAGAGGTTTTGTTTGCATTCATAAAGGAGTATCCCATGCAACCACTTTGAAAATTTGCCCTCCTTTCACATTCTTGTCTCCCACCTTGTCTCCCACCTTCTTTTTGACCTTTACTCTCCCTCATTGCCTATATAGAATGATCATATTGTAAGAGAGAAAAAGACCACGAAATTGAAGAGAAAGGAGTGAGAAAGGAGTGAGAAAATAGTGAAAAAAGAGAGAAAAATTGAGTTTTTGAGCCAAAAATATTCCTATCTTCCATATACACCCCATACCTTCCATAGCTACTGAAATTCCTCATTTCCATACACCAAAACCACTTCAAAAATTCTGATATAGCCAAAGATCAATTGCCTTGATCATAAGGAAGAGTGTTTAGTGATTGAAAGTGAGAAAGACTAGAGAGTTAGCCACTTTCTATACCACAAACTCCATAAACTCCATAATTTTGAATTGAGGATTTGAGAACACACTTCCTACACTTGAGGGTGATCAAGAGGAAGTTTGGAAATCAAAAAGTTCAATATTTCTTTGGAAGGTGAATTGTTAGTCTTTCATTTTCTTATATTTTATATCTTATATTTATTTTCATACTTTTTATTTCATTGTGCTTTGTTATAATCTAAGTGGTTTGTTTATCTCATATTTATTTTCTTACTTTATATTTCATAGTGTATTGTTATAATCCTAGTGGTTTGTTGAGCTCATGATTATTTATTTATTTATTTATTTTTATTCGCATGCTTTAATTTCATATTAGTTTTGTTGTAATCTTGCATGTTCTACCTCATATTTATTTTTTATTTTTTTTGTGTATTAGTCTCATATTAGTTCTGTTGTAATCTTGCATGTTCTATCTTATATTTGTTTTATTGCCTTTAGGTTTATGTTGTGAGTTTGCACTTTTTATTTTATTTTATATTTGTTTTCTTGTTTTTTTTTTTAATCTAACCGGTAGTGGCTAGTTGAGCCACCTACATATTTTTTGTTTGTTCATTTTCTTGGTTTCGCAACAAGACAGGTTTTGCTTGGCCTAGTTGGCCGGCCGGCTAGCTTCTTCCGAACAAGATGGCGTAATCTCCCAATATTGATCAATTTCCTCCGGCGGTTCGAAAGAACATGAAGCTTTTATTTTATTTATTTTATTTATTTTGAGTGTATTGTGAGGTTTTTATTTTGTTGTAATATTCTCCTCATCTCTCTCTAATTTGATTTGTAATTATTCTTTAAAATGTTGTAATAATTCCCCGCCCCGTTTCTTTCTATCCTGTTCTTTTACTTGCTTTCTTTATTTGTACATAAACATCATATTTATTTTTCATCATAGTTATGCTTTGCATCCATGTTTCATGCATCTTGATTCGGCTAAGTTTGCATTTGTGGATTTAATCAATTCCTATGTGATTATGTGCGCTACCTCATGTTCTTGAGATGATTCACATATCATATTTTAGAAGTCGAATCTTTAGTTGCATCTCATGAGTGAATTGCATTAGGATTTTGTATATAAGATCATGCATATTTTACTAACTTTGTTTTGTAGCTTGTTCGTGGGACGTCAAACATGTAAGTTTTTATGCTTTAGCATCCCGTTTGTGTGTGTTTTTCTTACTATGTCTAGCGTTCTACCATGAGGCTATTTGCTTATGTGATATAACTCTATGAATGCCAGTGGATGAAGGTTGTATCGCTTAATTTGGAATGATGTTGAGTTTTCATGCTTGTAAACTCAATTTATTTGGGTTGTACATCATCAAAACTCTTTCAAAATGTATGATATCAAATTGTTCCAAAATGAATGGCATAGTCTATACTTGTATGCTTCACATAGTAAATTTTAGGATTTATTAACTAATCAGAACATGAACATATAAAGAAAATAAAAGTCATATCATGGTTTAGTAGAGGCCGATCTTTTGATCGGGTGAGCAGGGGTGCTCATTATTGACCTTCCCCTCTCATACCTAAGGTTCCGAGCCAAGCATCCTTGGTTACGACGAACAGTGGCCTTGGCACTGAGTCATGGGTTTCCTAATTTCCCAAAATATTAGGTGGCGACTCTGAGATCTGATGACGCAGTCCATTTTTGACAAAATTGCAATAAAATGGATTTTCACTAAAAGTTTCCAAATCTGGACTCTCATCTACGCTTCACATTGCACTCATGAGACTAGATCAAAGAGATCTCGGGGGTCCGAACTGTTTAACGCGCGCGGGTACCCCCCGGGCATGTTACACTAGGGCGGTCGTGGCTACACCAGGTAAAGGCGGTCTCTTCCACCCTGTATCAAATGTTGAAGTACCCCCACGGGAAAGGGGTGTCCATTGTTTTTGGGAATTCGTCAATTCATCCGCCGCCAAAAATGTCTACACCGGTTTTGGAAATCGAGCATGGCACGGAGGATGTGTTCCTATCAGGATTTACCCTAGCTGAGGCCCGGGTCGTACAGAACATTTTGGCTGTTGATGAGGGGTTGTATGTTAGTACACAGTCTGTGTACCTCATGAACACGCTCCAGCATATCCCTGGGATGGGATTAGGAAAGAGTGGCCGGAAAGGCATTGCAGTATCGGCCGAAGTGCCGCATAACCCGCATACCTTTGGTTTGGGTTATCTGCCCACCAAAGAGGACTGGGTAAGAAAGGGCAAAGAAATGGCTAGGAGAGCCAGAGCCAAGCAGGCCGGGAGGCATTTTGAGTTGATGCATTGGCCTATCCAAGGCACCCTGAACGGACGCTTCGTCCGGGAGGGGGAAGACTTTCCATTCTACGGCTTCCCAGAGCCATAGTTGAATGCCGAGAAGAGATGCCTGCAGGGTTTTGAGATCTTCTTCAACTTACAGTTGTCCGGGGATGATGTTGCCAAGGAGCACATAGACCCATCAGCTGAGGTTGAGCAGTGTGAGGAAGTGGATTCCGAGAGCACCGAGATTGAAATGGGGGCAGCACTGGCTTGTCTACTATCAGATCCTCCGATCATACATGAGTTCTTGGGGGATGACCTCTCAGTGTCCATGATTGGGAATGAAACGACTGCGAGCCTATCTTCAAGCATTCTGGATGCATCCATCGCACCCTCCCTCGTTTGCAGTACGAGGAGGGATTCTTATCGAGCAGCATCGGGTCAGGTAGTGAGCCGAAATCTGATTCCACTGAGTTTGCAGAGTCGAAATCAGGTTCCAGCTCGTCTGAGTCTGAGTCCGAGTCCGGTATTCCTGGGGGTGACAACCCGGATGCCACAGTCCTGTCTAGGTCATCTTTTTCTTTTTCCTTTGAGTCTGTTGTAACAGAGGAATCAGGCGACTTGGAAGTGATTAATGAGAATGAAATGGCTGTGGCTTTTGAGTATTTTTCTGTGCCTTTGATTTATTGCATTAATTCAGACTTTCAAAATTTCGATGAAAACGACGGGGAAGAAATTCCTCCAGTTTTGAAATATTTGCTAGAGCAAGAGCAGGAGAGGTTTGTAAAACGCTGGTTGATGAAATCACCAAATTAATGTTGGTACTGAGAAGGACCCGGCTGGTCCAGATCGGGTCCACGTTGTCTTCAGAGGAGCGCGAGCGCTTAGTCGCTTTATTAAAAGATTTCAAAGATGTTTTCGCATGGTCCTACGAAGACATGCTTGGGATCAATCCTGAGATTGTATAGTACCGGATCCCTCTTGACCTAGAGGCCCGACCTGTTAAGCAGAAACTCAAAAGGATCCACCAGACTGGGCTCTCAAGATCAAAGAAAAGGTCACCAAGCAAATCGACGCAGGGTTCCTGCTGGTATCTGAATACCCAACTTGGTTGGCCAACATAGTTCCAGTACCGAAGAAGGATGGCAGGATTCGGGTATGCGTGAATTTCAGGGATTTGAATAAAGCCAGTCCGAAGGATGACTTTCCTCTGCCGCATATCGACGAGTTGGTGGACTTCACTGCGGGGCATGCATTGCTTTCGTTCATGGATGGCTTTTCAGGCTACAACCAGATTGTGATGGCACCCGAAGACCGGGAGAAGACTGCTTTTACCACCCTGTGGGGACCTACTGTTACAGAGTGATACGGTTTGGGTTGAAGAATGCGGAGCTACATATGAACGGGCCGCGACCACGATATTGCATGACATGATCCACAAAGAGGTTGAGGTGTACGTGGATGACATGATTGTCAAGTCCAAAGAAAGAAAGGGCCACTACACCGCCTTGCAAAAGTTCTTCCAAAGGATCAGAGAATTTCGGTTGCGGCTGAATCCTCAGAAATGTACGTTTGGTGTTACAGCAGGGAAAATGCTGGGGTTCTTGATTACACAGAGAGGTATCGAAGTCGACCCTTCCAAAATCAAGGCCATCTTAGAAATGCCACCACCAAAGACTGAAAAGGAGGTGCGAGGCTTTCTGGGTAAAGTGCAATTCATAAGACGGTTTATTGCTAAATTAACCTTGACTTGTGAACCACTCTTTGGTCTCCTGAAGAAAGGAACGAAGTTCCAATGGGACGGCCGATGCCAAGCTGCTTTTGAACAGATCAAGCAATACTTACAGAACCCACCCGTGTTGTCACCGCCTGAGCCGGGGAAACCGTTGATTTTGTACCTTTCAGTAACTGAAACTACAATGGGCTGCATGCTTGCACAGGAGTCTGAGGACAAGGTGGAGAGAGCTATCTACTACCTGAGCAAGAAGATGCTGGATTACAAGACCCGTTACACTTCGCTGGAAAAGGCTTGCTTAGCCTTGGTATGGGCTACTAGGAAGCTGTGGCACTACCTGTTAGCTCACTCTATAATGTTGGTTTCAAGATTAAATCCTATCAAATATCTCTTCGAGAAACCGGCACTTACGGGTAGGCTAGCTCGTTGGTTGCTTCTGCTTTTCGAATTCGATCTGAAGTATGTGACGCGCAAGTCAGTGAAGGGGAGAGTGGTAGCAGAGTTCCTAGCCGATCACCCAGTTGAAGGGGATGAAGCAGTTGAGTACCTATTCCCAGACGAGGCCATTCTACATGTCGAAGAAGAGTTTTGGACGATGTACTTTAACGGAGCGTCAAACCAATACGGGTATGGGATAGGGGTGTTGCTGATAGCACCCGATAATTCTCGTATAGCTCTAGCATTCAAACTCCGGTTCAAAGTCTCGAACAATGAGGCAGAGTATGAAGCGTGTATTGTTGGACTAGAAGCAGCTCTGGAACTAGGGGCAAAACGGTTGGACGTCATCGGGGACTCGAACCTTGTTGTATCTCAAGCAAAAGGAGATTGGAAAGTCAAAGAAGAAAAGATGAGAATATACCACCAGACCTTGGACTTGCTGATTCCTCGGTTTGAGAAGCTGAACTTCGCTCATCTACTAAGAGAGAACAACAGGTTCGCAGATTCACTAGCAACTCTATCTTCTATGATAGACATCCCTTTCGGAGTCCGGATGCGTCCGATCATCATTGACCAGAAATTCGCACCAGCCTACGAGCTGATTGCTGCCATAGATGAGGTACAAGATGAGAATCCTTGGTATTACGATGTTTGGAACTTCTTGGAAAAAGAAACGTATCCACTAGGGGCAAATGCCAAAGACAAAAGGGCAATTAGAAGAATGGCTGCTCAGTTCATCGTCTGCGGGGGAAAACTGTATAAAAGAGGTCATCTCGGGATGCATAAGCTGTGTGTTGATGCTGAAGAATCGAAGCGCCTGATGGAGGCCATCCATGGAGGAGAGTGCGGAGCGCACATGAACGGGGTGATGCTAGCCCGAAAGATCCTTAGACAGGGTTATTACTGGTCCACTATGGAGGAGGATTGTATTGGCTTTGTTCGGCGATGCCACAAATGTCAAATCCATGCAAACCGCATGAACATTCCGCTGTCGAAGTTGTACAACATGACTTCGCCATGGCCATTTTCAGTCTGGGGGATTGATGTGATCGGGGCTGTTACTCCGAAGGGGTCCAATGGGCATGAGTTCATTCTGGTCGCGATAGACTACTTCACAAAGTGGGTTGAGGCCCAATCTTATGCGGTGTTGAAAGCTTCGCATGTCGCCAAGTTCATCAAGAACAACATCATCTGTCGCTACGGGATCCTGAACGAGGTCATTTCAGATAATGGTTCCCACTTCAAGAAGGAGGTGATCGACTTGTTGGAGAAGTACAACGTGGCTTTTCATAAGTCATCCACATATCGGCCGCAGACCAACGGAGAAGTCAAGGCCACCAACAAGAACATCAAACACATTTTGCAAAAGATGGTGGAAACCTACCGAGACTGGCCAGATAAGTTGTCATTTGCTCTGTGGGGCTACCGCACTTCAATTAGAACTTCTACTGGGGCGACTCCGTATTCATTGGTTTATGGGATGGAGGCTGTTCTCCCTATCGAAATTGAGGTTCCATCATTACAAGTACTGGTTGAGTGTCAGATAGCTGAGGCAGATTGGCAGCAGAGCAGGTTCGAGGAACTCATGCTCTTTGACGAGCGAAGGCTGAAAGCACTGTACCATGTTCAGGGTTATCAACGCAAAATTGCCAGGGCTTTCAACAAGAAGGTTAAGTCCAGGAATTTGAAAGAAGGAGATTTGGTGCTCAAAGACAACCGAGCTCCCATCCACGACCCTAGGGGCAAGTTCAGACCTAATTGGACTGGTCCTTACATCATCAAGTCTATCTGGTCAGGTAGAGTTGTGGTTCTAATGGACCTAGATGGCCTAGAGTTCTCCCAACCGATCAACATGGACAAGTTGAAGAAATATTTTCCCTAAGAGGCTCGCTAGGCCGAAAACCCGAAAGGGAGACCTAGGCAAAAGTTAGAGCACAGAAAATTCAAAATTATAAAAATTGAGCTCGCAAGGTTGAAAACCCGCAAAAAGCGGCCTAGGCAAAAGTTATAGCGTAAAAGGTGAGGGTTAATACACGAGTGAACCTGAGCCAAACTACGTAAGGCTTGATTTCCATGTTTGGGATACGTAGGCAACTTTGTCCTGAAGTCCAGCCATAATCACTTCCCCGATCAACTTTGTCCATTTGATCATCTCGATCATCTTTGTCTATTCAGCATTCAAGAGTTCGGTTGTGATCTCCGGTGTAGTGCTATTCAGACTAGGGGTAACTTTCCAGTTGCTGGAATCCGAGGTTGTGCATCTCAGTGACAGATCTCAGGCGTGTCCAGTTCTGATCCATATCGAAAATGGTTTTGACAAGTTTTAATAAAAGTTGATTTTGCTCAAATTAATCTTTTTTTTACAACTTAGACCATTTTTGGACCAATCGAAAAATTTTCGATACCATAACCTTCAATTTTATTGATTTCAATATAGAGTTCTCCTACTCTTTAATACAAATTGAAGTTGCTTTTCATTACATTCATAAAGAAAACTATAAAGTTCTGATTAAAGCAAATAAATTCGGGGCATAGTCAGGTGTTCCTGCGTCCTCTCCCAGAGCTGGTCGAAGCCTCTGATGCCAAGCTAGGCCTAATCTGTGCCTCTTCATTGAGCCAATCTAAGCACTCATCAGAGAGGGTGTAGCTGAAAGTAGGAGCGAGGGCCAGAAGCTCTCTCGTCCTCCATGCTGCGGCATACCGAGCTAGCTGCGCGCCTCGGACCGAAAATGTAGCGGGGTACTCAATCCCCTCCTCTGGGCAAGTCTGATCATGTCCGAACTGGCGCCGGAACCTGAACGGAAAGTAAAACACGCAGTGTGTCAGGCCAATCAACTGGATCCCGGGCTGACGGGTCATGCTATAGCTCATTGCCAGTAAATTGAGCCAAGGGCAGCGCCAAGCAATGCGATCCGCGAACAAATTGCACATCCAACTGTACCACCATCCTTCATCCGGAGCATCGACTAGACGTCGTCGGGAGAAATAGCTGCGACCTGAATATGCCGGACACGAGTCCACAATTCTCAACTTGTCCATCAACCACACCTGGGGAGGGATGAAAAATGAGAGAATAAAGAATAGAGAGATGTACGTTGAAAGAAAAAAGTGAGCAGAAGGTTTTGAGAGAAAAATCGAGCCTGAGAGCCGAGTGATGTGAGCAATATATGTGAGATGGGGCGGGAAAAATTACCTGCAATAGTAGTGGACTCCCTGCAAACCTAGCCGTCTCCCGACGATGAAAAGCGTCTAAGCCCATCAATGTCTCGGCCAATGTCATGGCGATGCAGCTTTTGCCCTCTTTCAAGCCCTCGGCGACCTCAATCAAACGAGTGCTAAACCCGCCGGAGCCCGGGGCTAGTAAGAAATGAGATAGCATGCATAAGCAGAGTGCATGTTGTCGATAACCCTGCCAATGATGGTCACCGCGGTCACCAGCATCAAAAAACCGACAAACCAAGCTTGGAGTGTCCAACTCTCCATCATGAATCAATGACCGAGCGTCATGCACAGTAAGGCCGCACATCCGTTCTAAGGCTTGGACGTGGCCGAACCGGAACTGAGGCAAGATTTCCTCGTCGCGCTTGGATTCCATTAAAGCTTGGAAATCATCAAAAGTGGGACACATCTCTTGACCACCAAAACTAAAGACGTGTGTTACCGGATTCCAAAACCTTACCGCGGCATGAAGGAACGGAAAACGCAGTAGGGTGCAACCTAGCGTGAATAGTGCATTTATGCCGAAACTCTAGAAATTCAGCCTTTCCGAGCCATCCAAGTTGGTAATCCAAGTTGTGAGATTTTGGGCAAGAAACTCTTCCATTTGGTGCAAATCAGTGTTGAAATGAGGAAAACTACGAAGTTGGGGATTTTATAGAAGATAAGGTGCTGAGTGGAAGATAGGTGTCAACATTCTGGAGGTGCTTGCCATTTTTGGCCGATCGGCCAAAAATAGTGCCGACCGACCATCCTTTTTGGCCGATCGGCTAAAAATGTTGGCCGATGACCATTCCTTGTGGCCGGTGGCCTTTCCCTTTGGCCGATGGCCTTCCTTCTTGTTCCCTGAGCTGTTTATGTATTGAACATGCTGAGAATTTGTGACTGGCACCACTTCCAATGCCTTCTGGTGATGATTTTGCAAAGTCACGCTGCGTTACTTCGATTTGTTTATCGAGTTGTTGTACATTTGCTTATCGAGTTGTATTTACACTTGGTTAGCTTATCAAGTTCTTTGTTTTGATTATCGAGTTGTTTTTGTCGTTAGTCGGTTCACTACCTGATTATTACGATGCAAGTGCTTAATTTTCAAACAAAAGTTCAATCTCGTTTACATTATTATGTAATGCGATGCGATGTGATGCATAGAATGTACAAATGCAACACTTTTTGAACAAAATAGCTGTTTCATTTCTATCATGTCTTTTGCAAAAAGTACATAATTTTGAGGAAAGTAAAACCTGCCTGAGGCAGTACAATGTGCTCAAACTACCAGTAAAAAGAAAAGTAAAGCAAAAAAAAAAAGGAGGAGAAAAACAACAAAATGTCTGAACAGAGCAAAGAAAAGAAAAAGCAGCAGAATGTCTGGATCAATATCGATGGCCTCAAGTGCGGGAGTCGGTCCTGGTCCTCTTCCTGGATGAGGGTCCAGGGTCACCACCGCCATCTCCATAGTCAGAATCTGAGCTGTCTCCGGCCTCGCCCTGGGACAACGCCACCTCCTCGTCAGAATCATCGGAGGAGGGCTCTCGCGAACTACTTTCAGCATGAGCGTGCCTATGTCTGCCCCGGCTATGGAATGTCATTCCCTGCCTGGCTCCCCCTCCTCCTCAAGCAGGAACAGATGGTCCAGTTGGAGCACCTCTCGCGGCCGAATCTGGAATGGGGCCTGAAAAGGACAAATGGCAAATGCATCAGTTATGCTACGCAAAACAGAGTATGAATACTGAATACAGTGTATGAGTACAGTGTATGAATGTTGTGAGCAGTGTATCAGTACAAAATGCAGTGTATGAATACAATGTATGAATGTCGTGAGCAACGCTGTGAGCAGTATGTGGGTTACAGTGTATCAGTGCTGTGAGTGTTGTGTATCAAGTGCCATGTTGATAGTGTGATGCATCAGATTATGTATGAAACAGATTATGCAGAGTTTGAGACTGCGGTTGAAAGAACTTACCGGGATGCCATAGATGGTCAACAGGTCGATGCTCTGCTGCAGCATCCCCATCACAGAGGCAGTCAATTCCAGAGACTGGCGAGTGTAGTCTAAGGAAACCTGCAAAAGGGTTAAAAGCATCAGTATTCTGCGGAATATCAAGAGAAATGAAATGAAATGGCTGTACAGAATGCAAAGTGTGGTAGTACATATCGGGGTCGAGCCATAGACTCCGACAAGCTCATGATCAGCCGGAGGAGGAGTGATGGGTATCTGGTAATTCTCCCCATCCTATCCTCGACATGTCATCGTCGTAGGCAGCTCTGGCCATCCAACTCCCTGTCCTCTCCAGGACCCACTCCTGCCTCAGGCCGGAGGTGCCCTCGGTGCCCCTGCTCCTCTTGCTGGCGCCGCTGGCCTCTCTCTCTCGACTCGGCGAGCACCGGTCACAGGCCGTATGAGATAAGCCTGGATGTACTCGGCGTAATCGCCCTTGTCTCTAAAGCGCTTATAGCTCCAGCCAATCGTGTAGTCTATCATCTCCTCTGAGGTGTACCTCTTAGTGTGCCTCATGTGGGTAGGAGGAAGTGCTGGACCTGTCTGCTCTGGCACGCCCAAGGTCTGCCGCAGGAAGCACTCCCCAAAGTACCAAGCGTGGCAGACCGGTCCCTCTAATAAGACCCTGAACCGGGCAGTCTCTCGAGCACCGGCATACCGCTCTCGAACTGCGTCAGGCAACGGGGCCCAAGGTGCCAGGTGATCTGCAAATAATACACAGTTTGTTATCTACTGTTATTGAGAGTACAATATAAATCGAAGCTTAAATAAACTGTAATGTTTGACATACCTCGGCTGCGGTGATGGTGTCAAAGTAGCGGCGAAAGAACATGAAGGACTCACGTGGCCTCCGCTCGCATCTCACATCGAAGCGGTGGGAAAACGGAACCATAGGGGGCGTCTCCACATCTGGCACTGGGGTGAGCCTAGGAAAGTAGGCATACACCCACAACTATAGAATGTAACAGAGCAGATATGAGTATGCTTGTCAGATAAAGCAGAGTGCAGTATGTGCAGTGTATTGTGCAGTGTGTGCAGTGTACAACCAGTGTAAAGCAGATTGTGTGCGCGCAATGTGTGTGATGTACAGATAATGAAAAAACAGAATTGAAAAGACAGAAAAGAGAACGTGTACCTCCCAGGCTCGCCAGTAGCCTCCAAGCAACTGCCCGCTGCGGCGGGAGGATGAGCTCATATATCCGTAAAGGGTGGCCAAGCTCGCACTACCCCAGTCGTAGCCGTGGATCCGCGTCACGTCCACAAGTGCGCTCAGTAGGTAAAGGACGACAGTGTTCGCCCGTTCGGCGAAGAGTGTGGTCCCCAATAGGAAGATGATGAAGCCACGAGCATACTGCTCCTCCTCCTCCCGAGTAGTAGGCGGCTGGATCCGGAAGTGATTCTCAAACCATGAGTACCTCACAAACCCTGGCCGGGCAAGAGGTGGCTGAGTGCCAAGCAAGTATAGCTGAGCGGCGTCACACTCATCCATATCTGTATCAAAGGGGATCGGATCACCCCCTACTCCGATGCCTGTGAGCATGGAGAAGTCAAAGGGAGTCATCGTCATCTCCCCGGTGGAAGAAAGGTGGAAGGAGTCAGTGGTGTCCCACCACCTCTCCACCAAAGCAGTAAGAAGGGGCCTGCTCGCAGTGAGGTGCGAGAGTCCCATGCAGAAGGTCCCAAAGCCGGCTTGGTCGACAATATGGCGAACCACATCGGGTAGCTCCATGTACCATCCTCGAGCAACGATATTCCCATACCCCCAGAAGGCATGGGAATCTCCCTGTGTTCAAAGATAAACAGATGCGAAGCAGTGTCAGATGTACAGTGTTTGAATGCCTTCAGAATTAGGGAAAATACAGTGTGGGTGCATATGTTCGAGTTTACACAGATATTGGGTGGGCTAAGCATACGATGTAACAGTCTGTTTGGGTTATTCAGTCGAAAATGCAGTGTGTGTGCATGTGTTTGGGCGCGCTCAGAATTGATGAAAATGCAGTGTGGGTGCATATGTTTGAGTTTACACAGATATTGGGTGGGCTAAGCATACGATGTAATAGTCTGTTTGGGTTATTCAGTCAAAAATGCAGGGTGCGTGCATGTGTTTGGGCGCGCTCAGAATTGATAAAAATGCAGTGTGGATGCATATGTTTGAGTTTACACAGATATCGGGTGTGCTCACAGTGAACTACATCATATGATGTATCAGTGTGTTTGAATTGTTCAGTTGAGAATGCAGCATGTGTGCATCTGTTCAGATTTAAACAGACATCGGGTGTGGGTGTGCTCACAGTGAACCATAGCATGTGATGTATCAGTGTGTTTGAGTTAAGCAGTTAAAGAACAGAATCAACTATCGCAGTTATATGTTCTACATTGCAGAAAATGAAACAGAGGAAGAATATACCTCAGCGGCGCCGTAAGACAGATGTAACTCTGGCTCGCGTAACAAAAGCTCCAGTGGCGTGCCCCGCGCATAGCTCCTGAAGTGGCGGATGCCATCGGGGGACAACACGTGTATCGCCGGCCTGTAAGTCGCCGGATCGAACGGCCGGATGTGAAGAGGTAGGAGCTCGACCTCGGGGTCCACGCCCATCTCTGGGGGAGTCCCACCATGTGGAATGTCGTCTACCATCTCAAAAGGAGCGTGAAAATGGCCGAGAATGTGAAAAAGGGGCAAGAATGCGAAAGGTCAACCCAAAAGTCAACCTTGAGAGGATGAAAAATGGGAGAAAAGGTCAGAGTGTGGAAAAGGCACGAAAACCAAGTAAACTTGGGGGGAAACAAACCCCAAGTAGTGGAAACTAAGAAAGAAACACCGAAAATTGAGTTTTGTTCAATTTAAAGTGTGCGAAATGGGAAGGGTTTCGTGAATCGAACAACGAAAAAGGCTCAAAAACAAGAGAAAAACGAGGATCGAAGGCGGGAAAATCACCTGGAGAGAAAGAGGAAGGATTTTCGAGCTTGGAGAAGTGAAAATATGGGGTTTGGAGCCCCGTATTTAAAGACCCGTGGCCAAAGGACAAAATTGCCCCCGAAACTGCCATTTTTGGCCGGCCGGCCAAATTGTTAGCCGATCGGCCAAATATTTGGCCGATGAGATCCTTTTGTGGCCAATGGATGGCCGGTGGCCTCCCCTTGTGGTCGATGCACCTCCCACACCCTTGTCTGGGTCAGTTAGGTTGTTTGAGACCTTCATTCCTCAAGACAGTGCAAGAAAGTAGACTTTGAAGCTCAACCGGCCTTCGTGTTGACCTCAAATCGTGCCTTCCGAGTGCGATGCTCAGTATGCGCAAGGTGTATCCTTTTTCATATCCTTTTGTATCTTGCGAGATTCATAAACTACTTTAAATGCGTTGCATTACAATGTTTTGTCTTGTTTATGATAATCGTGCATCTCTTGCATCGTTATGCACGTACTACATGCGTTACCACGCACACCATTCTTGCATTGTTATGCACTGTTCACTTGCATTGCTATGCACTGTTCATATGCGTTGTAGCGCACACCATCACTTGCATTATTATGCACTTTTCACTTACATCATTATGAACTTTTCACCCGCGTTGCTACGCGTCTTTCAACTTGCATTGCTATACATATTGGAATTGCACCTTGACGTGACGTTGGATACGTGTTGTTACTATATTGTACCTGTCAAGGTTTTTTTCTTATGCAGGGCATGATATTGTATGTACGGTTCATTTGAGGCTGGTGCAACCAGACGGCACTGTATGTGCAGTTTATTCAGAGGAATTCCAGGTAAGACCCTTCCTGTCCTTTGAGTTCATTTTGTTTCAGTTAGAAACACCCCGGCGCGCTCGATGTGATTTGTTGAGTGTTGTGCCTTCCTTCTCTTGCGCGTGATACACTGAGAATTGCTTTCCCTCCTCTTGTATGTGATACGCTGAGAATTGCCTTCCTTCTCTTGCGTGTTATACGCTGAGAGTTGCCTCTCTTCTCTTGCGTATGATACGTTGAGAATTGCCTCCTTTCTCTTGCGTGTGATACGCTAAGAATTGCTTTCCCTCCTCTTGCGTGTGATACGCTGAGAATTGCCTCCCTTCTCTTGCATGTGATACGCTGAGAATTGCCTCCCTTCTCTTACGTGTGACACGCTGAGAATTGCCTTCCTTCTCTTGCGTGTGAAACGTTGAGAATTGCCTCCCTTCTCTTGCGTGTGATACGTTGAGAATTGCCTCCCTTCTCTTATGTGTGATACGCTGAGAATTGCCTCCCTTCTCTTGTGTGTGATACGCTGAGAATTGCTTTCCCTCCTCTTGCGTGTGATACGCTGAGAATTGCCTCCCTTCTCTTGCGTGTGATACGTTGAGAATTGCCTCCCTTCTCTTGCGTGTGACATGTTGAGAATTGCCTTCCTTCTCTTGCGTGTGACACGCTGAGAATTGTCTTCCTTCCCTTGCGTGTTATACGCTGAGAATTGTTTCCTTTCTCTTGCGCGTGATACGTTGAGAATTGTTTCCCTTCTCTTGCGTGTGACACGCTGAGAATTGCCTTCCTTCCCTTGCATGTGATATGCTGAGAATTGTTTCCCTTCTCTTGCGCGTGATACGCTGAGAATTGCCTCATTTCTCTTGCATGCGATACGCTGAGAAATATTGTGTTTGAGACTCCGGGCTTTCTCAGTAGTCGCTTTTAGTATTCTCCGCGCAAGACGTGGCGAGAATTGCATAATTTTCTTACGTCCTTTCTGCATGAAATGCAGTTTGATTCTTATTCGCTTGCTTAAATCGTTGCATGTATGCTTCATTACAGCTCTCTTTGCATGATCATAAGTTATGATCAGCATTGTGCATGTCATTTGCATCTTGCCCCTGCCTGCGGGCGCATCTCTTTGTTATCTTGTATGTTTGTCTAAGTCTTCGGCCTTGTCGAAAATGGGTCATCTCTAGGCTTTGACATTCACTCCCATCATCTTATGACTTTCGAGTTCTGTCAAAGAGGGGCAACTGTAGACACCCCATTTTTGACCGTCCTTAAGACTTGGACGTCTTCATTTGAACACTCGATGATCATCCGTGCTCGTGTTCATTGTGAGTTCCCGAAGGTCTCGGCTGCGCTCCTCGCCTTAAGATCTCTTAACTCGTTTGTTCTGTGCTTGGTTGTGGACCAAGGACTTGTGTTTTTACTTCTGAGGAAAGGGGGGTGGCTTGTTGGCCATCCCCACACCCCATAGGTCTCGGCTATGGCATGATGCCATCGGCCTTGTTTCCTTGCCATCGGCCATAAATGTTGGCCGGTCAGCACTTTTGTTGGTCGATCGGCACTTATTTTGGTCGATCGGCCATATTTTCTGGCCGAGGCCTTTTCTTTGCCTTTTTCAGGCATTGTGCATGCCAGCTGTGCCAGCTGGTGAGCACAGACTCCCCCCTCCAAACACGTGTATGGAGGGATTTGAACCAAAACTTAGCTTCTCTAAGAAGCTTTGAATTTGATTTCCTATAAGAGGGGAGCCTCCCCTCCCTTTCTAGGGGTTTAGCAAAATTGATATAGAAGATATATATATATATCTCTCTATATCTCCCTCTCTCTATATATTTGTGTGTGTGTTTGTGATCTAAAGTGTGTTTTTGTTCATACTTTTGCACTAGAGCACCTAGTAGAATACCTTCCTTTGGTTACTGAGGCACTAGGAAGTTGGTTTCAAAGTTTTGGGCTGGTTTTGATCCAAGGGAGTGGCTGAAGTTGTGTTCTTGAAGGTGTTCTTCGAGGGTGAGCAACTAACCTTTTGTTTCCCCATTTTGGCTTAAGCTTTTAGACCTATTTGCATATTGTTTCAAGCTTAACTATAAACTGAAAAAAGTTCTGTTTTTATATGCTTAAGATGATTGTTTAAGGTCTCTTTTGGGTTGAGGGTTGTCTACCCCCTCTTAGGCCTTGTTTGGCATTATTTTGGGTTATCCTTTTTGGCCTTTGTTCTTGCTTTGGCTTGACCTTTCTACCACTGAAATCCAGAGGATTTTTAGAGGTGGAAAGGTGGTTTTAGAGTCTTGTATAGGAGAGGGACACCCCTCTCTCTTTGTGTCTCATTTGCTTGTTAATGGCTTGTAATGGTAGCATGTTTGCTTAACATGTTTTTGCTTCATTTCAGCAAGTATTTGGTGTTATTTGGTCATGCTATACCTCTGTTTTAAGTTAGTTTGATAGCCTCTTACATGCATCATGCACTTGTTTAGCAATCCTCTTATTTGCCTTAACATGCACCATGCATTTAGACCATCATGCTTGCACACTTTGGCTCAACTCAAAGGAACTTTTAGTCATATTTCAGTATGCTAAAGCTCTGTTTCATGTTGTTTTGATCATACATACATTGCTTTGTGTAGCTACCATACATCCTAGCTTGTTAGCTTCGAGTGTCCAAGCCATCAGCATACATTACTTAGATCTTCTTCATGATTTGACATCATCCCATATGTGATTTCAGTCCATGTAGTGTAGCCATACACTTGCATTTGTCGTCCTTTCAAAGCCTTAAAGAGTTGATGTTTTATGCCTCATGATTGGATCATTGTGCATGCCATCATATTTAGGTCTTTAGGATGCCATCTCAGTGGGTTTTCGGGCTTATTTTAGCATAATGTAACTCTGTTTTTCATTGTTTAAGACATGCCATGCTTGGTTGTAATAGGTGTAGTGTAACACCCCTTTGTAGCCTTACATGCTTCATGTTTTGTGCTCACCTTTCTAACATGTTTTGGCCTCATTCCATGCATGTTCTAGCCTTGTCTTGGTCTACCTTGGGATTGTTTTAAGTCACCTTGGTCCTTTGGGGCTCACTTGTTATGGCCATAGTGTAAACCACTTTGCTAGCCTTAAACCTTGAGCTTTATCGCATGCTATGCTTGCGTTGTTTGGTTGATTTGGCATCATTCTTAATATCATTTCAGAGCTCATCTCATTACCCCATTATCGTGTTTGTCACTTCTTGCCCATGCTTGAGAGTTGTATCCTTACGCCTAGGTGATAGGCCATTACATTCGCATGCTTATTGTGCGTCTCATTCCATCATTTCTTGGCACTTTGGCCACTGTTTTGGTATGGCTGAGGCCTATCCATTTTCAGTATAAGTCCATGGATCATGCGGTTTGTGTATTGTTGTATGCCTATCGCACTGCATGTTGTTGCATACTTATTGTTGGTATCATTGTTGCATGCCTATCACATTGTATGTTTGCATATCTAGGTTGCATAGTCGTATTGCATACTTATTGTATATCATGTTGTTTACATGTTAGGTTGCATTGCATTGCATTTGTCATGCTCATGTTACATTGCCTTGCATTTCCATGTTGCATTGTACTCGGTTGCATGCATTGCATTGTGTTTGGTTTGGGTGTCTAACCAAACACAAGGAACGAGGAACGTTCGTACTTGAAGTGACGAAACGTGCCTCAATCCTCGGTCGTCGACGCTCTTGATCAAGCACGATAAAGTTCTAGGCATTCATATGTTTTTGTTGCATTCATTCCACATTGATTTGCACACTTGGCTCCTTTGGCCATCATGCATTGAAATGCGTGATTGATGGTCTGAGGGTCGAGAACCATACTCCCTTGAATTCATGATATGATAGGGTGGGTGGTTGTGCACACATTGCCTTGAAAATGCATTGCCATGCTCTGTTTGTCCTCTGCTGTAGCAAAACAGCATTCTGCAGGAAGATATGGTCGGCCGGCCATCTTCAGTGCCGATTGACTAAACATTGTTGGCCGAGATCCTCACAAATGGTCGATGACCAATTCCACATGGCCGATGTTCCTATATTTTGGCCAGTGACATCCCACAGTGCTCAGGGAGTGGTTCGGAAGCATCCTCGGGACTTGTGCAGTTTTCAGAGGTGTAAAACAATGCAAACAGAGGCAACATGTGGCATGGCAACGGGTTTCCGAGCGAGGCGATCGAGCATGCATCATTCCATCATTCCGAGACGGAGCTGCGGCGGCCTCTTTAGTTTCATAGCTTAGTTAATTTGTTTAAATTAGTTAAGGGTTTTGTAATATTTAATTAGCTAGGGTAGTTGATTAATTATTCGGTTTGTATCATTTATTCGGACCCTCCGTCGAGAGGGCGAATTTTGTAATAAGTGTGCGTGAGTGTGTGAATGTCTTCCAACCCCACGTCTTTCTCCCTTTTACTTACCTGCTTTCAATGGTTAGTTGTAGGTCATGTTTCAATTAGCATCCTTATGCTCGCATGTTTGCATCATTCATCTGTATTGCATGTACCGAGCTCGGCGCATCATACTAACTGCATAGTATTTCAATTCCAACTTGAATACGTATATCGAGTTGTCGCATTTCACATGCCATTCTTAGATTGGCCGAGCCTATTCTAGTTGCATTTTTGCATGTGTTGCATTAGCCATCTTATCATGAACTAGGATCATGCATTTGATTACTAACTAGCTATTGTTTTGGCTCGGAGTACTAGGTAAGCATTTACACTTTAGCATACCGCATGTGTGTAAGTGTTGCCATGATAGCATGCTTGCCATGAGGCTATTTGCTTATGTGATATAACTGCATGAATGCTTGTGGGTGAATGTTGGACTACCTGAATTGGAACAATTCATTGAATGCGAGTTTTAAGGCCACTCCGCGGGGTGGCAAAAATCATGTTTTCTAAGCCCACCGAGGGTGGCAAATCCACATCTTAGCCTACTTGCGAGTAGCGCCATCAAACCATTTTCAAATAAACAAACATGAATTGTTTTGTTCCAATTTAGGCGATCCGGTCTATACTTGTGTGTTGTGCGCATCACATAGTAATTTTAGACTAATAACCGGAATAAGAACGCATATGTTTTCAAAACAAAATATCATGCTTAGTACAGGCCGATCTTCGATCGGGCGAGCGGGGGTGCTCATTGCATGACCTTCCCTCTCGTACCCAAGTTCCCGAGCCAAGGCAACTTTGGTGATAACGGACACGTTGCCTTAGGCAACGAGTCAGGGTTTCCTAAATTCCCCCAAAATAAAATATTTAGGTGACGACTCTGCATCTGGCAAATCAGTCCATATTTGGCACTTCTTTCTTAAAATCAGTTTTCCAAAACGATTTGCCGGATTTGGACTCTTTGGTGATTTATCAGTCTTGCATTGCACTTTGCCAGATCAGATTAAGAACCGTGACATTTGAGTCCGAACTGTAGTAAGCCCAAACGAACAATGCCACTCTCTTCAACAATCACAATTTTTATGGACACCACCTGATAATGTTCCACAAGTATAGAATGACTTCTCGTGTTTCAAAAAAAATTATCATCTTATGACACATAAAATAATAGTAATATGTAATAAGTATTATAAATTCAGACTTAACTAGTCAGAAATTATTCAGAATTATTATATTATAATTTAGATTTATTTTACACATGAGTCTCATACTACACAAATTCAATTTCAATCACACATTCTCATTCGGGATAAATTCAAAATAGTTTATGTGGGTTCGGAGACTTATTCAATATGTAAATGGGAAATTTAGCCAAAATTTCTCTATTGGACCCTTGTTTGGTAAAGGACAGTTCAATTTATTTTTGCTCCATAAACCCCTTAAGGGGGAGGCGCATAATTGAGTAAGGATAAAGTAAAATATATTTTTTTCTTAACATGTTACTATTTATATCAATTTCGACGATAATAATTTTTATTTATTTTTTTTTTAAAGAATTTCATAGTCAACTGGAATCTTATTTGATAGATTTTGATGAGAGGATTATAAAAATACAAATTTTATTAAAAACTGACATGAAGATCAAAATTTATATTATTTTAAAGTTTAATATTTTCGTAATAATTGTATTAAATTTAAATTTTTTTTTTTTTTATGCAAAGGACTTTGACCAACAACAATAATAGAGAGCTTTAATTTTGAAGCTCTAAAGAGAGCTCTAATTATGTAGCAAGAGAAAAAAACAAAACAAACAAAATAAAACAAAACAAAAACATAGACACACACATCACATCACATGTGGGCCGCACTCCTTACTGCATCACTAGAGCTCTCTTTAGAGTTCCAAAATTAGAACTTTCAATCTTTATTCCTTTGACCAAATCCTTGTACTTTTATTACTTTTACTATATAGATGTTAGTTCAGAGTTGAGATCCTCTCTTTGGTCTCTCTTGTTGTCTTGTTACTTGCAACAGTGGAGATGCACCACAAGATAATCCAACGGTCCAGATCTGACTATTTCAAAAAAAAAAATTTAAATAAATTGAAATAATCAGATCTGAACCGTTGAATTATCTTGAGATGCATTTCCATCGTTGTAATTAAGAAGGCAAGGACAGATCAAGAAAGAATATCTCAACTCGTTATTTCACTCCCTCTGCAGGTTTGTTAGCAATTTTCACACACACTTTTTTTTTTTTTTTGTTATTGTTTTATTTTTTTTTAAGATTGATACCAATTTTTACACTTGAAAGATGATATAGATGGAGGAAAAAAGTGGTGAATAATGGTCTACAATTTTGTTTGTTTGTGTTGTTTCTTTTCTATTTTTGTTTAAGGCTTTTGTTTTTTTTATCGACTTATTATAGAAAAAATTTGTAAAAAAATAAAAAAAATTACAAAAGATGATCTAAATAAGTCAATAAATCAATAAGTTGAAATTTTTTTTTTTCTCTTTCCAAAAGATGCCTAAATATCTCTGAACAAAAAGTTATTAGGCAAATTACATTGACCTCCCCAGATTTATAATTACAAAAATCTCCCCTCAGATTTCTGAAATTACACTGAGCTGCCCTGGGTTCTTTGACAGATTACAAATTCCCCTGGTCGTACACTATCTGTTCCTAGCATAAATGAACTTGCTGGAAAATTCTATTTCCACACACCTATTTACCTCAGTGTACACACTTAATAAAATATTATTTTAATAATAATTGTATCCTAAAGTAAAATGACTGTAATGGACATCAAAATACACTCTTAATATTATATCAAAATTTTCTTTGTACACATCTTTTTAAAACATAAAAATCTCAGTGCACAGTGTAAAAAAAATAAAAAATAAAAAAAAATTAAACCCTAATTTCTTCATTGTTTCTCATTTAGTCGATGGTGTATGCTAAGCAACTTCACGAATCAGCAGCTTTTTGTTTTGATCAAATTGAATTTATAGCTGAATAAATTTGATAATTGTTAATTCTTAACATCCCTTTTTCCCAATACAAGAAAGATTGTTGGGTCCTCTCTAATTTGTGAGAAAACAGTGAACAAGACCTGATTTTTATTTGTGAATTTGTTGATAGACATTGATATATTACGTTGTGTTTTGATTTATTGCTTTGAAATGAAAGGATTTGACACTATTGGATTGTAAAACAAGTATAATGCAGCGGAAAAATATTTCAGTTCATACCTTAGGTGATAGAACCTGAAGCGAAAATCTTGTGGGTAAATCACGTGCTTCAAAAATGCGAACAACGAACACCCAGCAGTGGAGTGATACTACAATATGAGTATCACCCACACAAGTCACAGTGCAAAGGCTTGATTGTTTTTCTTAATGGGAGAGAGTTAGAGAGAGAGTCTGGGAAAAAGGTAATAGGTAAAAAAAAAACACATAACGTATCTGATATCATCGTATTATACAAAATATAAAATCAGATATATAACCATATATATCAATCTATCCATATCAGTTGATATGATAGATATAGATATTATGAGTGGTTATCCAAATAAGTTTTGAATTCAAATTCAAACTTACATGGATAAGGTTCAAAAGGTTCAAAGGGTCATGCCACATAGGCGCCCAATTTCTAACATCTCCCACTCGCACATGAGTTGGCATGACACTGCCACATCTCTATCTCAATCTCCCAAAAAATGAACAATCACATACTAGCCAATGAACCGTGCGACTGCTGAGAAACACCTGTATGTGGGAGCTCTATACTAGAAACTCAAAATGAGCCAGCATAGAGACATCAACCCAAAAAAGAATAGAAATAGTGTCTTATATACCCCAGACCCTTCTAATTACACCGGTCAAAAAAAAAACATCTCTAATCCCTCAAAAAGAGCATGTTTGACCCTCTCAATTCTTGCAATATATTCACACTCAATCCGTCTCTCATACAGAGCGGTGTGAGTAGCCGGCAGTGAATATACAACAGTGGTGTAATACTAGATGATCTTCCCTTTGCCCTCATGCCATTTAGTTTAGGATTGACCGCTTTCCCAGTGATGTCCCTTAAAGCCGAATCATACATGACCGTAGGCAATATACCAAAGTAGCAGAACATCAACCCCTTACCTTATAACATAGTCAAAGGTTACAAAAGGGTACATAAATGAAAGTCATATCAATAATGACATGTAAGACTCACACGGCCAGGAAACAGGGATCCATTCTCTCACCTCATTACTCGGTCGCCAAGCACATATAGTATGAATACATGTTACGGTGGAGTAACTCTTCCAAAAGAGTGACGTCATACTCGATACACCGTACAGATCTTAATCTAGTCGCTTTCTAGCGCCTAACCTGAATTCTCTATTTGCTCGCCTCCAAGCACCAAATGAGATCTCGCATCTGGCTAATCATAACAGGCACAACATGGAAAGTGGGTACTAACATCCATGTTTGGTCCTTAACACGACCTCATCTTGGTTGTAACCAAGACGACATACATAGTGGATAATTTAAGCCTCTCTTGGCTCTAAAAAAAAATAAACCACTAGTCTCATCCTTGCTCGCTCCCAGCGCCAAGGGCGATTGCTCGTGTGAGTGAGCCAATCTTGCCTGTTGACATCATCATTTGCTAATCATTATGACACAAACCATAATAGTGTCAACATCCCATCATCTCAAAATAAGTGATCGATTTAAAAAAAATGACCACAGCTTGCACAATTCTAGATTCCAAACATAAGCCTTATCAGCACCTCTTGCGATAAGTATATACAACAGAATCCACCATGTGCGCCTCACATGAAGTGATTCAAGATCACAATTCTAGATTCCAAACATAAGCCTTATCAGCATCTTTTGCGATAAGTATATACAACGGAATCCACCATGTGCGCCTCACATGAAGTGATTCAAGATCACAATTCTAGATTCCAAACATAAGCCTTATCAGCACCTTTTGCGAGAAGTATATACAACGGAATCCACCATGTGCGCCTCACATGAAGTGATTCAAGATCACTACCTCTTGCGCAGTAACCTCTCTAAAAATATTTTGGTGACCAATTTGCGTTCATTCTGGATGCGCCCAACTAGCGCATTGAATCTTATAAGGGGTAAATTTATATACTACAAGTAAAGCATTCTATCCACAGTCTAATGAGCAAGGTCAATGTCTAAACAACTTAGTTAACCATTTACCAAAGATAACACTTATTATGCCGAATACGCCCACATAGCGTACTTTTGGCTCCTACAAAAAAAAAAAAAAAAGGTCAAGGAATATAGGTCATCTGTTTCTCCCAAAGACAATCCGAGGATTCACTCAACAACTAAGGCTCTGACTTTTATAGATAGGTAAGTCAATGGATTTGCAATTTTGCATCTAGAATCATTCTAGGATATTCCTTATGTAAGTCATCAAAGACAAACCGGGAATTCTCCCAAAACAATCCCTAAGGATCGTACATCCGAGCATATAAATTATATCACCCATGTCCATCATATCTAAAATAGAGGACTGCCCACCCTAGGTGGCGACAACCTTATAAATTCCTAGCTTATAATGACTAAGTAAGGAAAAACTTCTTTTGGACCATTGATCATGCCTCAGTGGTCTTCATCGATCATCGTTGGCCTATCATGGCTTGACGAAATCTAAGAACCACTATTTGGATAACTATTTTAGGCTGTAAAAGATTTATTGGAACTAGCAACCTTTTTGCGCTCCTAACTTTTCACCATAAAAGCAGAAAGTAAATCTCGACGGATCTACTTATCCAATTCTCCAACGAGAAGTTGGGTCACAACGTCCACAAATCAATGTTCTGAACTTATGTCAATCATAGCTTAAGTTGAAATAACTTCACTCCATAAGAGGAAGTCTTCTCATGGTCTACACTTTTCTCAATGGTGCGACTTTTTGGTATTTAGCGAGCCTTATGCCTCAACAATGACTATCCAAATTACGCATAATTTTAGAATAGTTTCGCGTCAGAATGGAAAGTCAACCAAATTATAGAAATAGTTAATCCTCAAAGACTTTGTCTTAAACTGCGCAACATTAATCCACTTTCTAAAAATAGAGGACTAGAGCCTTTGGCATTATCCTAGGCTCTTTATCATCTTGCGGAGCAATCATGAATGTTTCTCTCTCAATCACCCAGTGATGACGTGGAAAAATTTCACAATCGCTACCACGCAACTAAGAATGTAGAGTATTCTTCTCTAACGGATTAATCCATTGGTAGGCACATCGCTCCCACTGTCCCTAGGATATTGGAAATTTCTTTCCATTCTCAACTAGGCTACATAAAGCGCTATGCTTAGAATTCTCTATCTTATAGAGTTCCAAAACTCTATTCACGTCACCTTTACTAAAAAAACTTTATGTGACTTAGTTACACTACCACAAAACTGCTTACCTATATACACATGACCCTGAGGGTTTACATGACAGCATACAATAATGCGCCACATGACCCTAAGTGTTTACAAGACAGCATACAATAATGCGCCATAGAACCCTAGGTCTTAACTTCCAACCTTATGAGAAGTAAAATAAAGATAAGCTGCTTAACGGTTACAGATCGCCCATAGATGACTCTCCGCGAACCCATTACTCAAATGGAGTGTAAAATCTGATATGGAGGGCACTCAGTTAGGGATATAGGCAACAAACTAGTGCAATTTCCAATTGGGAAACATTTTGCGCCATCATCCACCTAACATAAACAATACTTAATTCCTTATCTCTACTACACTCTTGTATTGCTGAGTACTAGAAATAATCAATTTTCTAAGCATCCATTTCTCTTCACAGAGCTTTCTAAAAAATAACTCAAATAGATACTCGCTACCTTGGTCAAAATTAAAAGCACGAAAGCTCTTATCTAATTGATCTCGACCTCATATGTGCAATGTCAAAAATCATTCCAAAACTTTTTGACTTATGGGAGATCAAATAGTCTTGACTAAGATGCGTATCGTAATCTATAAATGTGTCGAGATTTGGGGCTAGCTATCATACCCTTACACATATCCAGTCACAAATATCATAGTGGACTAAATGCGCCAATACAAATGACCTTCTACGGCTTTCCTACTTACTTGTGCGCAACCATTGCGAACAAAGTTATACATTCACATGAGAGCAGGATATCACAAGTGAGTGGGCCCGAGAGGGCCTACTCAAACCATCCTGTCATCATCTCATTAATGTGATTAAGTATAATAAGCCACCGGTTCATGACCAACGTCATAAACTAATTCCAATCATCCTAATGTGTGAGTTCTCGAAGACAAGTATTAAAGGTTTAGGCCCAACTAGGTAATGACTTACAACTAATTCATATTCACTAGATCATAAAAGGATGTCATGGAGATATCAAGTGCGCCTAAGTCGCAAATTTAACTAGTAAGTGCTAATCCCCTGCACCTTCAAGTCAATTTTATTCTCCATACACTTTAATGCGTCTAGTTGAAAGATGACAATACTCCTCTTACCATCTCTGTTTCTCGCTTCATAGTTACTTGCAATTAATTCTATTATCTATAAGAAGGAGAGAATAAGCTATCAATCTATGACAGCTCCTGAAGTAACTTAGGTGCGAATTAGGCTAAAGAGTCTAATTCAACACAATGCTCTCACGGGCGATGCGTCAAATTCTTAGAGTCATAACAACCTTGTCGGCCTTGACCTTTTCATCACTATGCTGCAACGTTTGCGCTTAGTGGTAAACGTTATTAAAAAAACATTAGCCTAGCTAAGGAATCATACAAAGAAGCCCCTCCTCATGTCTCACACTCAAGTGTGGAAACAGTAAGTGTCCAGACTTAGACGAGTTGGCAATGCTAATAGATTTTGCACCCACTTGGCGCTAATCCTTTCACTTAGTGTTAATAGATTTTGCTGCTACTAAGCGCTAATCTTTTAACTTCAAGTGATACTTCAACGCACACTATTATAGTGCATGAAATTTTGCTCCATCCACTCCCAATAATTGGGTAGAGAGCAAAACACTGCTCATACTGGCTACTCATCTTACACTTAATGAGTAATTTATTTAAGCTCGCATTTCTTGGATGACGTGACTCTTGAATGTTACTTCATCTAATGATGTAACATTATTACAAGTCAAATTACAAAGTCAATCCACGCAGCTCAATAGTCAAGATCATATACAGATTTATTGAGGGCTTACTAATTTCATAACTCCAAAACTCACCAACCAAAACTACGTAGCGTGCCGCTAACCATAGCTCACACATTAGTTTTTATTGTGCCAAACAAGGCAACAAAACTACGGCGACTTTGAGTCATGTTTCTTTTGGCTCAATTAAGGTCAGACCTAAAGTCTCCAAGACTTTTGCTCATCTAAAGAATAGGATTACATTGTTCACATTTGAACATCTCTACTAAGTCTAGGTCAACCAAATTAACTTTCATAAGCTAAGTCAATTTAGAGAGAAATTCGCATTGGGATTAATTTGATTAGTATAATATAATTTTGCTACAAAAATCTAAATTAAATAGTGACAATATTGCATGAGTCGCAAGATCGAAAATCCGCTATGCTCGTAATCATCTCTTGCGCCATAGGTGACAATTATCCAAAATTTAATTTAATTTATGAGCAAAACATTAATTTTCGGGAGTAAATCTACAAAGATTTATCTCAACCGAACAATCCCCACTGACTATGGCATGTCTAAAAGCATGATAAAATATTCTAATTCCATACAATAGCATCATAATGTAGATTTATAATCAACTCATGCTATGTTACAATTAATAATGAAATTTAAACAAATAAAAAATTAATCATGCTATTTGAATCACAACATATTTGAAATTCTAGGCAAAAAATAACAATATGCTGTATTTAATATTCAGATTATGCCATAACAGAAAGTATATCATTTCTAAAATTTTTCTGAAATTTTCTAGTATTTTCTGAAATTTTAAATAATTAATAAACACAAATTAAAATCATAAATAAATATTCCAGAATATGGGAAAAAGCAACAATCATACCAGTAAATAGTAAACCCTAACAGTAGTCTACCATAAAAAATTCAGCCCCAGAAACTTAGTCATGCAATCCCAAAAGCATTTTAAAACATAAATAATGAATTATTATTTCAGGAAAAATATTTTTTATTTTCATAAAATTTTTCAAATTTTACAAAAGATAGGAAATTTAATTCTGAGTCTAACAGTACTAACCACGCTTAAAACAAAGCTAAAACGAATTACTTATGACCATTTAAAGTAATTCTGAATTTTTAAAACAAAGAAATAGAACCTTATACCGAGTTGCCAAGACCAGGCAAGCTGGCTCGAAAAATGGCGTGGCACAGCGCGTGGCTGCATAGACGGCTCAGCCCACGGCTCAGGGCACGGCGCGCACGTGCGCAGCGCAGACAGCGCGCACGTGGACAGAGCGGCTGACGCGTGCGTGATGGCGCGTGGAGACGCATGGCAACGCATGGAAGCGCGTGGAAGCGTGTGGCAGCTGATGACGGTGTCAGATGGTGCGTGAGGCCCACGCTCCGCCTTCTAGCGTGTTTTTGGTCCAATTTCGGTACTGTCGGACTCCATTTTTCAAAATAAAAACATTTATGGTGTCAAAAATGACATTTAATGAACATAAAAAATGAAGTGTATCACACTATCAATCTAATAAGAGTTGAAGTGCAGAAACCCTGCATTTCATCTTCCTTCTTCATTAATTTTCATGCATATAATGTGTATATATTTATATAAAATTATACACATGATTTAAAAAATAAGCACGAAAATAACCATATATGCTCTGATACCAATGTAAAACAAGTATAATGCAGCGGAAAAATATTTCAGTTCATACCTTAGGTGATAGAATCTGAAGCGAAGAATCTTGTAGGAAAATCACGTGCTTCAAAAATGCGAATAATGAACACCCAGCAGTGGAGTGATACTACAATACGAGTATCACCCACACAAGTCACAGTGCAAAGGCTTGATTGTTTTTCTTAATGGGAAAGAGTTAGAGAGAGAGTTGGGAAAAAGGTTATGGGTAAAAAAAAGCCACATAACGTATCTGATATCATCGTATTATACAAAATATAAAATCAGATATATAACAATATATATCAATCTATCCATATCAGTTGATATGATAGATATAGATATTATGAGTGGTTATCTATGTAAGTTTGTTCCAAATAAGTTTTGAATTCAAATTCAAACTTACATGGATAAGGTTCAAAAGGTTCAAAGGGTCATGCCACATAGGCTCTCAATTTCTAACATGGATAGTTCAAATTTATATGTTATAGTTCAGATATGAATTTCAAGATTGAATTTAAATGCGTATCCTTCTAGGTCTAGTAACACTAGAAAGACATTGAAGCACTAAAAGAATTTCTTTTAAGTTGTACTCCAGAACCGAAATATTGTACAAAATTCGGAATTCAACTTTTGAATTAAACAATGAAATTTGGAAACCAAGTTCCAAAAATATGTGAATATTTCAAAAGTTAGCAATCGAATTATTTATTTTATTAAGTAAAGTGCTGAATGCACAAAATCAAAAATATTTCGAGAAAAAAAAAACGAGGGTCTTCAATGGAGTTGTTAAAATGTAGGGTTTTCAATGGAGATGTCAATGGGTCTTCAATGAAGTTGTCAATAGGTTTTCATTGTGTCTTCAATGTTTCGAAATGGAGTTGTCAATGAGTCATTTTGATACATTAGGTGTGTGGAAGGAAGGCTTTCAACCGAAATTGGTAAATGTGTGTGGAAGGAGGGTTTAGATGGTATGTGTACAAGGATGTAAGGCATAATTGGAATATCAATGTGTGAAATGAGAAAAATAATCAATAACCAAATTAATAAGTGTGTTCACTGAGAAATGATGTGCATTGAGGTATATAGGTGTGTTGAAATAGAATTCCCCGAACTTGCTGAACTCAACAATTTATTTTTCTAAAATGCCACATTTACCCTTTAAAGTCAAATTATTATTTCAGCGCTTTATATTTGGGTAAATTACAAATATCTTCCTAAAGTTTGTTTAAAATACAGATTGATTCCTATGATTTGAAAAATTACAAATAACCTTTATCAGAATTTTTTATTTAACAGAATTAATTGAAAAAAATTAAATTCTTAACTGCTCTTCTATACGATAAGAAAATTACCTAACTTATTAATTGAAATAAATTTACGATATCACTAAAAATTGTTAATTGACTTAATTATTTTAATAAAATGACCTAATTATTATGAAATTAGAAATTTCAAATAGTAGAATGTAATTTCCAGAATCATAGGAGACAATTTATATTTTAAACAAATTTCAAGGAGTGTATTTGTAATTTACTCTTTATATTTTGTGAGTTGAAAGTAAACTATACAAAATATTTAAATATACATTTTTAAGGGCAAATTACAAATACACCCTGAAATTTGCTTAAAATACAATTTACCTCCCGTGATTATGAAAATTACATTCCGCCTCTTGAAATTTCTAATTTCATAACAAATAGGCCTTTTTATTAATAAATTATCAAATCAATTAACAATTTTTAATGATATCATAAATTTATTTGAATTAATAAGTTAGGTAATTTTTTTATTGTATAGGAGAGCAATTGATAATTTAATTGTTTTCAATTAATTCTGTAAAATAAATTTTTTTAACAAGGCAATATTTGTAATTTTTTAAATTACATAGGACAATTCGTATTTTAAATGAATCTCAAAAAATGTATTTATAATTTAACATTTTTATTTATTTATTTAGTTTTTGTATGCACTTACTCACTTTCATCATCAATTCTTTTTTGAGAAGTGAGCTAGTATATATATTTCAACAAAGTTTATTTCAAGAAAGTTTAATATGTGATCTAATATGTGATCTAAGTTTTATTTTAAATGTAGACCCTACTATGTAAAGAATTTAATTAGACTATACATACAAAATTTAATTAGACTATACATTCACTTTTGTAATAAAATTATGAATAGGATAATTAAATGAGACAAACATTTTTACAACTTGTTCTTATATTATTATGTTAGTTAAAGTAATATTTGGAAGAAAAAGTAACTTGTGTTGTGTTGTGTTTGGTTGGTGCACTCACAACAAATTTTTTTTTTTTTTGATAAAAAAAATGTATTAAAAATATAATCACCATTTACTATTATAAAGAAATAGACATATCCTAAGAAGGTTTAAAAATGACTATTTTATTTCATTCTATTCTATTATTTTAATTTCAGTGAACCAAATATTATTTTAAAGTTGATCAAAGAAATATAACAAACGAAAATTATATGGACTATGGAGTATTTTTTGCCAACGCTTACAAGTCAGTTCAAAAATAGTTTTTTTCAGTTAAACAAATAATCAAATAAAAAAAATGCAAATAAGTTGAAAATGCATTTATGCAGTGTAGGATTTATGTATGTGTGCTATAAGGATAATTTGTTGAAATTGAAACAAATTGAAAAAGTGTAAACTTTGGAGAAAAGAAATTGGGTGTTTTAAGCACTCGTTTTTGTATAAGGTGTTTTAGGTTAAAAGGTCAAAATAATCATAAAAAGATAAAATAAATTAAAAAGTTAATAAAATAAAATATCACATCTACATCGTAATCATTTTATTTTTTTTTTTATAAAAGTATAAAAATTTAAAAATCTATTTTAAATGAATCTTTTTAATTTCAAACTAAAATAACCACAAAATTAAAAAAAATTAAAAAAATCAACCAACATCCCCGACAAAGCGTAAGGTTCACTAGTTTGTTTCTTCCCAGTTCCCATGGCATCGACATTTTTTTGACTTGCAGATGAGTAAATGAATAAGCAAATGACACTCAAACCCAAAGGGCACTTCTTCGGAAGAGTGACTTGGGAATAATTCATATTGTCTACCAAATATTGTTTGACTAATGAAAAAGTGCAACACATAAGTGTTTATTTGGCAACTTTATTAAGTTAAAAGTTACGTTTTTGCAACTTAGGCCTGGTTTGACATATCAAGAAAAATTTAAAAAGTCAAAAAATTATTAAAAAAGTTAAAAAGTTATCACTATTTATAAATTAAAAATATAAAAAAATTAATTTTTATAATATTTTAATACAAACAATGACTGACAGCGTTGGTACTAATTGATGGTTCAGTACTTAATGGCCTGTTCAAATGAACCAAAAAAAAAATTAGATGTATATATTTATTAAGTTGGAGGGTAATGTTGGGCCCGTGAGGGCCCACCACAGGTCCGTTTTTGATAATCCAAACAGTTCAATGTGTAGAACTCATCAAGTACTATATGCCTGAAAAAAAATCACGTTGATTGGATATGGATAGCTATGTGATCGAATCAGATTTTTTTTTAGCCGTTTATTTTTCACCATCCATTAATTTCATACAAAACTATTTTGATCACATAACTATTGATATCCGATTAAAGTGATTTTTTATTAGCATATAGTACTTAACGAGTTCTACACATTGAACGGTTCGGATTATCAAAACGAGACCCTTGATGAGCCCCATGGCCGAACAGTACCCTTGAAGCCTTATGCACCATTTCAACCCAGCCATACTTCCCTCTGCTGCCTGTCACTGATGATTCTGCCATGTAGGGGTAAAAATGTAATTTTTTCATTTTATACAATATTTTAATACATATTTTTTCATAAAAAGACAAAAAATTATCCCAAACAATCATATTTTTTTTCTCAACTTTTTAGTCTAAAAAGTCAAAAAGTGCACTTATTTAAGACACCCCAAACAACTCCTATTCAAATTGACTTTTTTAACATGAAAGTCATTTGGCAAAGTTAAAAAAATTATATGTGAAATTATAATTATATTTTTTACGTTGTATTATACATGGGTAAAAATAAATTTCTTAAATTAAGTAGAGATAGTTTAGTCATTTTATTGTGATGTGACATTATAAATAATTATTAACCAAAAAAAGTTAAAAATAATTTTTTATCAACTTTTCAAATCGCTTTTTAAAAAAATCGAAAAACTAGGTTAAAAAAGCTAAAGCTAACTTTTAATCATCTATAGAGTCTTTTGGCAAGTTAATTAAAAGTTAACTTTTAATTTTTAATTTATTTTAAGTCACATTACTTATTATATTTTTTACTTATAAAAAGATACAAAAAAAAATTTAAATTAATTTTTAACTAACTTCTCAAATCACTCCTATATATATTGTGATCGATATAAAGAATGAAATTCACGTAGAAAGGATAAAATTCACAATTTTATATAAAATGATTGAAAAATACGAACAAATATAATATGATTGGTGCATGAGCACGTGATATCCGAACCAACCAATAATTTTTCCTCAAACAAAGGGAAATGATACAGAGCTCTAAATCTAGAGCTTTAATTTGAGCTCTAGTAATGTGTCAAAGAAAAAAAAAAAAAAACAAAGCAAGGCACAAACATCACATCAAGGGTGGATGCCAATTCATTAGAGCCCTTCTAGAGCCCTATATTTAGAGCTCCCAATCTTTTTCATAAAATAATATGAATTTATTATTTTATTCTTCTTTTAAATTTATTAATAACACAAAAAGTATAATTATAATAATTGATATTTCTAAAAAATTGTACTATTAAAAAAAAAAGGTCAAAAGTTAACATTTTAATATATTTTGAATCAAATCACTTTTCACATAAAAAAAATCAAAAAAAAAGTTAAAAAAAGTTTAAAAAAAAATCAATTTTTAACTATATTTCCCAAACACTCCTATGTTCCAAGTGTTTAGAATTGTGTGTGGTAAAATGGACACTCACATTGGAGTGTTTTGAAAATATAATTAAAAATTATTTTTTGACTTTTATAATTATTTTGACTTTTTTTTATGTGAAAGATAATATGACTAAAAATAAATTAAAAAGTTAATTTTTTACTTTTAATTTTTAACACATGTTCCCAAATTGCCCGTGCAAAGGGTTGGAGTTGATAACAAAGAACGTGCTAGTGGCTTTGCTATAAAAAGTAACAATTATAAATTATAAATTTTGATTTGAATTTGAATTTTATTAGTTGTAGAAAATTTTGGTCTGAACAATTTAAAGTTTTGACTTACTAAAATTAGGATTGTAACATTTTATAACTAATTAAAAAAATACATGTGAAATTATGTAATTCTGGCGGGATATTTTGAAATTTTTTTATGATAATTATAAATTATAAATTTTGATTTGAATTTAAATTTTATTAGTCATAGAAAATTTTGGTCTGAACAGTTACAGAAGACATGACACTTAGGGGTTGTTTGGGATTGTAACATTTTATAACTAATTAAAAAATAAATAAATACATGTGAAATTATGTAATTCTTGTGGGATATTTTGAGAATTAAAATTTTGAGTCTTTTTGTCAACGCCTTAGGTGTTCACATATTATAATAGAATTATAAGGTTTGAATATATATATATATACATATAAAGTCTTAGAATTTTACTCTAGAGAGATCAAAATTAATGTAGATAATACAAAGATACAAAGACATATATATATATATATATATATATATATATCAATGTAAAAAAAATGATAATATTATTTTTCTATTTACTTGACTCACAAATTATTAATAAAAATGGAGTTAAATTATATTTTAATTAAAATTTTATGAAGATTCATTATAATTATATAAATTATGAGACTTACTGTATTATTTGTTGAAAAATGACTTTTGTAAAACCTTATTTTTTGCTAATTTTGAGTATTAATTAAGGTGGGACTCGAGCGTTATTTTTAACATTACTAATTGGGTTCGTGCTTAATGCCGCGTAGTGAATAACATTGTGTATTTGGTTGCTCAAAACCATTTCCGGATGAATGATGTCACGCCCTCCCAAAAAAAATACATAAATAAAGTGCACCAACCATCGCCACTCATGATAAACCAAATAAAATCCCCAACATTTGCATTACATACCTCAAGAGATTTTTACAAAATAGTCTCACATGCGAATATACATTCAATGATTTCTAGTACATGAATCTATAGCACGTAGAACATTCAGTCAAAAGTAAATAAATGACATCAAGGCTACAAAATCCAAGGCTTAAGCCTGGTTATACAAAGTGGTTGCTCGAATCCATACAAATATAGCTCTTGCCTTGCAAAAATATGATCATAACAAAATAAGAGTCTTGTGCTCTAAACACGTATATCTGCGCACTTAATTTCGCGGAATCACCACATCTTTTCCTGCACCAAAATCCCATAGGGTGAGCATGAAGTCCAGTAGAGAATTCTTAACAAAATATATACATTTTATACAAGTCTCATAAATTGAAATGCACATGCCATGATATGCTTTTAAAAGAAGTCACGTTAACATCTTTTTGAAAATTGTCTTGTTCCATGAAAACTTGAAAACTTAACAATTCAATAATTCTACATCAAGCTCAAGGGCAGTAAATACGACTCAGGTAATTCCTAGATTGGTGTCTGCAAGTAGGCATAACTGGCACTACCAAAAACCCCACTTTAGCGGTAGCTAACCGGAAAGCACGTTGTACCTGCTCTGCGCATATTTTCGGTCTTTCACCCTGAACACTCAGACCAACTTAATCAATTTCATCTACACCCCATATCCGGACTTACCAACATATTTACCCCAAAGCAAAACAATGAAAACTTGTTGCACAACATTACTTTCTCAATGCAAAAGTTTCATAACTCAATTCAAATTTTGTAATAATCAAAAGTGTTGAATGCCAATGCAACAATTATTGGTATAATGCAACATCCTTCCATTTCAATTCTTCCACACAATCTATCCATTGTGATCACAATTCTCATTCCTCTTTCCAATGCAATTCCACAAAATAAACATATATTCGTTTACATTTATCAAAAGAATAGTACATTCCCACATTTCATGCATTCTCAACAATTTACTCCCTTCATAACTATATCAACATTGTTAAACAACAACTTCCAAAGCCACCAATACACATATACCATAAATTTCCTCATCTCAACATTTGTCATAATATTAGGCAAATATCAATTTCATAACATTACCACATTTTCTCAAAATTTTCAAATTTCTAGGGTTTCCATAAACTAGGGAAATTAGTTCAAACTAATGCTCTTCTACAACAAAATGACCCAAAATCTGAAGACATTTTGGAAAACATTAAAGAAACCCACTTTTAAAATCATTTACAACACATGAGCCATAATCAGAGTTTCCATGCTTCCCACAAAGTTCCGAATCAACACAATCTTGAAAAAATGTATATATAACTCTAGGAAAATCCCTACCTCAAGTTTCGGAGAAGAAAAGGTGAGAAACCCCAAATTTGACGTTGTTGAAATCCAATCTCCACTGCACAAAATGAAGCCCTCGGTTAGCTCTCCAAAATTAATGAAGGGTGTTGGGTAAAAACTCCAATGGATTTGAAGAAATCAAACACTTAATCTAATTTGGTGTAGGGAATGTAGAGAGAAGGAAGAGAAATATGTTTTTAGAGAGAGAGAGATGAAGAAAAAGTGATATACACTCCACCCAAGAAGAAAGAAAAAGCAGAGTTTTCAGACTCAGCTTTATCCTGCACGTGCGGCACCCATTCCTGCACGTGCGGCAACCCCCTCCGCACGTGCGGCTCTCACCCCTGTATGTGCGGCACTCTTCCTTCGCACCTCCCTCCGCACCTGTATAAAATACAGTAGCCAACCCAGAACTTTCCTTCCTTACTGCACGTGCGGCCCCTCTTCCGTACGTGCGGCCCAAGCCCACGCACGTGTGACCCTACTCCCAGACAGAAAATTCACTAACCCAGCCGAAACAAGTGAAACTCGGAACCGAAGTAAATAAAAACAAGAATTTTGAGAGCAAGTTTACAAAAACAACGAGCCCAAAAGATGACAAGACCTCACATTAAAACCCGACACTCTAACAAGAGTAAACTCAACATAAACCAAGGAAGAATGAGATGGTTACGTACCCGGGCATCACAACCTCCCTACCATAGGAAATTTCATCCCCGAAATTAAATCAAACCACGCAACAACAAAAAAACAACAAGCGATTAAAACTACGCTAAATACAATTTCATATCACAATATCAATTCTCAACCAAAGTTCACCATTGTCATCTTGGTTTCTAAGTGCCTTAGTCACGAGGTTAACAACAACGTGTTGTGATACCACATAAGCATGAAACTTTCCAACAATAATAATGGCAATCCATATTAATCTTATGCTCAAAATAACAATACTCATAACAACACAAGGTTAACAATCTTAATAGATTTCCCTCAAACATTAGGGAATATTACAAATTAAAATAACTAAGCATTTTTAAACAAATCTGGATACTTGGAGCGGACCTCCGCCTCCTGTTCCCAAGTGGCTTCCTCAACCCCATGGCGTCTCTACAACACCTTCACCAATGGTATAGTCTTTCCCCTCAACACTTGTCCTCGAGTGTCTAAAATTTGCACCGGTCGCTGTTCGTAAGAGGCATCCTCATCTACCTCCAAGTCAATCCAATCTTGGACATGAGAAGGGTCGGGTTCTTACTCCCTACGCATAGATACATGAAACATGTTGTGAACCCCCGAAAGTTATGGCGGTAAGGCTAACCGGTAAGCCACTTCCCCAATTCGTTCCAATATCTCGAAAAGCCCAATGAACCTTGGAGACAATTTACCACTCTTGCCAAATCTCATCAAACCCTGCCTGGGTGAGATCTTAAGGAACACATGGTCACCAACCTCAAAGGACAAAGGTCGTCTCCTCTTATCAGCATAACTCTTTTGTCGGTTTTGGGCCGCAGCTAACCTCTTCCGAATGAGAGCAACTTTCTCAGTCGTCTCTCTAATAATATTAGGACCCAACAACGGTGTATCACCCACATCGGCCCAACAAACTGATGATTTACAAGGTCGGCCATACAAGGCCTCAAATGGTGCTGTAATGACCCCAAAATGCGTATAGAAAGTCATCCTTATTTAATTAGGGGTTAATGTGTTTTAATTCAACTATATCTATCGGAATTAAAGAATTATCTGCTGAGTTATGGCGACCTTTATTGTATCGGCTTGAAATTTTTTACCTCCGCTCGAGCATGGGCTCATTTTTGACATTCTTAATAGTGTATTTGGAATGTTCTTACCTTATTTTGGGGTATTGTTTGAGGTGGTGGTATGATGGTAAAGTAAGATTGGACCAACGAATTTAATTCGAATAGTTAACCTACGATCAGCCGTCATTCATTTGTCCTTTTCTTTTTCCACACTTTGAATTTGAATGTGAGGTTAGAACCATTGGAAAGCGTATTTCCGGGGCTTCAATTTGGACACAAGAACGACCTAGAACGGAGTCCCGATGAGAGAGTTATACCCGTTTGAAATTTTCACATCTGTGCTGGAAGCAGAGCCGCACGTGCGGGGAATAGCGCCGCACGTGCGGTCTGTGCGGGACAGCAGCTCAAAAATGGGATTTTTGGACCATTTCTTGCAATTTCTTTTCCTCTCTTCTTCTCCCCTCTTCCATGTCCGAAACCCTAGCTTCCAAAACCTTGATTTCCTTCACTTTTATCAACAAATCCTCCATGGATCTTGTATCAAGGATGGAGAACAGGAAATGGTCAACATTTCCAACCGATTGAATTTCGAAATTGAGGTGGAATCTCATCCAAGCTCGCTCCTTTGTTTGTTCTTCGAGGTAGGGGTTCTAGATCTCCTCAATACTTACATCTATGGATAGAGTTATGGTAACTTCAGTATATTAATGCAAAAATCTTCATTTTTATCATCTAGGGCATATTATGAGATTTGGGGATTTAGAGTTTGAGATGTTGGAAGTTAAATTGGTGGGTTAAAATGATGAATTGTGAATCCTAGATGTAGAATCATTGGAAAATTGGAATTAAAAGTGGTGATTTAAGAAGTGTGAATTTTTGTTAAAAATCCTCATTTTTCTTGAAACCCTAGGTTGATTAATGATGATACCCAATGATTTGGCCCAAATTAAAAGTAGAATAATGAAATTGAGGTATTGAATTATATGTGTTCAAGTTTAATTAGAATTTGGAAATGTTTGAAAATTATGTTTAAAATTTGCGAATGAACTTTGTTATGAATATTGGAATTCATGCTATCATGAAGGGAAAATTGGGGAAATAATCTATTAATGGTATGAATGATATGAACTTGGTTTTGGAATGTTGAAATGGGATTCAAGGATTTATTTTGAATTATGTTAAATTACAAATGGTGTTGATGAACTAAATGTTGACTTTTGTTGAAGTTATGTTGTGTTGAATAATGTTGAATTGAATGGTGATGTACTATGATAAATGATGTTTGAATTACGTGAATTGTGTAGGGTCAGCTACAGGGGCGGACCAAGCACCTGAACGCTGTGAGTAGTAGTACTTCAATGTACCTTTAACCGTTAATAATTATTATTATTGACGTTATGATCTTCGTCGTAAGAATTATATTGACATGTATGCTATGTGAGAAACATTGTGAATTCATGGAAACATCAAAGAAGTTGTGAAGTTATGTATGCTATGTGAGAAACATTGTGAAATTATGGGAACATCAAAAGATTTGTGAATTATGAAGTTATGTGGCCAAGGGCCATTTGTGAAATATGAATCTATGTGGCCAAGGGCCATTTGTGAATTATGAAGTTATGTGGCCAAGGGCCATTTGTGAAATATGAATCTATGTGGGCCAAGGGCCATTTGTGAATTATGAAGTTATGTGGCCAAGGGCCATTTGTGAATTATGAATCTATGTGGCCAAGGGCCATCTGTGAAATATGAAGTTATGTGACCAAGGGCCATTTGTGAAGATCAAACCTATGTGGCCAAGGGCCGACTTGTGACTTATGAAGCTATGAGGCCAAGGGCCAAACTTGTGAAGTTGTGAATCCAAAGGGCCGAAGGCCGATGTGATAAGTTGTGAATCTATGAAACCCAAAGGCTATTGTGAATGTGAGAACCTCTCAGGACAAGGGCCGAACTGTAAAATTGTGAAACCGATAAAGTCATCTGTAATCTAATGAAAATGTGCTTACTTTTCGTTACTAATTATCAGGAATGTCCTGTTAACTTTACGTTAATTATGTCAACTCATGGGAATGATGTAACGGTTACCATTAGACTCTGTCAATTACAAGGCAAGGCAACTATGTTAACATATAAGAATGATTAAACAAAGGTGTATGCTATTGATTAATAGAGCACGTAAAGTAAGTCATTTACCCAAAAGAATTTATGTTCATTCTTGAAGAATGGATTCTGAGTAAATATAAGAGTAACTATGTGTATCCATATGAATTGAAGTTATTTTGCTATGTTGCTTATAAAGTGGAAGTTATTCAGAATCTACGATATAAGTGCAAAGTTTAGCATCATTGTGTGACCCTTATGAGAATGTGAATTAGTCTCTCATTATTAAGCGTACGATAATGACATGATACAACAAGAAATGCACTAGTTATGATATGTTCCGTTTGCATTAATGAATGATGTTCAAGTATGTTTCAGGCATGTTTCCAGTATGTTACAAGTTCAAGTATGTTCAGGTATGTTTCAAGTATATGTTACAAGTTTAAATATGCTACAAGGTCAAATACGTTACAAGGGCTTTATGCCATGTTTCAAGGACCTCGTGCCACATGTTTCAAGGGCTTATAGCCACCATGTTTATGTTGCAAGATTGAACATAAGGCTGTTATGTACTTAGCACAGAATCAGACTAACTATGTGAACTCTACATCTTTATATGCATTGGTCTGTGTTATGTTTCAAGTTAAGCATCGTTTTATTTATGTATTACTATTCACTGAGCCCGGCTCACTCTCTGTTATGTCTGTTTTTGTAGGTCACCAATTAGATGGTTAGTCCTAGCCATGACGCCGCTTTCTTTTGTCAACCTTCTTGTGTCCAGGCACTATACACAGCCATTGATTTTGTTAAGCTGATAAGATGTTGGCTTGCTTTTTGAATGTCTATCTAAGAGTGATGTATATAGCTCTCATGTTTTTGTATATGCCTAATAATAGGGCTGGGTCTGTATATATGTATGTATATAACCGATGTTCAGGTGTATGTTTTAGATTTTATTTGTTTGTTAAGAGTTTGTGATCCTGGCATGATAGTAGTAGCTCGATGGAGTTTGTTTCCAGTGTCAAATTTTGATATTTAGTGCTTCTGTTCAGGCCCCATATATATAGATATAAAACAGGTTAAGTGTCCATTTCTGAAGTGGTCATGCCCAAACTTCTAGGGGCGGGTTTGGGGTATGACAGGTGCCATCTCAATGCTAGCTTAGTAACTATTGTTATAGGCAAACTCGATCAATGGTAAGTGTCGCTCCCAAAGACCACTTGAAATCAAGGACGCAAGCTCTAAGCATGTCCTCCAAAATTTGAATGGTACGCTCAGACTGCCTATCGGTTTGAGGGTGATAAACGGTGCTAAAGGTCAACTTAGTTCCGAATACCTCTTGAAGGCTTTGCCACAACCGGGTGGTAAAATGAGGATCTTTATCCGATACAATGGTGACAAGGACACCATGAAGTCGAACTATCTCTTTAATGTATAACTCTGCCAATTGCTCAACTGAGTAACCGATCTGCATTGGAATGAAATGTGTAGACTTAGTCAACCTATCAACAATCACCCAAACGGCATCATTGCCTCGCTGTGTTCTAGGAAACCCAACTACAAAATCCATGGCAATATGCTCCCATTTCCACTCGGTTATCGGTAAGGGCTGTAACAAACCCGATGGCCTTTGGTGTTCAGCATTCACTTGTTGACAAGTAAGGCACTTTGATACAAATAAAGCGATATCCCGTTTCATACCTCTCCACCAAAACTGGGGACTAAGATCATGATACGTTTTAGTGCCTCATGGATGTACCGCAAGGCGTAAGTGATGGAACTCTCAAAGTACTTATTCTCTACAAGATTCTGGTACAACCAAACAGTCTAGATAACATACACTCAGATCCGAGTGGATGTTCAAACCCTTCTCTTCCTTCCTGTTGGAAATTCTATCACAAATTGACTCCTTCTCACGGTCCCCCTGTTGTGCTTCTATGACCTTACTAATCAAGGTAGGTGTAGCACTTAAAGTAAACAAGGTAGCACTCTAGCCGGACTCACCCAAATACAAATCAAACTTACCGATATCGCCTAGCATATCCCATTCGCGAATGGCCACACTTGCCAAACTACTCACAGATTTTTACTCAAGGCATCAGCCACTACATTGGCCTTCCCTAGATGATAGTGTAATTCAAAATCATAATCCTCCATAAATTCCATCCACCTCATTTGGCGTAAATTCAAGTCTTTTTGGAAAAACAAATACTTTAGGCTCTTACGATCGAAGAAAATTTCAAACTTCTCACCATACAAGTAGTGCCTCCAAATTTTCAAGGCAAAAATTACCACCGCTAATTCTAAATCATGGGTGGGATAGTTTTTTCTCATGAGCTTTCAATTGTCGTGAACCATAGGCCACAACCGTTCCCTCTTGCATCAAGACACAACCAAGCCCATCTCGGGATGCATCACAATAAACGGTGTAACCCAAACCTCTTTATGAAATTATCAAGACTGGTGTGGTAGTCAATCTAGTCTTAAGTTCTTGGAATGACTTTTCACAAGTTTCACTCCACACAAATTTGACACCCTTCCTTGTCAATCTAGTCAAAAGTGAGGCTATTCTAGAGAAGTCCCTTAGAAAACGTCGATAATACCCGGCTAATCCCAAGAAACTCCGGATCTCAAAAACATTTTTTGGCTGTTCCCAATCCTATACGACATCTATCTTCGAAGAGTCTATAGTTACTCCTTCTCTCGACACTACACGCCCTAAAAACTTTACCTCGGTTAACCAAAACTCGCATTTCTCAAATTTGGCATACAATCGGTGCTCCCTAAGAAAATCAAGCACTGTCCACAAGTGAGCCTCGTGTTCCTCCTCGGAGACGGAATAAATCAGGATGTCGTTCACAAAGACGACTATGAAGCGGTCTAAGAATTCAAGAAAAATTCGGTTCATCAAATCCATGAAGGAAGCAGGTGCATTGGTCAAACCAAAAGGCATTACAAGGAACTCATAGTGGCCATAACGTGTGCGAAAGGTCATTTTCTGGATGTCCTCCTCTCGGACTCTCAACTGATGGTACCCTGACCTCAAATCTATATTCGAGAAGTAGCAAGACCCTCTAAGTTGGTCGAATAAATCATCTATTCTGGGTAGAGGTAACTCAATTCAACTTGTGGTAATCAATACACAACCGCAACGACCCATCCTTCTTCTTTGCAAAGAGAGCCGGCGCTTCCCAAGGTGATGTACTAGGGCGAATGAAGCCCTTATCTAAAAGTTCTTGTAGTTGAATCTTCAACTCATGTAATTCAGCGGATGCAAATCAATATGGCGCCATGGAAATTGGTGCCATACCAAGTACTAAGTCAACGGAGAACTCGATCTCCTGGTGGGGTGGCAAACTAGTAAGATCTTCAGAAAAGACATCCGGGTGCTCACAAACTGCCCTAGGTAATTCAACACGGGCTCCGTCACCCTCACTATCCAAAAGAGTCACAAGAAGGCCACTAAGCTTGCTCCTACTACGAGGGTCAAAAACTGGTGACAAGACCCTATCAACTCGGTCCCCCAGAAAATGAAAGCATTCATGTAATGCCCTCAAAATAATAACATTAGAACCCGTCAATTTAGACATGCATTGATATAAAAGATAAATATTCTTCTATTCATTAGAGTAATTCTTACAACAATATTACATGTTAACAACAAAAGCAAGTGCCCTACGGGCTTACAGCTTTCCAAGTTAACACTTGGTTACACAAAAGAAGAGTACTAACTCTATACAAAAGAAGCCCTTGGCTTGTATATCATGTAATACAAACAAAATAAAAAAAGAGTCTTCAACTCTCATCATCATCCAAGCTATGTCCGTGGATGGGCATGCTACCTGTACCTGAAAATGATGTCCCATATAGGGTGAGCCACAGCCCAGTAGAAATACACTAAACCAGCTATGAACAATGACTAAAAGATTAACAGTTGATAGATGGTCAACACAGATACATCCACTTACATCACATTCCAGTTTCATGACATTAAGTCCATGTTACATTTCATTTCCCATTTCTTTTTCAACTTTGAGTTTGAAAACAAGGCTCGACATTTAGCCAAATAACTTAATGAGATTTAGACTCATCTTTAAAACACTTTCAAAATTCATGGTGGATACACATTTCAATGCTGTATCAATAATGCATAAACCATTTCCACACTTTACGAGAGATACACATTTCGGTGCTGTATCACATAACATATAATTACTTATATACTTCACAATTGATAACGATATACATTTTAGTGCTATATCAAATCAATTCGAACACTTCCATAATCAACATTCGATACACATTATAGTGCTGTATCAATGTCACACAAAATCCGGTTTAGAGGTCCATCCCCTATCTTCCCCTAAACCGTGGAGTACATCCCCTATCTCCTCCCACACAACACATGTATATAAACACAGATCATATACAATCAATCAATACATAAAGTTTAATGTATTATTCCAGTCGCTATATTCAATAGCATACTCAATTGATTAGTTTTAGTTTGCCTAATCATCATGCATTGTCTACAACAATCAAGACTATCCTCCACCGATAGCCCAAAGCAGTTATTTCTATACCGAAAATAAATGCACCAAATGGATATATAATCAACATTACAACAAGGTGAGCAATAAATGAATCTAACTACACCCTTTAACCCCATACACATCCAATTCCAACATTCTCAATTCAATTCCTCTTTTCTTCAAATTAATTATTCCAATTAATTTAACTATGTAATTAGGGCATTTTTCCCATAAATTACATAACAACCCTAAGGTTCCATTTTCATCCATAATCCATTATTTAACTTATTTCTCTATGCCAATCATGCATATAGGTTTATTATAAATAAAACCCCATCTTTTGTAAAATTACACAAAGACCCAAACTTTCTCAAAACTACACAACAACCCCCAACATATCAAAAGGCTAAAATTTAAAGACAAAGCTCATAAAGAGGAGTAGGATATCCCTACCTCAAAGTTTGAGCTCAAACGGAGAAGAGACCAAAACCAAAATGCTCCAAACTCCAAACTTTTTGGATCAAAACGACGCCCTCGACGATCAACACAACTTTTACAAAGGCCGAAGAAAGGGAGAACACTCTAACTAGATCAAACCTTAGAGAGAAGGGAGTTTCTAGAGAGAGAAGCTCTCAAAAATGGCTTTTTGAAAAGTAAGAGAGAGAGTGTGAATGGAAAAAGTGATTCAAAAATGCCCAGGTGCCCTCTGTTATACGACAGGTCCGCTCGAGTGGAAAACACAACGCTCGAGCATAAAGAACAAAAAGCTGGGTCCGCTCGAGCGCAATAAGGCCCGCTCGAGCGCCAAGACACAAGAGTGAAACACATCCGCTCGAGCGTGAAAAACCAGTCCGCTTGAGCGTGAATTCTCCTATCCCAGAACTTTCACCAAGGATGTACTAGCCGCTTGAGCGCCAACAAGCCCGCTCGAGCGCGACCCGGTCGAGCGTAGGAAACCCGCTCGAGCGTAGAAATCACACCTGCAGAAGTTTTGCAGGGACACAAAATGCTGGAAGGGTGTAAACCCCGCTCGAGCGCATAAGGGCCCGCTCGAGCGGAACGACCAAAAACTGGGCAACAAGAAATTAGACCAAAGCTCAATCCACCTGCTCGAAACATGCCCAACACATCCTAAAACCCAATCAAATGGAATCAAAGGATGACAACAAGATATACAACTACCAATTCCATGGAACCAAAGTCCGGATTCAACAAATAAAGAAAGGGAAACCAGGATCGCTATAATTCACCACTCGAGGTGCACACTGTGACTCTCTGACGATAACAATCAATCACAGCACGGTATAAAGATAACCAGTCCATACCTAAAATAACATCAAAACTTGACATATCTCGCAACACAAAAGCAAACGGAAGTCATCACCCAGCAACCTCTATCTCATAACCGCGACATCCCTGGTCTAAATCAACCGTACCCCCAACTGGTGACTCTACCCTGAGAGGAGATGCTAACCGTGCCATCTCTAACCCTAATGCAGAAGCAAATGCAATAGATATAAATGAATGAGACGCACTTGTATCTATCAACATATTAGGCAAAGAATTACACACAATAAAAATACCTCTCACAACTGAGGATCCTAGTAACTGCTCTAGCGCAGTAACAGTATATATGCGCCCCTGTGGCCTTTGATCAACCTGCTCATCCCTCGGAGCATAGGCCTATTGTACTGACTGAGCCAAAATGGCTCCCTGATTAGCTCATGAAGTCTGAACTGAATGCGCTTGCTGGTGGCTTTGAGTCTGCCTCGACCCTGATGCACCTCCCAACTAGGGTAAGTTCTCTTCATATGCCCCGACTGACCACGCTGAAAACAAGTAGGCCATTGCCCTCTATTTGGGACTGACTCTGGATCGATTAGGTCGTGGTGGTAACATCTGCTACCCTCTTCCTTTCTGTGGACAGGAAAAGGCCTTGTGACCCAGTTGGCCACACTTAAAACATGAAAAACTACCCAATGCACTCTTTCCCGGGCCCTCACTAGGAAAAGAAAAAGTTGATCTAGATAGCTATGGTTGGGACTATGATGGAAAGGTGCCCCTGTTCTTCTTGCTAGGTCTAAAATCTCCCTATGAATCTTGACCCCTAGACCTCAAACCCCGAAGTCTTCCTCCTCGGCCTGCACCGTAATCTCTACATATACTGCCGCCTCCACAAGACGTTCATAGTTTTGAATCATATTTCCTGCAACCTTGAACAGAATTTTTGTTCTCAACCTCTTCTCAAATTCTATACAACGACGCTCTTCCGTTGCCGCCAACTCTGGCGCAAACTGGGACAAGCTAGTGAAGGCCGCCTCAAACTCGACCACGGATAGGTTAAGTTGTTTGAGATCTTGAAACTCTTACCTCAATCTCTCCCTAGTAGTGGGAGGCAGGTACTTGTCTTGGAAAGCAATCACAAAGGCTTCCCATGTCTGCTCCACCCTATCCTTGGTGTATTTCCACTATTGGCCTGCGTCCCCCTTAAGGTAGTAATTCGCTAAAGTCACTCTTAGCTCACTATCTTCTATGTGAAGCATCTCAAATGTCTTCACGGTTTGTTCAAGCCACTCATCCGCTTTCTTGGGCTCGGGGCCACCATGGAACTCACCCGGTTTGGCTCGCAAAAACTCCCTAGTGAGAAAACTTGTCATTATCTCCACAGCATTCTCTCAGGCTTGGTTTTCCGCCCTCAAAAAATTCATCGACTCCTTCAAAGCCCCTGTTATTTCTCAGGCTAGGGCCCCCATTGCGGTTTGACCCGCTTTTTCCGGAATCCTCGCTTGCCCCATTTGCTTGGCCACATTAGCTTGGCCCGCTTGCTCAACCGCGTTAGCTTGGCCGAACCCTTCCTCTTGCACCAGAACTTCATGGACCGGTACTTCATGCACACCTCGGCGAGGCCCACTATGCCTCCTACCTCTACCACCGTGGGTTTGACCCCTTCTTGACATCCTAATTAAGGAATAAAGTAAACAATTTAGCACATAATCCCAAATGTGCTCGCAACTTGCCTCACACGTTCGATTATAATAAGTTTATATATTTCTCTACCATATAAACAATTAAATTTCACTCCACATAAGCACTTAGTCACGTAAACACATACAGATTATGCCTTTACGATGGAATTCGTCCCACGAAATACCGAGAATTCTTAGTAGAACGAGTATTGATCAAGTACCCTTCTAATAAGACCTCAAGGAATTTAATAGGTGCGAACCACATCCCAAAAGTCCAATCCCATACCCATCTAGTCATATAAACATGTTATTACATAGCCATAAGATATATAACATCTCCTAATCATGCGAAATGAACCCATTATGGCAAAACAACCACTTCCCACGAGCCCCAAGTATTCAAACCTGGTAGCTCTGATACCAAGTCGTCACGCCCCTCCCCCCCTCCCAAAAAAAAATATAAAATAAAGTACACCAACCATTGCCACTCATGATAAATCGAATAAAATCCCCAACATTTGCATTACATACATCAAGAGATTCTTACAAAATAGTCTTACATGCGAAGATACATTCAACGATTTCTAGTACATGAATCTATAGAATGTAGAACATTCAGTCAAAAGTAAATAAATGCCCTCAAGCTCCAAAGTCCAAGGCTTAAGCCTGGTTACACAAAGTGGTTGCTTGAACCAATACAAATATATCCCTTGGCTTTTAAAAATATGATCATAACAAAATAAGAGCCTTGTGCTCTTAACACGTATATTCGTGCACTTAATTCGACGGAATCACCACATCTTTTCCTGCACCAAAATCCCATAGGGTAAGCACGAAGCCTAGCAGAGAATTCTAAACAAAGTATATGCGTTTTATACAAGTCTCATAAATTGAAATGCACATGCCATGCTATGCTTTTAAAAGAAGTCACGTTAACATCTTTTTGAAAATCGTCTTGTTCTATGAAAACTTGAAAACTTAACAATTCAATAATTTTACATCAAGCTCAAGGGGCAGTAAATACGACTCAGGTAATTCATAGGTTGGTGTCTGCAAGTAGGCATAACTAGCACTACCAAAAACACCACTTTACCGGTAGCTAACCGAAAGGTACGTGGTACCTACTCCACGTGTGTTTTCGGTCTTTCACCCTGGACACTCAAGCCAACTTAATCAATTTCATCTACACCTTCTATCCGGACTTACCAACGTATTTACCCCAAAGCAAAACAATGAAAACTTGTTCCACAACATTACTTTCTCAATCCAAAAGTTTCATAACTCAATTCAAATTTTGTAATAATCAAAAGTGTTGAATGCCAATACAACAATTATTGGTGTAATGCAACATCCTTCCATTTCAATTCTTCCACACAATCTATCCACTGTGATCACAATTCCCATTCCTCTTTCTAATGCAATTCCACAAAATAAACATATATACGTTTACATTCATCAAAAGAGTAGTACATTTCCACATTTCATGCATTCTCAACAATTAGTCCCTTCATGACTATATTAACATTGTTAAACAAACTTCCAAAGCCACCAATACTCATATAAAATAAATTTCCTCATGTCAACATTTGTCATAATATTAGTCAAATATCACTTTATAATATTACCACATTTTCTCAAAATTGTCAAATTTCTAGGGTTTCCATAAACTAGGTTCTTCTATTTATTTCAAAATAAATTAGTTCAAACTAATGCTCTTCTACAACAAAATGACCCAAAATCTGAAGACATTTTGGAAAACATTTAAGAAACCCACTTTTAAAATCATTCACAACACATGAGCCAAACTCAAAGTTTCCATGCTTCCCACAAAGTTCCGAATCAACACAATCTTATAAAAATGTATATATAACTCTAAGAAAATCCCTACCTCAAGTTTTGGAGAAGAAAATGTGAGAAACTCCCAAATTTGACGGTGTTGAAATATAATCTCCACTGCACAAAACGAAGCCCTCAGTTAGGCCTCCAAAATTAATGAAGGCTGTCGGGTCAAAACTCCAATGGATTTGAAGAAATCAAACACTTAATCTAATTTGGTGTAGGAAATGTAGAGAGAAGGAAGAGAAATGTGTTTTTGGAGAGAGAGAGAGATGAAGAAAAAGTGATATACACTTAACCCAAGAAGAAAGAAAAAGCAGCGTTTTCAGACTCAGCTTTATCCCGCACGTGCGGCACCCATTCCCGCACGTGTGGCAACCCCCTCGGCACGTGCGGCTCTCACCCCCGCATGTGCGGCACTCTTCCTCCGTAACTCCCTCCGCACCTGCATGTAATGCAGTAGCCAACCCAGAACTTCCCTTCTTTACCGCATGTGTGGCCCCTCTTCCGCATGTGCGGCCCAAGCCCAGACGAAAAATTCACTAACCCAACCTAAGACACCTTGGGTCCAACCTCGCACCTTCTGAAACAAGTGAAACTCGGAATCAAAGTAAATAAGAACGAGAATTTTGAGAGCAAGTTCACAAAAACAATGAGCCCAAAAGATGACAAGACCTTGCATTAAAACCCAACACTCTAACAAGAGTAAACTCAACATAAACCAAGGAAGAACGAGACGGTTATGTACCCGGGCATCACAACCTACCCACCATAGAAAATTTCTCCCCGAAATTAAATCAAACCACGCAACAAAAAGAAGACAACACGTGATTAAAACTACGCTAAATACAATTTCATATCACAATATCAATTCTCAACCAAAGTTCACCATTATCATCACGGTTTCCAAGTGCCTTAGTCACAAGGTTAACAACAACGTGTCGTGATACCACATAAGCATGAAACTTTCCAACAATAATAATGGCAATCCATATTAATCTTATGCTCAAAATAACAATACTCATAACAACACAAGGTTAACAATCTTAATAGATTTCCCTCAAACATTAGGGAATATTACAAATTAAAATAACTAAGCATTTTTAAACAAATCTGGATACTTGGAGCGGACCTCCACCTCCCGTTCCCAAGTGGCTTCCTCAACCCCATGGTGTCTCTACAATACCTTCACTAATGGTATAGTCTTTCCCCTCAACACTTGTCCTCGGGTGTCTAAAATTTGCACCGGTCGCTATTCGTAAGAGGCATCCTCATCTACCTCCAAGTCAACCCAATCTTGGACATGAGAAGGGTTGGGTTCATACTCCCTAAGCATAGATACATGAAACATGTTGTGAACCCCCGAAAGTTATGGCAGTAAGGCTAACCGGTAAGCCACTTCCCCAATTCGTTCCAATATCTCGAAAAGCCCAATGAACCTTGGAGACAATTTACCACTCTTGCCAAATCTCATCAAACCCTGCCTGGGTGAGATCTTAAGGAACACATGGTCACCAACCTCAAAGGACAAAGGTCGTCTCCTCTTATCAGCATAACTCTTCTGTCGGTTTTGGGCCACAGCTAACCTCTTCCGAATGAGAGCAACTTTCTCGGTTGTCTCTCTAACAATCTCATAACCCAATAATGATGCATTACCTACCTCGGCCCAACAAACCGGTGATCTACAAGGTCGGCCATACAAGGCCTCAAATGGTGCCATCTCAATGCTAGCTTGGTAACTATTGTTATACGCAAACTTAATCAATGGTAAGTGTCTCTCCGAAGACCCCTTGAAATCAAGGACGCAAGCTCTAAGCATGTCCTCCAAAATCTGAATGGTACGCTCCGACTGCCCATCAGTTTGAGGGTGGTAAGCGGTGCTAAAGGTCAACTTAGTTCCCAACACCTCTCGAAGGCTTTGCCACAACCGGGCGGTAAAATGAGGATCTCTATCCAATACAATGGCTACAAGGACCCCATGAAGTCGAGCTATCTCTTTAATGTATAGCTCTGCCAATTGCTCAACTGAGTCACCGGTGCGTATCGGAATGAAATGTATAGACTTTGTCAACCTATCAACAATCATCCAAACGGCATCATTGTCTCGATGTGTTTTAAGAAGCCCAACTATAAAATCCATGGAAACATGCTCCTATTTCAACTCTGCTATTGGTAAGGGCTGTAGCAAACCCGCTGGCCTTTGGTGTTCGACCTTCACTTATTAACAAGTAAGGCACTTTGATACAAATAAAGCGACATTCCGTTTTGTACCTCTCTACAAAAACTGGCGACTAAGATCATGATACTTTTTGTGCCTCCCAGATGTACCGCAAGGCGTGAGTGATGGAACTCTCGAAGTACTTATTCTCTATAAGATTCTGGTACAACCAAACGGTCTAGATAACGTACACTCAGATCCGAGTGGATGTTCAAACCCTTCTCTTCCTTCCTGTTGGAAATTCTATCACGAATTGACTCCTCCTCACGGTCCCCCTGTTGTGCTTCTATGACCTTACTAATCAAGGTAGGTGTAGCACTTAAAGTAAACAAGGTAGCACTCTAGCCGGACTCACCCAAATACAAATCAAACTTACCGATATCGCCTAGCATATCCCATTCGCGAATGGCCACACTTGCCAAACTACTCACAGATTTTTGACTCAAGGCATCAGCCACTACATTGGCCTTCCCTAGATGATAGTGTAATTCAAAATCATAATCCTCCATAAATTCCATCCACCTCATTTGGCGTAAATTCAAGTCTTTTTGGAAAAACAAATACTTTAGGCTCTTACGATCGAAGAAAACTTCAAACTTCTCACCATACAAGTAGTGCCTCCAAATTTTCAAGGCAAAAATTACCACCGCTAATTCTAAATCATGGGTGGGGTAGTTTTTTCTCATGAGCTTTCAATTGTCGTGAACCATAGGCCACAACCGTTCCCTCTTGCATCAAAACACAACCAAGCCCATCTCGGGATGCATCACAATAAACGGTGTAACCCAAACCTCTTTATGAAATTATCAAGACCGGTGTGGTAGTCAATCTAGTCTTAAGTTCTTGGAATGACTTTTCACAAGTTTCACTCCACACAAATTTGACACCCTTCCTTGTCAATCTAGTCAAAAGTGAGGCTATTCTAGAGAAGTCCCTTAGAAAACGTCGATAATACCCGGCTAATCCCAAGAAATTCCGGATCTCAAAAACATTTTTTGGCTGTTCCCAATCCTGTAAGACATCTATCTTCGAAGAGTCTATAGTTACTCCTTCTCTCGACACTACACGCCCTAAAAACTTCACCTCGGTTAACCAAAACTCGCATTTCTCAAATTTGGCATACAATCGGTGCTCCCTAAGAAAATCAAGCACTGTCCACAAGTGAGCCTCGTGTTCCTCCTCGGAGACGAAATAAATCAGGATGTCGTTCACAAAGACGACCATGAAGCGGTCTAAGAATTCAAGAAAAATTCGGTTCATCAAATGCATGAAGGAAGCAGGTGCATTGGTCAAACCAAAATGCATTACAAGGAACTCATAGTGGCCATAACGTGTGCAAAAGGTCATTATTTGGATGTCTTCCACTCGGACTCTCAACTGATGGTACCCGGACCTCAAATCTATCTTTGAGAAGTAGCGAGACCCTCTAAGTTGGTCGAATAAATCATCTATTTGGGTAGAGGATACTTGTTCTTAACAGTAACTCGATTGAACTTGCGGTAATCAATACACAACCGCAACGACCTATCCTTCTTCTTTGCAAAGTGAGCAGGCGCTTCCTAAGGTGATGTACTAGGGCGAATGAAGCCCTTATCTAAAAGTTCTTCAAGTTGAATCTTCAACTCATGGAATTTAGCCGGTGCAAATCTATACGGCGCCATGAAAATTGGTGCCATGCCAGGTACTAAGTCAATGGAGAACTCGATCTCCCAGTGGGGTGGCGAACTAGTAAGATCTTCTGGAAAGACATCTGGGTGCTCACAAACTGCCCTAGGTAATTCAACACGGGCTCCGTCGCCCTCACTATCCAAAAGAGTCACAAGGAGGCCACTAAGCTTGCTCCTATTACGAGGGTTAAAAACCGGTGACAAGACCATATCAACTTGATCCCCCAGAAAATGAAAACAGTCACCACTCGAGGTGCACACTGTGACTCTTTGACGATAACAATCAATCACCACACGGTATGAAGATAACTAGTCCATGCCTAAAATGACATCAAAACTTGACATATCTAGCAACACAAAAGCAAACGGAAGTTGTCGCCCGACAACCTCTATCTCACAACCGCGACATCCCCAGTCTAAATCAACCATACCCCCAACTAGTGACTCTACCCTGAGAGAAGATGCTAACCGAACAACTGCGACATCCCCAGTCCAAAAACAAACGGAAGTCATCGCCCGTCAGCTGGGCTTGGGCGCAGGTGTGTGGTGTGAGGTTGGTCTAGATTTTTCCTTCACCCGAACAAGTTCAAAATAGTGAATTCAAATCGAATAGATTCCTATCTATTGGCACCCGCTCTTCTATATAAAGCCTTTCATTCTAGCAATTTTTTCCCTCAGAATTTCGTCTTTCCTCTTATGTTCTGCAATTAAGTTTTAGGAAGAAAAAGATAGAGCCACAATAAAGTTCTGGTTCGCCACACTTGTTTTTGTAGTGCTGCAAATCAAGTGTTAGTCGTTGCATCTTGGAAAGTAGACGCGGTTAAATCTCGAAGCACCAGAATGAGGGCGAAATCTACTTTAAGGAGATTGTGTCCAACACAAGCCTCGACTTATAACTTCTGTAAGCAATTATTTCGGAATTTAATTTATATAATTATTTTATTTTCTTGTTTATTTTATTTATACATTTAATTTCACACACACACACCACTGGTATAACAATCTTAAAGTAGATTTCTGTTTTTTTTTTTTATTTGTTTGTTAGACAGACAAATATTTTGTTTTGAGAAATTAAATACTGTTTAATTTCTTAAATAGTAGTAATATACTGTTTATCATTGAAATTTTGTTACAAAATATTATTATGTATTTTTTGTGTGTAATTTCTATTATGTATAAAGTTGTGATTTGTGCATTAATTATTTCGTCAAAAATCTGGCTACTGAAACAAACAGTACTGAGATTGTTATTACTCCGACCCCCACACCTGTTGTGCCAATGATGATTCCGCCAGTACCGGTAAATCATGGGGAGAAGCTAGAAAAATTCAATGGAAATGATTTTAAAAGATGACAACAAAAAATGATATTTTATCTTACCACATTGAATTTTACTCGCTTCACTCATGAAAAAGCACTGGTACTGAACGAAGGAGAAACTGAATGGCAAGTGTTTGTCGCAGTTGATGCATGGCAACATGGTGATTTTCTGTGTCAGAATTGTATCCTTAACGGGTTGGACAATACACTGTACGATGTGTATAGTATCAAAAGCACTGCTAAAGAACGGTGGGAATCTCTAGATCATAAATATAAGACAGAGGATGCCGGTACAAAGACATTTGTTATCAGCTGCTTTCTAGATTTTAAAATGATAGATTCCAAAATGGTTATTAGCCAGTTTCAAGATCTCCAATTAATTCTCCATGACATATATGCAGAAAGGATGGTTCTCAGTGAATCTTTCCAAGTAATGGTAATCATTGAAAAATTGCCACCATCCTAGAAAGAATTTAAGAATTATCTGAAACATAAGCACAAGGAGATGAAATTAAAGGAACTGATAATGCGACTCAGAATTGAGGAGGACAACCGTGGTTCCGACAAGAAGTCAGGAAACCATATCATGTAGGCTAAAGCAAATGTTGTGGAACATGGACAAGGGTCAAAGTTCAACATCAAGAAGCAGAAGAATGATGGCAATGGACCCAAACAAGGATCCACTAGTAAGATCAACAAAGGGATCAACAACGGCTTCAACAAGAGGTTCAAAGGCAAGTGTTTTGTGTGCAGCAAAGATGGACATCGCGCTAAGGATTGTCACGTTCACAAAGACGAAGGGAGTTCAAGCAAAAAGCCAGCACAAGCCAACATAGCCAAGGATTTTTATCTTTTTGATGGAGTGGCAGTCATCAATCTTGCTACAGTAGTCTCTTAAGAAAATTTGGTGGGCAATCCCAAGGAGTGGTGGGTGGATACTGGAGCAACCCGCCATGTATGTGCAGATAAGAAGATGTTTACAACCTACAAAGTGGTGGAAAGTGGAGAACAACTTTTTATAGGAAACTCCTCCACATCAACTGTAGAAGGACAATGAAAGATTGTACTGAAAATGACCTCGGGGAAAGAACTCACGCTTAACAATGTACTCCATGTGTTAGAGATTTGCAAGAATTTGATTTTTGGGTTATTGTTGATTAAGAATGGGTTTAGATTAGTCTTTAAGTCTGACAATATTGTACTCTCCAAGAGTGGAATGTATATGGGGCGAGGTTACATGAGTGATGGGTTTTTTAAGCTCAATGTAATAACTGTTGTACCTAATTTGGCTATTAATAATAAAAACACATCTTTTGTTTATATTACCGAGTCTTCTTTTTTATGGCATGGTAGATTAGGACATGTTAATTTTAATTCTCTATGTAGACTTGTTTTTTTAGATTGTTTGCCAAACTTAGAGTTTGATCCTAATCATAAACGTGAGATTTGTGTTGAGGCAAACTCTCTAAGGCATCATTTAATAAAGTAGAAAGAAATACTGAACCTCTAAGTTTAATTCACACAAATATCTGTGATTTAAAATTTGTTCAAACTAGAGGAGGTAAGAAGTACTTTATTATTTTTATTGATTATTACGCTCGATATTGCTATGTTTACATATTGAGAAGTAAAGATGAAGCCTTAGAAGCTTTTAAGCAATATAAACTTGAGGTTGAAAATCAACTTGGCAAAACTATTAAGGTGATGAGGAGTGACAGGGGTGGTGAATATGATGCACCATTTGAGGAATTTCGTTCTGAACATGGTATTATTTACCAAACGACTGCACCTTATTCTCCTCAGTCAAATGGAGTTGTTGAGAGAAAGAATCGAACTCTTAAAGAGATGATGAATGCCATGTTGATTAGTTCAGGGTTACCTCAGAACTTGTGGGGGGAGGTGATTTTGTCTGCTAACTTTATCCTTAACAGGGTACCCCACAAGAAAATCAATCAAACACCTTATGCATTATGGAAAGGTCGACGACCTACCTACAATTACCTCAAAGTATGGGGGTGTTTGGCCAATGTGGCATTCCTTAGTCTCAAAACGATTAAGATAGGACCAAAAACCATTGATTGTGTGTTCATTGGTTATGCAAATAATAGTAGTGCATACAGATTTTTAGTTCATAGATCCAAAAATCCTGATAGGCATGTAAACACTATTATTGAGTCAAGGAATGTGTCGTTTTTCGAACATATTTTTCCTTGCAAGGAAATTGAAGAAACCAATTCAAATAAAAGAATTTTTGATACTGCTATGGGTGGCAGTGAAGACCAAAATGATAATGAAGTAGATGAACCTAGACGTAGCAAGAGTGCTAGGATCTCTAAATCATTTGGTCAAGATTTTGTATCATACCTGTTAGAAAATGAGCCTCAAAACTTCAAGGAAGCAATGTCAAGTCCTGAAGCTCCATTGTGGAGAGAGGCTGTGAATAGTGAAATTGAATCAATACTGCAAAATCATACTTGAGAACTGGTGGATCTTCCACCAGGGTGTTAACCTCTTGGATATAAGTGGATATTCAAGAGAAAAATAAAAGCAGATGGTTCAATTGATAAATACAAGGCTAGGTTTGTTGTTAAAGGATACAGGCAGAAGGAAGGCCTTGATTATTTTGACACCTATTCACCAGTGACAAGAATAACATCTATTCCCATGCTAATTGCGATTGCGGCTTTGTATAATTTGGAGATATATTAAATGGATGTTAAAACAGCCTTTTTGAATGGCGAGTTAGATGAAGAAATCTATATGGAACAACCGGAAGGGTTTTAAGTTCCTGGCCAAGAGAAAAAGGTTTGTAAAATTGTCAAATCCCTTTATGGATTAAAACAAGCTCCGAAACAATGGCATGAAAATTTTGATCACGCTATGCTTTCGGATGGTTTTAAGATAAACGAATGTGAAAAAATGCGTCTATGTTAAAAGCACAGACAAAGGCTATGTCATAGTTTGTCTTTATGTGGATGACATGCTCATTATTGGAAGTAATAATGACATGATTAAATCCACAAAGAAAATGTTGAACAAAAAGTTTGAGATGAAAGATCTGGGAGTAGCAGATGTAATTCTAGGAATAAAAATTACTAGAACATCTAAAAGATATGCTTTATCTCAGTTTCACTATGTTGAGAAGATTCTGGAGAAATTTGGAAAGCATGACGACCGTCCTGCTAAAACACCTGTTGACATTAGTCTTCATTTGTCAAAAAATACAAGTGCAGGTATGTCACAATTAAAGTACTCTCGGATAATCGGAAGCTTGATGTACTTAATGAATTGCACTAGGCCAGATATAGCCTATGTTATAAACAAATTGAGTAGGTACGCAAGTAATCTAGGGTCCGATCATTGGAAAGCAATAATTAGGGTAATTAGGTATCTAAGACATACCTACAATTATGGCTTACATTGTACTAAATATCAAGCATTACTCGAGGGGTATAGCGATGCAAATTGAATATCGGATACTAAAGACTCAAAATCCACTAATGGATATGTCTTTACCTTGGGAGGTGTTGCAGTCTCTTGGAAATCTTCCAAGCAGACATGCATAGCAAGGTCGACAATGGAATCTAAGTTTATCGCATTAGATAAAATAGGAGAAGAAGGAAAATAACTTCGTAATTTCTTAGAAGACATTCTAATGTGGCCTAAACCTGTGCCCGCTATATGCATTCACTGTGGTAGTGAAGCAGCAATAGGACGAGCATAGAATCATATGTATAATGGTAAGTCTTGACACATTCGTCGAAGACATAATACCGTTAGGCATTTTCTCTCATATGGAATAATTTCCATAGAATATATAAAGTCAAGAGAGAATATTTCAGATCCATTGACTAAAAGGCTAGCCAAAGAACAAGTGTACCATTTATCGAGGGGAATGAGATTAAAGCCTATTACTTAAAAGTTACCATAGTGGCAAACCAACCTAGTTGACTGGAGATCCCAAGATCTAGGTTCAAAGGGACAACTAAATTATGGATGACTTCACGTATCACTAAGAAGGTTTTTCTCCTACCCATTTCTATGATAAGAAGAGTGATACCTGCAGCGTTAGTAGGATAAGATTTGCTTTTAATGATTCTTATAGCTTGGACATCCAAGTGGAGTATAGAAGGATACTCTTAATAAGAAGTCACCTATATGAGTGTGAACTGGGCTGGTTCTGTGAAAATTGAGAAGGCTAAATTCTCTAGAGCACTCATGAATTACCAGGTGTTGTTCAGGGCCAAAATGAACACAATTGTAAGAACTAAAACTGTGTCTGCAGATACACTATGTGTAGTATATTGTCTTGGCTTACACAAATAGCTGAACAGTTCAAGGCATCGCGTCCATTGGTTAGCCAGTAAGTCTGATAGGATTTCACTAGAGGAGGTTCAAAGCTAAAAGCTACCTATCTCGATGTGGTGTATTTTCTTAATGTACTCTTTCTTTGTCTGCATCTTGTTGCATGTCCGTTATTGTGAATTCCATTCATGTGGGGGATTGTTGAAAAATGGCTTTTGTAAAACCTTATATTTTGCTAACTTTGAGCATTAATTAAGGTGGGACCTAAGCGTTATTTTTAACGTTACTAATTGGGTTCGTGTTTAATGCCGCGTAGTGAATAACATCATGTATTTTGTTGCTCAAAATCATTTCCGGATAAATAAGAATTCAATGCGCATTTTTGGGTTCATGGAAATGGCTTTAGGTGGGTTTCCTATACATCTGTGAAATGTGCTTGTCCCACATTGGAAAAGCTTAAGGATTTATTTGGGTATATATATTCTAGCTTGGGATACTTGGGATGGGCCCCAAGGGGTACCCAAGTTGTGTAAGGATAAGGTTATGGGTAAAGTGGGCTAGACCCATTAGATCCAAAACAAAAACCACACGCACGCGTCGCCGTCCCCGTCCGTCCGATCGGTCGGGCAGACTGGGCTAGGCTTGGGTGCGAGTGCATGGTATGAGGTTGGGTTGGGCTTATCCGGCTCAATACTTATTTTTTTGGGCCAAAAAATTTGTAATTTATTGATTTATTTTTAATTTTGGTTTAAAATTCAAAATAAATTGGTCCAGATTTTTCCTTCACCCAAACAGGTTTACCCACCCGAACAGGTTCAAAACAGGTTCGTACATGTTGAATTCAAATCGAACAAATCTGTTTCTGTCCAAATAGGTTTTCTACTTGTTGAATCTGTCTGAACAAATTCCTATCTGTTGGTACCTGTTCGGAAAAGCCAGCTGCTCTTCTATATAAAGCCTTCCATTCTAGCAATTCTTTTGATCTAATTTTTTCCCTCAGAATTTCGTCTTTCCTCTTCTGTTCATCTATGTGTTTCTGTATCTGTTCTACAATTAATTTTAGGAAGAAAAAGAGAGAGTCACAACAAAGTTTTGGTTCGCCAGACTTGTTTTTGTAGTGCTACAAATCAAGTGTTAGTCGTTGTATCCTGGGAAGTAGACGCCATTAAATCTCGAAGCATCAAAGCGAGGATGGAATCTACTTTAAGGAGATTATGTCCAACACAAGCCTTGACTTATCATTTTTGTAAGCAATTAATTCAGAATTTAATTTATATAATTATTTTCTGAATTATTTTATTTTATTGTTTATTTTATTTATACATTTAATTTACACACACACACTACTGGGTATAACATTATTTTCAATTTTTTATAATGCCACGAATTATTATTTTTAAATTTTAATCGAAGAATCATATGAAAGTCTTAATCAGAATGAAGTATAAAAAAGAGGGACACAATATGAAGAATAGGTTGGAGCAGGTATGAAAATTATTTTACAAAACTTAAAACAAAACAGGGTGGGTGAAAACCAGAGTAGGAGATAGGTGGGCCATTGCATCTGTCTGTTTTGTGCATATTTTCTACTTTTAAGATATATCAATTTTTTTTTGAACTTATTAAAATTATTTTTATTTTATAAATAAACCACTTCAATAAATTACACCAAATAATAACTATAATAAGGGTGTACCCATGGCCTAGGCCTTCTTCTGGTGCTTTTTTTTTTTTTTCCTTTTAATTTTAATAATCTTATTATTTTAATTATCCTTTTAGATTTTTTAAGGATGGTTTGGAGTAGGGATGGCAATTTGAACCCGACCCGATGGGGACCCAATCCCCTGACCCCAATTATAACAGTTTTTTCCCAAAAAATACCCTTGATTGGCCGGGGATGGTATTCGAAAATGAATCCCCAACAAATTTCGAGCCGGGGATAGTGATACGTTCCCCAGCCTCGTCCCCGGCTCGTCCCCGTCCCTGTTTCCCCCCCGATATGAAATTACTATTATACCCTTATATATATATATATATATATAAACCAAACGCTAAAACACAGTTACACAACATAACCTCACACTCACTGCCTCTCATCTCTCTTTCTCTCTCTAAAACCCTCCCTCTCACCGTTGTCATCCTCTCCATCTTCCTTCGATGTCCTCCTCTTCCTCCTCTCATCACTGCTGATCTCCCTCATCTTCCTCCTCTCATCACCGTCGAGATCTGAATTCACTTTCGCTGAGATCAGAAACCCTAACCACCACTGTCTGCCTCCGCCTCCGCCTCCGCCTCCGCCACTTTACCACTTCCATCACCATCTCTGACCTCCGATCTGAGTTGAGCCACCACAACTCCACTACCACCATCATCTCTCTCTCTCTCTCTCTCTCTCTCTCTCTCTCTCTTCTCTGCGTACTATGCGGTGGCGGTGGAATATCTTTCCCCTCTCTCTCTCTCTCTCTGTGCCATCACCGACCTTGACACTTCCGCTAGAGCCACCATCACAGACCAACATGCATCCTAGGCCATCTAAGTTGTGCTTCTCTCTCTCTCTCTCTTCTCTCTCTCTCTCTCTCTCCCTCCCTATATATATATATACAAACATGCGTTGAAAGATATACATAACCTTTTTGTGGATTTGTTTGTCCAGTCAACTAAATTGAATATAAAATTTCAAATTTTTTTTTTTTGGGTAAAATTGCTTCATTTGATGGGGTTTCAATTAGGATTGTTATTGCAGTAGTACTTGTCTAAATTAGACTAAATATGTTGTTTTTCTTGTATAAATCAGGTCTTAAGTTCATGGTTAGGGTTTGCGATTTGCTTGATTTTGTTTCGGATCAATGTATTTTGGTTGTTTTTGAGATATAATTAATTTGTAATTTACAGATTCTGATATATCCTTCATACAAATTTTCATGTTGATGTTGGTTAGGTGGTTCTTAGTTTGAGAAATTGGTTCTTTGTCTTCCCTCTGCCCCAAAAAAAAAAAGAGTCGGGGATTTTTCGGGGTCAGGGAAACCTGATCCCCCTAATGGGCTGGCGAGGTGGGGACGAGGGTAGGGGGTGATGGGTTTCTGCCGTGGATCGGGGGTGGAGATGGGGAATGTAATCCCAGCCCCACCCCTGCCTGTTGCCATTCCTAATTTAGAGACAAGCTAAATAAGCAATTTATTTTGGTGCAAATTGTTACATTATTTCTTTATTTTTCTATCCACCTTTTCATAAAAAGTTAATAAGTCCAAACCATCCCTTAGTTGTCTCTATCCTACCTCTTGTTTGCTTTAGGTATGTCTCAACGTACAGTCTACTCTACACCCTCTCTCGGTCTTTCTCTCAATTAAGATGTTGGGGGTGTTAGGTGCATCATTAAAACAGATTATAAATTATGACTTTAATAAAAAATTGTTAATCTATTTGGTGCAGCTGTTGAATTGTAAATTTAAGTTATTGAGTAGTATTTGATAAATAAGTTGTGAAATAACTTTTTGATGTGTAAATGTTATTTTTACTTCTGTTAATTGTAAATTGAATTAACTTTTATTTTTTATTATTAACTACTAGTTCACATTTTTCACAGTAAAAAAAGAAAAAAAAATGAAAAAATAAAGAAAAAAAGTAGTCCACAATCCATGTGGGTCTGTTTCTATTTTCCAAAAAAAAAATTAAGGGTATAATTGTAAATAAGTTGTTATAAACAAAAAATGATAATCAAAAGTGGGGAATGTGCAGTTTCTCATAATTAATTTTTTTGAGTTAAAATAAGTTCTAGAATCAGAAATTGTTTAAAATAAGTTTAAACAAACAATCCAAAATAACCTTTTCAAAACTATAATTTATAAGTTGGCTCAAAAAAGTAATACCAAACACCCCCATTGTAATTAGATTATAAATTTAAATAGGGTTTTAAAGTAAAAATTAAAGAAAATACAGAGAAAAAAATTGCTTGTATGTAATACATATTTGCTTAACTTTTTATTTTTCATTTGCAAATTTCCAATCAAATTTATGAATCAAACACAACTTTAATACTCCATCTGTACCAATTTGTTCCTTTTTGGAGATTCTATTTTTTTAAGGAGGCATATAATCATTATACTTAAATTTAAATTTTAAAATATTTTCCCACTAATGTCCCTAACTTTTCAAAATTTTAATTTATTTATAATTACTCAAAAGGGATAGTTTTGAAAAATTAAATATTTTTTACTTTAAATTTTCAAATGAGATTATCATTTTAAGACATCTCAAAATAAAATGATAAACCAACAAAATGGAACAGATGGAGTTCTAGCTACAATATAGAAGATATATTGCTCAAATGCATTAATAACTTTGCATGTCTAAAGGATGGAAAAGTGAAACTTAAATGACAAAAAAAATAATAATAATAATAATACAATTTCAAAATGTAAAAAAATAAGGGGAAACTAAAATTTCATGGAAAATTTTATAAGTTTGACTTTTAATATAGCAAAATTTTTCCTTAATTTGTAAATAATTTTACTACCTTCTACTAAAATGATATTTTCCCAAAAAATAATTATCAAACAAATTATTTAAATGTTAAAAAATCTAAATTTGGGATCTCGTTTACAACCTCCAAAGAGTTGGAATGCCCCTAGCAAAGGACATGCATTGCGGTGGATTTTATGAAGAAAAATTTGCAAAAAATTAAAATTGATAACTAGAAAAATAAAATTAAAATAAAAAAAAATCTATTTTATTTAAGAGTGTCATCTCATACCTAGAACATGTATTCCATTTGATCCTATTCATAATTTACAATTCCATTTGGTCCATAGTTCCTAAAAGGAAAAATTTGGCTAAGGTTTCTAAGATTTAAAATTGTAGAAGGATAAAAACAAATTTTGACATACGTGGACTAAAATGCCCTTTTAATCCTATAAACCATAATTTTTTTTCTCTAAATCATATATCTCAATATGATGTATCTCTTTCTATCTCTCTCTCTCTCTTCGATGTATCTACGGCGTTCGTTTACCAACGTTTGTGATTTGGATTCAAATTTGGCATTTGAATTTCAATTTCACATTAGGATTTTCAATTTTGGAAGCTTTATTTGAGATGATTTTGATTCTAATCGTGGTGTTTTTGTTCCAGTGGAGGTGTCCATGCTTTTGATTTCATTGTTAAAGAGTTTTGTTTTGGAAGAATGCATTTTTGTAGTTAATTCTATGTTATTGAAGCTTTTTTTATTTTTTATTTGTATTGATGGAAAAATATTTTTAGTGATTGAATTTGTCAGAGAGAACAATTTAATATGTAATATGTTTATAATTTGTAAATTTCTCTAGACTAGTTTTTGTGTATTGGAGCAGTGATGTAGTTTTCTCTGACATGTTTATAACTTTTTAATTTTCTCTAGACATGTTATTTGTGAATTGGAGCAGTGATATAATTTTCTTTGGATATGTTTATGATTTGTAAATTTCTCTAGATTAGATTTATGTATTGGAAAAATGAATTACAATAATTAGCAAACAAGATTTTCTTTGTGTTTTTTTTATTTGAATATGTTTTTGTTTTTATTTTTGTGATTTTCAAAGTTAACTTAAGTATATAAGATTAGTTTGTAATATGTGTATGATTTGAAAATTTCTTTGAATTATACATTGTGAAATTGAACAAATTGTTCAGTTGTAGTTATTTTAACAGAGAGAAATTTATCTGTCAAATGTTTTATTTGTTAAGTTTGTAATTTCTATATTTCGTAATTTTCTCTAGACATGTTATTTTGTGAACTGGACAATCTTGATTTTGAAGTTCTCTATGTTTTTTTTTATGTGATTTCTAAATTTCTTTGAATTCCATACACATGCCAGAGAAATTCCATATCTCAAGAGCAAGTGGCTAGTGAAATTTCCACACACATGAACAAACACAAACTCAAATAAATTTCATATCTCAAGGGGGTTGTAATGTGGCCAGTGAAATTCAAATGTACAAGAAAGAACTAAGTAAGTGTATGATAGCTAAAACAATGAACATGCCAGAGAAATCTCATATATCAAAGGGAGTGTAATGTGGTCAGAGAAAATCAACATAACAAGGGAAAGAAAATCAAATTTTTCTGGCCATCACACAAAGAGAAATTTGGTTTAGATTTTTAGACGAAGAAAATCAACTGAACAAAGGGTAATACTGTTACAAATTTCACTACAATGACAGAGAATTTTAACCTAGGCTTTTAGCTAGAGAAAAATTAACTGAATATGAAATTCTCTGGCCATCACACAAAGAGAAATTTAGCCCAGGTTTTTAGGCAAAGAAAATCAACTGAACAATGGGTAATATTGTTACAAATTTCACTACAATGATAGAGAAATTTAGCCTAGGTTTTTAGCCAGAGAAAATCAATTTTTTACAAGGGGTGATGCTTTCACAAATTTCTCTAAAATGACAGAGAAATTTCAATTTTACAAATTTCTTTGGCCATTATACAGAGAAATTTAGCCAAGGTTTTTCTCTATCGATCGTGAAGAGAGAATGACATGAGGGTATTTTGGTCCAATAAACTTGATACAGAAGTGGCATACTTTTTTTTTTTTTTTTTTTTTTTTTGGAGTGACCTGAGCTACTATGAACTTTTTGGATGTACTTTATTCTCTAAAATCATCATATTTAGGGACCTTAAAAATAATTTTCCTTTTTAAAAGGACCAAAATATATCTTTAATGTATCTCCAAATTTGGTAATAGAATTCCAATTTAATATGTAGGTTGATTATAGGAGAAGATGTTATTAGAGTATCTAATTTAATTTATTTTATAGAATATGATTTATTTTGAGTGAAGCACCAATAAATCCCAAATAATAATCTTATGAACTATTTCGTCCTCCAATTTTTCTTATAGATCCAAAGGTCTCATTCTAGTGTGAATTACATAAAGGGTCAAGCATAAACGTGCTTGCTATGTGTTGAGAGACAAATGTTGAAATTACTTGTAATGCCCCAAAAATTGAGGACATCATAATAAGGTTTAAAACTTAAAATCAACTTTTCTTAATTAAGAACTTTAATCATTGTTGCCACCAAGTTTGCCATCATCCATTAACTAACAAAACAGAAATTAAAAGCTCTTAAATTACAACTCTAAATCAAACTTAAAGCTTGGTCTTAGTACATTCGTGACAGAAAAACACAAATATATAAAAATAAAAAATAACTAAAGAAAACTAGATAACTCAGGAAAGAGATTCATAGGACTTGGGAACACTTCAAGCTAACCAAGGTTGAACATCACCTTCCAAGACCTCGGTGTTTCCTTTGATTTCTTTGGTACTTGGCATAAAATGCTAGGCAACGGAATGCCGATGAACAACGAGCTCAATAAGATACTACAACCTGAAAAAACCACCCTGATAATAATACTAACAAATAATGAATACTGTGTAGTGACAGAGTAACAATAATGCTCACAAATAATGAATACTGTGTAGTAACAGAGTAACAAGCAGCGCTTGATAAAATAAGCATAACAAGAATGCTAGTAGTTAAAATGATAGCAATAGATAATAAGAACAATGGCAAATGGAAGCAATAATTCATCATAAGGAAAATGCCAAACTTTTCTTTTGAATTCTCATAGGTTTAGTTTATCAGGTAAGTCTAAGTAACTCCCCGCGGAGCACCATTTCTACTCAAGCGCTAAGCAATAGCCACGGGCAATTCTGACTCTTCCTTGGTCAAATATTCAAATGTTACTTGCTGTAACTACCAATGATGCCCACGGACCAAGCTTACATACCCAAGTTGTGATATCACGGTCTATCACAAGGGAACAGTCTATGTTGTGACGCCCGCACCACCAACCTTATATCACCTATACCGATAAGATCCAAAATACCTTCTCGTGCCATGTTAGGATTCGCAATGCACTCACGCAAGACTATAAACCGGGCTCACCCTATCACCACTATAAGAAATCTAGGCTATTGTAACAAAATTTGGTGATGAAATTTTTTTTTGTCTTGAAATTTATCCCAAAGATGACGAAATATTAATTTTGTCGTTTGTTTTAATTTTTCTCAAAAGTATAGGAGACAAAAACAAAATTTCGTCTGCAAAAATGAGGCACCAATTTCATTTGCATTGGCGCGAATTATTTTAGCTCATTGGAGACGAACATTTTTGTCACAAAATATAATTTTTTTTGTGACGAACGTAATTTGTCGCCAATAAATTCCATACCTATTAAACGATGTCGTTGCATATTTCTATTTATTAGGCGACAAACATACTTTTGTTTGGGAAGGATAAGTTATGGAAGACGAAAATATTTCGTCACCAATAAACGCTCCATCATGCAGACAATGTCATTTCATCTTTCTATTAAATAGGAGACAAATATATTTTTGTTTCAGAAGAATAAGTTGTGGGAGACGAAAATATTTCGTCACTAATAAATTCTAATTGATTGCGTAACGAATATATTTTTCGTCTCATAAGGTTAAGTTGTGGAAGACAAAACTATTTTATCACCAATAATAAATTCTTTGTTCTGGTATTTAAGGATACAAAAATATTTTATCACTAATCATTTCTCTTTATTAAAATGCCATGGTTTTGTGTTTCGAAGCATTGAAACTGTGACCCTGAGAAATAACTCTGACGCTTATCACTCATTTTCATGTACACGGACCTTGAGGTCATAACCCAAGAAGACACTTTCTACAAACCCTCATTTCTCTCTCGCACTTGAGTCTACTCCTCTCTCACAAGTATTGAAGTCGTGACTCAAGAAGACACTCTGTAAACCATTTCTTCTATTTTGCGCTAAAGCCCCTCTCTACTGTCTCACACTTAAGCCCTTTGTGCATGCCAGCATTGAAGCTATTATCCAAGAAGGCACCCTATGCAAACCCACTATTCTTTCTCACAGTGAAGGCCCCTCTTGCACGTAAGCACTTTTTCTCATTGTTTGAACCAACTCTACCCTTTCCGTCTAGAACACCCATTTCAGAAAAATCGAAGGTCAAAACCTCTCTCTACAAAAAAAAAAATTAATGTAGCTATTTTTTTGTGAGAAAAAATACAGAGAAACAAATAATAAAAAATTTGTAATTTTCAAAATTAGTAGAAAACATTACCTTGTTTAGCATGGAGTTTTCCATAATTAATTTTTAAAATTTGGTGATAAAATTTATTTTCGTTTTAGAACGTAACCCAAACATGACCAAATATTACTTTTGTCGTTTCTTTTAATTCTTCTCAAAACTATAGGAGGCAAAAAAATAAATTCGTTAGAAAAAAAAGCGGCGCCAATTTTTTTTCTTGTTGGCGCCAATTATTTTAGCTCATTGGAGACTAACATTTTTGTCACAAAATTTAAAGTTTTTTGCGACAAAAGGAATTCGTCACCAATAAATTCCAAACTTATTAGATGATGTCGTTTCATTTTCTTATTTATTTGGTGACAAATACATTTTTTGTTTGGGAAGGATAAGTTATGGGAGACGAAAATATTTCGTCACCAATAAACTCTTCATGCTCGTTTTATCTTTTTGTTAATTAGGCAACAAATATATTTTTGTCTCGAAAAGATACGTTTTGGGAGACGAAAATATTTCATCACTAATAAATTATCCATGTGTCGTGTTGCATTTTGATTGATTGCGCAACGAATATATTTTCATCTCATAAGGTTAAGTTGAAGGAGACGAAAATACTTCATCACTAATAAATTCTCCATCCCCACACAACGTTGTTTTTGTATTTTTGTTGATTAGGCAACGAACATATGAGTTTGAGACGAAAATATTTCATCACTAATTATTTCTCTTTATTAAAATGTCGTCAGAAACTAAGAGACACTCTCACCTTAATCACTTACTTTCACACACACACAAATACTAAAGTCGTGACCCGAAAAGACACCCTCTACAAACCCTCATTTCTCTCTCGCACTTGAGTCTCCTCTCTCACAAGTATTAAAGCTGTGACTCGAGAAAACAATCTCTATAAACCATCTCTTCTATTTCACACTAAAGCTCCTCTATTCTCTCTCACATTTATGCCGTTTGTGCATGCAAACATTATTATCCAAGAAGACATTTTGTGCAAAGCTACTATTCTTTCTCACAGTAAATCCCTCTCCACAAAAAGAACAAAGAAATAATAATAATTAAACAAGGAAACAAAATATAAGAAATCTAGGCTATTGTGACAAAATTTGGTGACGGAACTTTTTTTTCTTAAAATTTAACCCAAAGATGACAAAATATTAATTTTGTCATTTGTTTTAATTTTTCTCAAACGTATAGGAGACGAAAAAAAATTTCATCTGCAAAATTCAGGCGCCAATTTCATTTGCATTGGCATGAATTATTTTAGCTCATTGAAGACGAACATTTTTGTCACAAAATATATATATTTTTTGCAACGAACGTAATTCGTCACCAATAAATTCCCTACCCATTAAATGATGACGTTGCATATTTCCATTTATTAGGCGACAAATATATTTTTGTCTAGGAATGATAAGTTATGGAATACGAAAATATTTCGTCACCAATAAACACTCCATCATGCAAACGATGTTGTTTCATCTTTCTATTAAATGGGCAACAAATATATTTTTGTCTTGGAAGAATAAGTTGTGGGAGATGAAAATATTTTGTCACTAATAAATTCTGATTAATTGCGCGACGAATATATTTTTCGTCTCATAAAGTTATGTTGTGGAAGACAAAAATATTTCGTCACCAATAATAAATTCTCTGTTCTTATATTTAAGGAGACAAAAATATTTTATCACTAATTATTTCTCGTTATTAATATGCTATGGTTTTGTGTTTCAGAGCATTGAAACCGTGACCCCAAGAGACACACTCTGACCCTTATCACTCATTTTCATGTACACGGACACTCAAGTCGTGACCCAAGAACACACTTCCTACAAACCCTCATTTCTCTCTCGCACTTTGTAATGCCCTCAAAATAATACATATAAACCCAACTATTATGACATCCATAGACATAAGAGAGTAAAGCGTATTTCCATATATCAGAGTATTCATTATAAAAGTATTACATGTTGACAACAAAAGTAAATGCCCTACGGGGTTACAACTTTCCAAGTCAACACTTGGTTACAAAAAGAGAGTACTAACTCAAAACACATTAAGCCCTTGGCTTGAATTTACATGTAACACAAATGTAACTACACCAAAAATAAGCCTTCAGCTTCTACAACCTCCCAAACTACAACCTTGGTGGCGGCATATCACCTGCACCTGAAAATGATGTCCCATATAGGGTGAGCCAACGCCCAATAGAGATATGCTAAACATAATATGAGCAATAACTAAAACATTGGCATTTGATAAATGTTTAACTCATATAAACAAACATACATCCCTTTCATAACCGATCCTTATTCACAAATACATTCAATTCCCTTCCATTTCATTATCTAAACCAATTCATAGATATGGTTCCCTATTCTTTCAAACAGTTTATGATAAGACTACAACTCATGTTAACGATACTTCGATCATGATCAATTAATATGAGACTGCAACTCACATTATTAACACTTCAATACTTCAATTCATCTACGTTATGCAAACGCAATTAGGATTTCAGGACTTTCACCCTGGACACTCCGGCCAACTTAGTTATCACTGGAGTCCATCCCCTATCTCCTCCCAAATCCGGTTTAGGAGTACATCCCCTATCTCCTTCCAAACCGTGGAGTACATCCTCTATCTCCTCCCAAACAACATACATGTACAATGTATTTAAACACTTATCATATACAATGATCAAGCAAAGCACATATTCAATGTGTTATTCCATCCGTCATATTCAATGACATACTAAATTGATTAGTTTTAATCCACCTAATCATCATACAGTGTCTACAACAATCAAGACTATCCTCCACCGATAGCCCAAAACAATTATTTCTAAACAGATAATAAATTATCAAACAGATAAATTATCTACAATTTCAAAGGTGAGTGATTTATCAATCCAACTACCATTCCATCTCTTAACTTCCCAATTTCATGATTTTCACCTCAATTTCACATTCTCATACTTTCCCAAATTAATTGTACAAATTAATTAATCACATAAAATTAGGGCTTTTCCCCCTTGTTTCCAAGTTTGGCCCTAAGGCTCATTTATCATCAATAAACATCAATAACCTCATTTTAAGACCCAAATACACATGTGTAAATCAAAAGGAACAAAACCCCTCTTTATACATTTCAAGTTTTGAAACCCTAACACCCAAAATTTCCCAACTTTAACATTAAATCAAAATGACTACATGTTTATGTCAAAGGCCATAAATATGAGTAGTTATCCCTACCTCAAGTGAAGAGACCCAAAGGAGATGATGAACAAACTCGAAAGTGTTCCAAACTCACAACTTTTCGGATCAAAATGGAGGTCTTGAAAAGCTCTAACACTTTAACGAAGACACAAGGTTTGGGTCACACTAAACCAAGATCAAAATGTAGAGAGAGAAAGAGTTCTAGAGAGAAGAGCTCTCAAATTAGGGTTTTGAAGAGCTAGAGAGAGAGAGAGAGAGAGAGTGTGTCGAAAAAGTGATTCAAAAATGGCTTCTCTCGGACTGATATACATCACAGTCCGCTTGAGCGTGGAACGCCCCGCTCAAGCGTCAGACACAGACTCTCGCTCGAGCGTGAAAAGCGACGCTCGAGCGTCAAATGCACACTTCCAGAAGTTTTGCAGACAAAGGTCCCCGCTTGAGCGTGAAAGTGGACGCTCAAGTGTCCGATGACCTGGAGGAAAAGTACTGAAGGTGGAATAATCCCGCTCGAGTGTCAAACTGCCCGCTCGAGCGGAGGAGCAAATGCAAAAGGGTCCACTCGGGCGTGAAAAGCCCCGCTCGAGCGTGGAGGCCAAAATCTGGGCATCAACTCTATGTTTCTAAACACAACCAACATGTTTCAAATCTGCCCAACACAACCCAAAACTCAAATACAAAGAATCGAAGGACGGAAATATAACATAGACAACAACAACACTCAACCACGGACCGAGTCCGGAATACAATAGACAATGGAGGGAAAACCGGGATCGCGATAACCTCCCCCTCCCCCCCCCCTTAAAGAATTTCGTCCTCGAAATTAGATAAATAAGTTTCAAAAACATGATTTCTCAATTCTCAACAATATTACAATTCAATATTTACCATCCTGACCCATTACCGGCCATTCCATCTCTTTTCAAGAGGCAACTTACTACATATCTTTCAACATGCATTATCAACATGTATTCCTTTGAAATTTACCAATTTCAACACACATATTCCATAATTCAACAACATATTCAGTGTTAATGATACATTTGCACTTCTACAACACATTCAACATCTACAATGTTAAATTAAACTTCCATTTTCAAGGCATATTCAACAATACTTCCATAAATCAAAACATCTACAATGTTTTTAGATTTCATAAAGACATAAAATTTCCAATACATAGTTAAACATAAACAAACGAGTCCAGATATTTCTCACGGACCTCCAACTTACGTTCCCAAGTGGCTTCTTCCACTCCGTGATGCTTCCACAAAACCTTCACCAAGGGTATCGTCTTGCCTCGCAAGACTTGGTCCCACCTATCCAAGACCCACACCAGTCTCTCCTCATACGAGGCATCATCATCTACCTCTAAGTCGGTCCAATCCAATACATGTGACAGATCCGGCTCGTGCTTCCGAAGCATACTAACATGAAACACATCATGCACTCCGGACAACTGCGGCGGTAAAGCTAAACGATATGCGACCTCTCCAATCCGCTCAAGGATCTCAAAAAGACCAATAAATCGAGGGGACAACTTCCCACTCTTCCTAAACCTCATCAAACCCTGTCTAGGTGATATTTTCAGAAAGACATGATCACCCACCTCAAATGACAAAGGCCTCCTCCTACGGTCGGCATAACTCTTTTGGCGACTCTGGGCTGTAACAAGTCTCTTACGGATAAGTTCAACTTTCTCCGTTGTTTCCCGTACTAACTCTGAGCCCAACAAAGGTGCATCACCTACCTCAACCCAACACACTGGAGACCTACACGGTCGGCCATACAAGGCCTCAAACGGTGCCATGCCAATACTCGATTGAAAACTATTGTTGTAGGCAAACTCCACCAAGGGCAGGTACCTCTCCCACGACCCACTAAAGTCAAGGACACAGCCTCGAAGCATATCATCTAGTATCTGAATTGTACGTTCGGACTGCCCATCAGTCTGAGGATGATAAGCCGTGCTAAAGGTCAGTCTAGTGCCCAAGGCACTCTGCAAACTCTGCCACAACCCAGCAGTAAAACATGGATCTCTATCTGAGACGATCGCCACTGGGACCCCATGCAACCTCACTATGTCCCGAATATACAAGTCGGCAAGATGGTCTACCGAATCTCTCACGCGCATAGGAATAAAGTGCGCCGACTTAGTCAACCGGTCCACTACCACCCAAATAGCATCACTACCCCGTTGCGTCCTCGGAAGACCTACAACGAAGTCCATCGTGACATGCTCCCACTTCTACTCGGCTATAGACAAGGGTTGCAATAAACCCGCTGGTCTCTGATGCTCGGCCTTCACTTGCTGACAAATAAGGCACTTAGACACAAAAACTGCCACATCTTTCTTCATACCCCTCCACCAAAACTGGCGGCTCAGATCACGATACATCTTAGTGCCTCCCGGATGCACCGCAAGGTGTGAATGGTGAAACTCTCGGAGTATTTCCTCTCCGCAAGACTCCGGCACAAACAAGCGGTCTCGGTACCTCACACTCAAGTCAGGATACACAGTCAAACCCTTCTCAACATTCCCATTGGAGATCTTCTCCTAAAGGGATTCTACTTCAAGGTCACTTCTCTGTGCCTCTAACACTCGATTCACAAGTGTAGGCTGCGCAACTATAGAAAACAAGGCCACAGACTCAACAGATTCACCTAGAAGCAAATCAAACTCGCCAAGTGCACCCGACATTTCCCATTCCCGGATGGCTATACAAGCTACATCACTAATGGATTTCCTACTAAGGGCATCGGCCACAACATTGGCCTTTCCCGGGTGATAGTGCAACTCAAAGTCATAATCCTCAATGAACTCCATCCACCTAATCTGCCTCAAATTCAAGTCTTTCTATGTAAATAGATACTTCAGACTCTTATGATCTGAGAACACCTTGAACCTCTCACCATAAAGGTAGTGCCTCCAAATTTTCAAGGCAAAAATCACAGCTGCTAACTCTAGGTCATGTGTAGGGTAATTTCTCTCATATGTTTTCAACTGCCGCGAGCCATAGGCTACCACTTTCCCCTCTTGCATCAACACACAGTCTAAACCCTCTCGTAAGGCATCACAATGTACAGCATAACCCAACCCCTCTCTGGAATAACCAAAACTGGAGCAGTGGTAAGTCTAACTTTAAGCTCTTGGAACGAGTTCTCACAAGTCTCACTCTATACAAATTTGACCCCTTTCCGCGTCAATCTAGTCAACGGCGAAGCTAGCCTGGAGAAATTTTTCACAAATCGACGGTAATAACCGGCCAATCCCAGAAAACTGCGGATCTCAAAAACACTCTTAGGCTGTGCCCAATCTTACACTGCCTCTATCTTGGATGTATCTACAGATAGCCCTTCCCGGAGACCACATGGCCTAAGAATTTAACCTCTCTTAGCCAGAACTCACAGTTCCCAAACTTAGCATACAGCTTATGGGCTATAAGCAACTCAAGCACCACTCTCAAGTGTTCCTTGTGCTCTTCCTCAAAAGGTGAATAAATCAGAATGTCGTCTACAAAAACGACTACAAAACGATCTAAAAATTCTTGGAAGATCCGGTTCATCAAGTCCATAAACACAGCCGGTGCATTGGTGAGCCCAAAAGGCATCACCAAAAACTCATAATAGCCATACCGCGTACGGAATGCCATCTTCGGGATATCCTCCTCCCTGACCCTCAACTGATGGTAACCCGATCTCAAGTCTATCTTAGAGAAAAACTGGGACCCTTTCAACTGGTCAAACAGATCATTTATACGAGGCATAGGGTACTTGTTCTAAACCGTAGCCCGATTCAATTTTCGGTAATCTATACAAAGTCTCAAAGCCCCATCTTTCTTTTTAGCAAAAACGGGCCGGTGCTCCCCACGGCGAAGTACTAGGGCGGATAAAGCCCTTATCTAGCAACTCCTGGAGTTGAATCTTCAACTCACTCAATTCGGTTGAGCCAAAACGATACGGTGCCATGGAAATCGGTGCCGTGCCAGGCACTAAGTCAATAGAGAACTAAATCTCTCGATGGGGTGGCAAACTAACAAGATCCTCGGAAAGACGTCCGAGTACTCACAAACCACTCTTGGCAACTCAGCCTAGGTCTCATCACACTCACTACTTATATAGTTAGCGAGAAGACAACTAAGTTCACTCCGTCCTCGCGGATCACACACTAGTGGCAAGACTCTACCAACACGATCTCCCAAGAAATGGAAACAATCCCCGCTCGAGGTACATATAGTAACCCTCTCGCGATAGCAATCAATAATAGCCCGGTATGACGATAACCAGTCCATACCCAAAATCACATCAAAACCCGACATAATCATTACTACAAAAGAAAATAGAAGCCGGCGGTCAGCGACCTCTATATCGCAACCTCTACACCCTTGTTTCAAAATCAACTCACCCTCAACAGGTGATAGAACACAAATAGGAGATGCTAACTGCGCCAACTCCAAACCCAAAACAGATACAAATGCAGCAGATATAAAGGAATGGGATGTATCCGTATCAATCAACACATTAGCAACCGAGTTGCAAAACAAAAAGGTACTTCTCATAACAGATGGAGCCGGTACAAGATCTACGCTGTAACAGTATACATGCGCCCTGAAGGCCTCTGATCTACCTGCTTACCCCTCAGAGCATAAGACTGCTGCATAGACTGAGCCGAAGAGGCTCCTTGATTGGCCCTCGAGGCCTGAACTGACTGAGTTGGTTGATAACTCTGCCCTGACTCTGGCTCTGCGGACGAGCCGAAGATGAAGCTGCTCTCTGCCCTCCTCCCCTCTGCGGGCAAGCTGGAGACTTGTGGCCTAGCTGACCACACTTGTAATAGGTAAAGTCTCCCTGATTGCCTCTCCCAGAGCCTGAACTCGGCACTGGAAAGGTAGATCTCGCAAACGCACCCTGGGACTGCTGAGGGTTAGGACCCCTCTGCCTCCTACCGTCCCCCTGACCATCCTGACTCCTCTTGAAGCCCCTCATCCTATCCTCCTCCTCATGCATAATAATCTCAAGATGGGTCGTAGCATCCACAAGGCGCCCATACTCTCGAGTCATGGACCCCGCAACCCTAAGCTTAAGCCCGGTCCTTAACTTCTTTTCAAACTCAAGATAACGGCGTTCCTCAGACGCCACTAGCTTAGGTGCAAACCCCGATAAACTGGTAAATGCGGCCTCAAACTCGGCCATTAGTGTATTTAGCTGCTTGAGCTGACAGAACTGATCCCTCAACTTCTCCCTAACAGCGGGAGGCAAAAACTTCTCCTGGAAGGCATCAACGAAAGCCTCCCAAGTCCCTCCAATACGACCTCGAACAAACTTCCACCACTGACCCACGTCTCCCTTCAGCTGGAAAGATGCCAAGGTCACTCTCAAGCCTCCGTCTTCAATGCCAAGCATCTCAAACGTCTTCGTCATCTGCTCAAGCCACTCATCAGCCTTAAGTTGCTCTTTAGGATCACCCACAAACTCGTCTGGATTAGACCGGAAGAACTCCTTCTTCAGAAAGGATGGCCCTGCCTCAGCCACATGGGCCTGGACCTGATTCTCAGCCCTGAGAATGTCCATGGATTCTCTCAATGCTCCTGCCATCTCGCGGGCTAAGGCGCTCATGGCCTGCTGACCTACTGGTTCGGCCACACTGGCCTGACCAACCCCCTCCTAATGCACCGGAATCTCATCCGGTATAGGCATCTCCTGCCTCCTAGGCCTACCACGCCTACCACCACGTCCTCGTCCGGACATCCTAATAAAGGTAATGAAGACATTAGCACATTCACAAATGTGCCGAAGCTATTTCACTCACGTCCTAATGCAATGGACAACTGTAATTCACTCCACGTAAGCACAAAATCACATAAGCACTTACGAATTTCATTCCCCGGATAGTGACCGTCCCGTGGTGTTACAAGAGTTCCAGTCAGAAACGGCAGTGATCAAGTGCCTTTCCAACGAGACTCCTAGAAACCCAAGGATCCAATCAACATCCTAGAAACTAAATTCCATACCCATTTAGTCATATAAGCATGTTATCACATAAGCACATAACATCATATATAATTCTCTAACAAGCGAGACAAACCCACTGTGGTACTAACCACTTCCCACGTACCCAAAGTATTCAAACCCGGTACGCTCTGATACCAAGTTGTAACGCCCTCAAAATAATACATATAAGCCCAACTATTATGACATCCATAGACATAAGAGAGTAAAGCGTATTTCCATATATCTGAGTATTTATTATAAAAGTATTACATGTTGACAACAAAAGTAAATGCCTACGGGCTTACAACTTTCCAAGTCAACACTTGGTTATAAAAAGAGAGTACTAACTCAAAACACATTAAGCCCTTGGCTTGAATTTACATGTAACACAAATGTAACTACACCAAAAATAAGCCTTCAGCTTCTACAACCTCCCAAGCTACAACCTTGGTGGCGGCATATCACCTGCACCTGAAAATGATGTCCCATATAGGGTGAGCCAACGCCCAATAGAGATATGCTAAACATAATATGAGCAATAACTAAAACATTGGCATTCGATAAATGTTTAACTCATATAAACAAACATACATCCCTTTCATAACCGATCCTTATTCACAAATACATTCAATTCCCTTCCATTTCATTATCTAAACCAATTCATAGATATGGTTCCCTATTCTTTCAAACAGTTTATGATAAGACTACTACTCATGTTAACGATACTTCGATCATGATCAATTAATATGAGACTGCAACTCACATTATTAACACTTCAATACTTCAATTCATCTACGTTATGCAAAGGCAATTAGGATTTCAGGACTTTCACTCTGGACACTCCGGCCAACTTAGTTATCACTGGAGTCCAACCCCTATCTTCTCCCAAATCCGGTTTAGGAGAACATCCCCCATCTCCTCCCTAAACCGTGGAGTACATCCTCTATCTCCTCCCAAACAACATACATGTACAATGTATTTAAACACTTATCATATACAATGATCAAGCAAAGCACATATTCAATGTGTTATTCCATCCGCCATATTCAATGACATACTCAATTGATTAGTTTTAATCCACCTAATCATCATGTAGTGTCTACAACAATCAAACTATCCTCCACCGATAGCCCAAAACAGTTATTTCTAAACAGATAATAAATTATCAAACAGATAAATTATCTACAATTTCAAAGGTGCTTGATTTATCAATCCAACTACACTATTCCATCTCTTAACTTCCCAATTTCATGATTTTCACCTCAATTTCACATTCTCATACTTTCCCAAATTAATTGTACAAATTACTTAATCACATAAAATTAGGGCTTTTCCCCCTTGTTTCCAAGTTTGGCCCTAAGGCTCATTTATCATCAATAAACATCAACAACCTCGTTTTAAGACCCAAATACACATGTGTAAATCAAAAGGAACAAACCCCTCTTTATACATTTCAAGTTTGAAACCCTAACACCCAAAATTTCCCAACTTTAACATCAAATCAAAATGACTACATGTTTATGTCAAAGGCCATAAATATGAGTAGTTATCCCTACCTCAAGTGAAGAGACCCAAAGGAGATGATGAACAAACTCGAAAGTGCTCCAAACTCACAACTTTTCGGATCAAAATGGAGGTCTTGAAAAGCTCTAACACTTTAACGAAGACACAAGGTTTGGGTCTTACTAAACCAAGATCAAAATGTAAAGAGAGAGAGAGAGAGAGAGAGAGTTCTAGAGAGAAGAGCTCTCAAATTAGGGTTTTGAAGAGCTAGAGAGAGAGAGAGTGTGTCGAAAAAGTGATTAAAAAATGGCTTTTCTCGGACTGATATACATCACAGTCCGCTCGAGCGTGTAGAACGCCCGCTCGAGCGTCAGACACAGACTCCGCTCGAGTGTGGTGAAAGCGACGCTCGAGCGTGAAAGTGGACGCTCGAGTGTCCGATGACCTGCAGGAAAAGTACTGAAGGTGGAATAATCCCGCTCGAGCATCAAACTGCCCGCTCGAGCGGAGGAGCAAATGCAAAAGGGTCAGCTCAAGCGTGAAAAGCCCCGCTTGAGCGTGGAGGCGAAAATCTGGGCATCAACTCTATGTTTCTAAACACAACCAACCTGTTTCAAACTTGCCCAACACAACCCAAAACTCAAATACAAAGAATCGAATGACGGAAATATAACATAGACAACAACAACACTCAACCACGGACCGAGTCCAGAATACAATAGATAATTGAGGGAAAATCGGGATCGCTATACACTTGAGCCTACTCCTCTCTCACAAGTATTGAAGTCGTGAAGCAAGAAGACACTCTGTAAACCATTTCTTCTATTTTTGCACTAAAGCCCCTCTCATATATCTCATACTTAAGCCCTTCATGCATGCCAGTATTGAAGCTATTATCCAAGAAGGCACCCTATGCAAAACAGACTATTCTTGCTCATAGTGAAGGTGCCTCTTGCATAAGCACTTTTTCTTATTGTTTGAACCAACTCTACCCTTTCCGTCTAGAACACCCATTTTAGAAAAATCGTATGTCAAAACCCTCTCTACAAAAAATATATATATATAATTAATGTAGCTATTTTTTTTTTGTGAGAAAAAAAAAACAGAGGAAAAATTAATAATAATTTTTAATTTTCAAAATTAATAGAAACATTACATTGTTAGTATGGAGTTTTCAATAATTAATTTTAATTTTTAATCTATATTTTTTTAGTGAACATTTTGAATATTATAATTTTTTCTTTTTTTTTTTACTTTTTTAATCCCTTTAATTTAGATGAGGACAAATTGTAGCAGTTGTCCCGGTACTTTAGTCCTTGTGTCACATAAATAGTATGTGCCATATCTATATCTATTTATCTATTTATATCTATCTATCTATCTATCTATCTATCTATTATATAAGGAAAATGGGGTTTCTAACTCACAAGCTTTGTGGGAGCTCCAATACCTCAATCTTAATTTCTATCTATCTATCTATCTATATCTATCTATACTACATATTAAGCACAATGGGGTTTTTAACCCCAAGCCTTGTGGGAGCTCCAATCTCCCAATCTAAATTTCCTGATTTTTTTATTTAAAAAAAAAAAAAAAAACCTTAACATTTATTAACTTCTCCCAACCCGCAAGTCTTACCCTCATAATAACACTTTAAGGGGGTTTTTAACCCCCAAAGCCTGTGGGAGTTTCAATATCCCAATCTGAATTTTCTAAATTTTTTATTTAAAAAAAAAAAAAGAAAACTCAACATTTATTGATTTGGTCAAAATCCCCTGATCAGCATTTGTTAATTTTTTTCAATCCACATGTCTTTTCACATGCCTGCATTTATTGATTTGGTCAAAATCTCCTGATCAGCATTTAAAATCTCCTTAAACAAATAATTATAGATACAATCCGTGTATAGTTACTGCAGTACCATTTCAACTTCTCCCATATATTATGGTTAGTGATAAGATTATTAAATTATTTTTATGAAAAATGTTTAAAAAAACATAATTTATATATTAAAAAAATCTAAAATAAATATAAATATTAATAATTATCCCGTGCATAGCACGGGTGATAGACTAATATATTATACAAGGAAAATGGGGTTTTTAACTCACAACCTTTGTGGGAGCTCCAATACCTCAATCTTAATTTCTTAATTTTTTGATTTAACAAAATAAGAAAAACTCAACACTTATTAACTTCTCCCAAGTCTTTTTGACTTCTTCCATAAATATCCTTTTCAACTTCTCTCATACCTTTTTAATTATTTTGAAAATAATAATTATCCCCCATTTTCAACTTCTCCCATACCTATTTAATTATTCTGGAAATAATAATTATCCCTTAATTTATGGATTTCAAATGGAAAGATAACAAAAATATTTCATAATCTCTCCATTGTAATTTCTCTCATTGATTTCCAAAAGAAAATTAAAATTTGCTTTCCTTTCTCTCCCTTAAAAAATCAGATAATATTTTTCATGAGAATTATGATTATCTATCTATATCTTATATATTATATTATAACATAACCCAAAAAAAAAAAAAAAAATTTCTTTCATCAAATATACAAACAGATAAAATTAATAAATATGATTTTTATTTATTTAGTTAAAATCTTTCTTTTGCCTCTCAATATCCAATTTTAAATTTTAAAAATCTTTAAAGTCTATCTCACACTATCACATTTTAAATCAATAAAACTCACATATGTATCACATATCTAACTCACATCATGACTTACCTAAATAATAATAATTAAAAACAAATAGAAACCATAGATAAATTAAATTAAAAAAAAATAGAAATCCACAACTCCATCTTAAATAAATTGAAAAAATAAATAAATAAATAGAAACAACACAAAAATAAATGAGATAAGAATTTAGATATAGATCTCAAAAAGATATATTTGAATTATGATTTAATAATATAATTATCTAAATTTGAATTATGATTTAATAATATAATTATCACTTAATGGGACAAATTAATCAATTTTTAAGTCTTATTTAAAGAATAATATGATTAGTCATTCCAACTCCTAGACTTCGCTGGCATTGGTAGAGGAGCTGACAGATTAGGCGGGGCGAGGTCTAAGTTGTTAAGGGTAATATCCTATCACTCCATAAATTTATATGTTTTTTAATTTTATTTTTTTCCATGTGTGATTCTCTTTCTCTGATGTTGGTTTGGTTTTAGTTTCGATTTTAGTGAGATTTATGTGTTTGTTTACACGTTTACATGGTGGAAAAGAATTATTGGTGATGATGGTTGCAATCGAAGTGTCTATGCACATTTCGTGCTAATGATTTTGATCGGATTTTATTTTTTTCGATAAAAACCGTAAAATTGAAGTAAAAAAAAAATGGGTATCAAATTTATTTATTTTTTTTATTGTCATTTTATTTTATAGAAAATGTGAAAATTTATTAGAAATTCAAGATTGTACTGTAATATTAGATTTTTATATAAGGAAAAGAGGGTTTTTAACTTACAAGCCTTGTGGGAGCTCCAATATCCTAACCTCAATTTTCTAAATTTTTTATTTAAAAAAAAAAAAACTCAGCATTTATTGACTTCTCTCAACCCACTTTTTGACTTCTCCCATATCTACTCCTACACCCATTTTAACTTCTCCCATACACTATGGCTAGTGATGAGATTGTTAAATTATTTTTATAAAAAAATCTTTAAAAAGGTAATTTGTGTATTAAAAAAATATCTAAAATAAACATAAATTCTTATTAAATCTATCTATCTATCTATCTATCTATATATTATACAAGGAAAAGAGGTTTCTAACCCATAAGCCTTGTGGGAACTCTAATATCTCAATCTTAATTTTCTATTTTTTTATTTGAAAAAAAAAATCTTAGCATTTATTGACTTCTTCTAACCAACAAGTCTTTTTGACTTCTCTCATACCTATTGTTATACCCTTTCCAACTTCTCATATACTATGGTTAGTGATGGGATTGTTAAATTATTTTTATAAAAAATCTTTTTAAAAAAAATTTGTATTTTAGAAAAATATCTAAAACAAATATAAATTTTTATTACATCTATCTATCTATCTATTATATAAGTAAAAAAGGGTTTATAACCACAAGTCTTGTGGGAGCTCCAATATCTCAAACTAAAATTTCTAATTTTTTAATTTTAAATAATTAAAAAGATCCTATTCAAGCAAATATATATATATATATATTTAATATCTCTAAATTTATGATTTTCAAATATAAAGTATATCATTTATATATATAAAATAAAAAATAGAAAGTATACTAATCCATTTCAAAATTTAAATTTGAGGGCACTAAATATGGAAAGCATTCTATTAATTTAAATTTAAAATTATAATGATTTGTCCCATAATATATAAGTTTTAAATAATGATCTATTCTATGATTTATCTATATATATACTATTATAATTGTAATTCTTTTTTCCCATCTTTTTTTTATTTTGTTTAATTTGTCGGTAATACGTATTACACTATGATTGGTTTATAAATTACTTTTATATTCTTAAAATAAAGGGTAAATTACAAATACACCCCTTGAGGTTTGATTAAAATACAAATCGCCCCATGTAGTTCTGAAAATTACATTCCATCCCTTGAGATTTCTATAATTCCATAACAAATCACCCATTTTATTAATAAATCATAAAATCAATCAACAGCTTTTAATGATATTAGAAATATGTTTCAATTAACAATTTAGGTAATTTTATTATTGTATTGGAGTGCAATTATGAATTTTATATTTTTAGTTAATTTTGTTAAATAAAATTTTTTAACAAGAGGGTGTTGTAATTTTTTAAACCATAGGAGGCAATCTGTACTTTAAGCAAACCTCGGGGGGTGTATTTTTAATTTATCCTAAAATAAAATTTCAAATTTGGATTCTTACTTAAATTATGTTGCTATAATTGGAAGGAGGCCAATATTCATTCCTTAAATTTTGCATTCTTTATTAAATTAGAAGATAAAATTTCAAATTTAATTTTTTTTTCAACTTATATTGCTACAATTAAATGAGATCAATATTCATATGTATCGTAATATACATGTGTTCAAATTATTAATTGCTATTAAATTGTTTTTTCTTTTTTTGTTTTAAATTTTATAAAAAAAAAAATTTATATCTTTCTAAACTATAAGGACTTCAACAATAATATTTTTTAATATATTTTTTTTTTTTTTTTTTTGACAAAAGAGCAAGACATAACTTTTTTAGTACTTACCAAATATGATGAATTTTGTTAGATTTTTTTTTTTAAATCTCAATTGTTAATTAAAGAAATTAAAATAAAGAATAAAGATATTTTTGGCTCAAAACTTTTGCTAAAATAAATTAGAAATAAATGTTAATTTTGTTTTTTATTAAAAGTGATTTTTATCTAAAAAAAAGAGGGTTATAAGTGAAAATTTTTTATTCATCTAAAATTATTTTCAAATTACATGAAAATGCCATATTAAATTTTCTTCTTACCTTTTTTTTTATTCAAACACTTTTATTTTGTAAGAAATTTCTTTTTATTCTATTTAATATTTTATTGTAATTTTTAAATTAAAAATAATTTCTAAAAAATCATATTTAAATTTTTATGCCATTATAAAAAGTAAATTTTTTTAACAGAAATGATAGAGACCCCTTTTTTCTTGATCCTCATAACCTCCACAGACACATGTTAGTGAGTGATAGGAGGAAAAAAAAAGAGCAAAAAAAAAAAAAAAAGAGCAAAAAGTTAGCCAATCCCAATACATTGATGGTGGGGATGGTGGGGGTCAAGAAAAAATGGGGTCTCAACCTTTTTTCTTTTTTTAATATCAATAGTGGTAGTTTGGAAAGTGCTAAATAAGGATATTTTTTTTTACTTTTTACGAAAATATGTACAAAAAAGTAAAGATGTGATGTAACTTAAAAAAGATAATTAAGTATACTTTTTTTTTACTTTTTACGAAAATATGTACAGAAAAGTAAAGATGTGATATAACTTAAAAAATATAATTAAGTATATTTTTTTACTTTTTACGAAATATATACAAAAAAGTAAAAATGCGATGTGACCTAAAAAAGATAATTAAGTATACTTTTTTTACTTTTTACGAAAATATATACAGAAAAGTAAGGATGTGATGTGACCTAAAAAAGATAATCAAGTATACTTTTTTACTTTTTATGAAAAGATGTATAGAAAAGTAGAAATGTGATATAACCCAAAAAAGATAAAAAGATAAAAAAGTGAGCTAATATGACACTTCACAAACAACCTGTAGACGCGCCCTTAGGCTTTGCTACTACAGTTCGGACTCAAATGTCACGGTTCTGAATCTAATCCCGCAAAGTGCAATGCGGGACCGATAAATCACCAAAAAGTCCAAATCCGGCAAATTGTTTTGGAAAACTGATTTTTAAGAAAAAAGTGCCAAACATGGACTGCTTTGCCAGATACAGAGTCGCCACCTAAATATTTTATTTTTGGGGAATTTAGGAAACCCTGACTCGTGCCTAAGGCCACGTGTCCGTCATCACCAAAGTTGCCTCGGCTCGGAAACTTGGGTACGATTGGGAAAGGTCATCTATGAGCACCTCCGCTCGCCCGATCAAAGATCGGCCTATACTAAGCATGATATCTTGTTTTTGAAAACATATGCGTTCTTATTCCGGTTATTAGCTAGAATTTACTATGTGATGCGCACAACACACAAGTATAGACTAGATCGCCTAATTTGGAACAAAGCATTGCATTTTCATTTGTTTGAAAATGGTTTGAAGTTTGCTACTCGCGAGTAGGCTAAAATGCGGATTTCAATGAATTGTCCCAATTCAAGTAATCCAACCTTCACCCACAGGCATTCAGGCAGTTATATCACATAAGCAATTAGCCTCATGGCAAGCATGCTATCATGTTAACACTCACACACATGCAAGATGCTAAAGCGTAAACACTCACAGTGTACTCTGAGCCAAAATAAAGAACTAGTTAGTAATCAACTGCATGATCCTAGCTCATGTCAAGATGGCTAATGCAACACATGCAAAGATGTGACTAGAAATAGGCTCGGCTATTCTAAAATGGCATGTGAGATGCGACAACTCGATACATGTATTCAACTTGAAATTGAAATACAATGCAGTTAGTATGATGCGCCGAGCCCGGTGCATGCATACAGATGAATGGTGCAAACATGCATACCATAAGGATGCTAAATGAAATATGCCCTAAAACTAACCATCATAAGCGGTTAAGTAAAAAGGAGAAAGAAGTGGAGGTTGGATGACATGCATCACACACATGCACGCTTATTACAACAATTTGGCCCTCTCGACGGAGGGACCGAAAGAATAATACAAATGAACTAATTAACTAACTAACAAGCTAATTAATTATTACACAAAACCAAATGAATAACTAGCTACAACTAATTATTATATCACTTAAATAATTAACAGATTAATTAGGCTATGAAGACAGTAAAGCAGCCTCGGGGAGAGTGACGAATGCATGCTCGGTCGGCTTCGCTCGGAAATCCGTTGCCATGCCACATGTTGCCTCTGTTTGCACTGCTTTGTATCTCTAAAAGCTGTGCCAACTTCTGTGACACTTCTGAACCACCTTGTGGGCATGCTGAGAGGCCATCGGCCAAAAGATGGGACCATCAGCCAAGGGATAATGGTCATCGACCAAATGTAAGGCTCTCAGCCAGGAATAGTTAGCCGATCTGCACTGAATATGGTCGGTCGTCCATTTCTTCCTGCAGATTGCTCCTGTTGCTGTAGCAGAGGACAAATAGAGCATGGCAATGCATTTACAAGACAATGTTTGCACGACCACCCTCCCTATCATGTCATGAACTCAAGGGAGTATAGTCCTCGACCCTCGAGCCACCAATCACGCATTTCAATGCATGATGGCCAAAGGAGCCAAGTGTGCAATTCAATATGGAATGAAATGCACAAAAACACATAAGGGGCCCCAACCTCTATCATGCTTGATCAAGAGGCAAGGGCATGCACACACAATACAATACAACCTAAGCATGCAAGCAACTCAAGCATGATGCAAATCCAATGCAACATAAGCATGTTAATGACAATGCCATACAAGGCTAATGGTGACAAGCATGCCAAATGCAATGTAACCTAAACAAGTATGCAAGATGCAACATGAACATTCAAGCATGCAAGGCATGCAAAGGTGGACAAGTATGCAACAACATACAAGATGAGACAAGCATGTGACAACATGATAAAGGGATAAGCATGCAACATACTAGCATGCAACGACATGCAAGGTACTAAATATGCAACAAGCATGCGACAACATGCAAGGCAAGCATGCGACAACATGCAAAGGATGGAATTAAACCAAAATGGACAGCTCTCAAATAGGTCCAAATTAGTGGCCAAAATGCTAAGAAATGAGGGATAAAAGCATATACAAACATGCATGCTAATTGGCCTATCACCTAGGCATAAAGACACAACTCTTAAGCACACTTAAAAGAGTGAAAATCATGCAAGTGCGACAACACTACATGCTCTGAAATGATGTTAGAAATGATGCCAAATCACACATAGAATCATAATCATAGCATGCATAAGGCTTAAAGCCTAAGACTAGTAAAGGGACTTGAACCAAAGCTACACAAAACAAAGGGCATATGGCAAGTATAACCCAAAACAATCCTAAATCATGTCAAGATGAGCCTAAAACATGCAATGGCCAAGTCAAAACATGCTAGAAAGGTGGTTCAAAACAAGGAGCATGCAAGGCTACAAAAGGGGTGTTACACTACACCTATCAAAACCAAACATGGTATGATTTAAGCAACCAAAATCAGAGTTATGGCATGTTAGAACAAGACCAAAAACACATTGAAATGTCATCCTAGAAGCCTAAACATGGAGCCATACACAATGGTCCATTCATGAGGCACAAGACACCAACTCTTTAAAACATTAAAGGAGTGTAGACACCCCATTTTTGACCGACCTTAAGACTCAGACGTCACCGATTGAGCGCTCGGTGATGTTGCATACTGTGCTCGTTCAGAAGCCTCAGAGTCGCGGCCGTACGCCCCGCCTCCGGACTTCCGAACCTTCTCTGTGCCTTGTCTCGGTTTGCGAACCAGACTCGGTTTTCTCTGTTTTCTTTCCTGAAGGGAGTGGTCCTGTAGACCATCTCTCGGTGGCCGTGCGCTACTTTTCGTGGCCGTAGGCCATTTTGCCCATTTCGGAGCCCGGTTCCCGGTTTTCGGAGCCGTCAGGCCATGTGCTGCGGTTCGGGACCGCCCAACCATCTCCGATTTCTCCGGTTTTTGGCATGCATCTCATTACTCCCATTTAAGGGACACTGGGGGCTCAGAAACCCACTTCGCAGCCGAACACCACTTCCGGTGCCCGGCAGCCCATTTTCGGGATCCGAACCGCGCGGTTTTTGCCCCGAGCATTCATTTTGCATCGATGTCTGTTCATTTTGGCAGGTACCTCTATTTTGTCACACTGAGGAACCCTGGGGGCTCAGAGACCCACTTCGCAGCGAACACCACTTCCGGTGCCCGGCAGCCCATTTTCGGGATCCCGAACCGCGCGGTTTTGGCCCCGAGCATTCATTTTGCATCGATGTCTGTTCATTTTTGGCAGACACCTCTGTTTGGTCCTTCCGAGGGACACTGGGGTCTCCGAGACCCACTTCGCAGCCGAACACCACTTTCGGTGCCCGGCAGCCCATTTTCGGGACCCGCGCGGTTTTGGTCCCCGAGCTTTCGTTTTGCATTATTTTTTGTTCAATTTTGGCAGGTACCTCTGTTTCATCATTCCGAAGAACACTGCGGTCTAAGATGCCCACTTCGGCCGAACAAAATCTTTTCTTTTTGCCCTCAAAATATCTAGATATTTTGCCCTCAAAATATCTAGATATTTGAGGCAAGATATTTCAACCCTTTTGACCCTCCTTTTAAGCCCTCTCTCTTGTCCATTCCAGCAGCTGGCCGAACCTCATTTTGGGAGGAGAACATTTGTCTTCAAGAACACTTAAGCAAAAACCCTAATCTCCATAGCCAAAACCTTCAAAAAAGCTTCAAGTCTTGCTTGATTTCTTCACCAACACCTAGCCTCACCATTCCAACTTTGATTCCAGCAGCTAGGAAGTGAATTTCAGAGGTTGAGAAGCCACAAATCCAAGCCAAGAAGCAAAGAAAGACAAGTCTTCAAGGGTAAGTATTCAAAACCAACTTTTGGGGCTTTTTCTTGATCTTTTTTATACTCTAATTGGTTGAGAATTGGGGCTCCGACCCCTACTGCTTTTGTGCTCATTTTGAGCCCTCTACAACATTGTAGAAGGGCTCAACTTCATTTGGTATTTGTATATACTAGTTCCTTCAATATTCATCAAGATCCTCACATTTTTGCATGCTAAAATTAACCTATTTGTGTTGGTTTTTGGGGCTCCGACCCCTACTTCTTTCTTGCTTATTTTGAGCCCCTCTACAACATTGTATAAGGGCTCAACTTCATTTGGCCATTGTATATACTAGTTCCTTCAATTTCATCAAGTATGCCATATTTTGTATCCAATTTTTGACCTATTTGTGTTTGTTTTTGGGACTTCGACCCCTACTGGTTTTGGTCTTATTTTGACCCTCTTTACATGTTTCATGAAGAAGGTTTGGTCATTTGATGTATAGATTGCATGTCTTGTGTTATACCCTTTTGCGGCTCCATTTTGCCTTCCATTTCCGGCATGTTTGCCTTATGATTTAGAGGCTGCCATCTTCTGCATATATGCTTATTTTTAGGTCCTCTTTAATGTTGTAGAAGAAAGTTTGTCCATTTGCATTTTCTATATACCATCTTCCTTTATAATGCTCTTTTGGCCATTAATCTTGCGAGCTATTGTTGCCATATCTATGCTTGCATTTTGGCCATGTTTACCACTGAAAAAATGCCATATTTGGGACTGCCTTGCTACTGTTATTGCTGCCATGATCATATTTTGCATGTATAGCATGGCTATAGGCCATTTCGGGGCTTAATTTCACATTTTCGGGATGATTGCATGCTTCGTTTGTTATTCCGTATCATTTCGGGGCTGTTTTACATCATTTGTGAGTGCTGAAATTCCATTGCCATGCTTGCATATCATTTCCCATGTCATTCCGCCTTGCCTCGGTTTGGGCACGCACTTCGAGGCACTCCATTTTCATTCATCGGCAGCCTATGTGAGTGCGGTTGAGACCCTCTCATGTTGGCGTAAGCCCAATCTACATTTTCATGCCATTTCATGCCTGTATGTCACTGCCTCGGTTTGCGTGCCCGTGTGCGCGCATTTCGAGGCACTTCATTTTCATCTCACGGCAGCCTATGTGAGTGTGGTTGAGGCCCTCTCATGTTGGCGTAAGCCCAATTTGCATTTTCATGCTTTGTATGCCATCGCCTCGGTTTGCGTGCCGTGTGCACGCATTTTGAGGCACTTCGGTTTTATCCGATTTGCATTTTCATACCATCGCCTCGGTTTGCGTGCCCGTGTGCACGCATTTTGAGGCACTTCGGTTTTATCCGATTTGCATTTTCATATCACGCCTCGGTTTGCGTGCCCGTGTGCACGCATTTCGAGGCACTTCAGTTTTATCCGATTTGCACTTCACATTCTGCCTCGGTTTCGCGTGCCCGTGTGCACGCATTTCGAGGCACTCTGTTTTATCCGCTTGGCATTGCGTATGCCTCGCCTCGGTTGCGTGCCCGTGTGCACGCATTTCGAGACATTCTGTTTTATCCGATTGGCATTGCGATGCCTCCGCCTCGGTTTGCGTGCCCGTGTGCACGCATTTCGAGACATTCTGTTTTATCCGATTGGCATTGGATGCCTCCGCCTCGGTTTGCGTGCCCGTGTGCACGCATTTCGAGACATTCTGTTTTATCCGGTTTGCATTGCGTATGCCTCTGCCTCGGTTTGCGTGCCCGTGGGCACGTATTTCGAGGCCCTCTGTTTTATCCGATTTGCATTTCATCATCGTCTCAGTTTGCGTGCCCGTGAGCACGCACTTCGAGGCACCTCATTTTTATCATTCCGGCATCCCGTATGAGTGTGGCTGAGGCCTTCTCATGTTGGTGTAAGCCCATCATTGCATTTCGTGCCTTTATGTCATCACCTCGGTTCGCGTGCCAGTGGGCACGCATTTCGAGGCATCTCATTCTCATAGCATCGTGCATGCTAGGTTGTATGTTAGTTGCATTTCATGCATATCATGCATATTGCACGGGAAACGAGGCACGTTTCGTACTCCGAGACGGAACGGGTCTCAATTCCCAGTCACCGACACTCCGGATTATCCATGATGGAGTTAGGTTTTTTGTAGCATTCATCTGCATTCATCTATATGAGTTGTGCAATCCGATTCCTCGGCCATCATGCATGGTATGCGTGATTGGTGGCACGAGGATCGAGGCATGCATATATTTGTGAAATACATTGCTATGCCCTTTCCTGCTCTCTGTTGCAGCAAAATCAGAATCGCAACTTTTCGGAGTCGGCACGCATTTCGAGAAACATGCAAACAGAGGCTAATCGGGGCATCCCAGTGGATTTCGCGCCAGGCAGCCCAACATACATCATACATCAGAAGCAAGGCAGTCCCTGGCTTGCATGCCAGTTTTACTTTTCTGTATTAATTTGTTAATTAATTAGAAATTGTATTATTCGGATTTATTTCGGACTGTATTATTCTTTCATTGGACTGTATATTTATTCGGACCCTCTGCGCGAGGGCACAAATGTAATAAGGGTGTGTGAGTGTGATGTATGTCTTCCAACCCCACGTCTTTCTCCCTTTTATTTACCCGCTTATGATGGTTAGATATAGGGCATATTTCAATTAGCATACAGTATGACAGCATGTTTGCATCATTCATCTGTTTTGCACGCACCGGGCTCGGCGCATCATACAAACTGCATTTGTATTTCAATTCCAAATTGAATACATGATGTTAGCATTCATATGCCATCTTTAGAATAGCCGAGCCTGCTATAGTTGCATTTTGCATGTGTTGCATTAGGCATCTGCATTTTAGGATCATGCATGATTTCTAATAGTTCTGTTTTGGCTTGGAGTACTCGGTGAGTTTTATGCTTTAGCATCCTTGCATGCGTGTGAGTGTTGCCATGATAGCATGCTTGCCATGAGGCTAGTGCTTATGTGATATAACTGCCTTGAATGCCTGGGGTGAAGGTTGAGTTATTTGAATTGGGACAATGCATTGACTGTTTGTTTTAAGCCCACTAGATAGTGGCAAAATCATGTTTTCTAAGCCCACCGAGGGTGGCAAATCCGCATTTTAGCCTACCTGCGGGTAGCACCATCAAACCATTTTCAAACAAACAAACATGAAATGTTTTGTTCCAATTCAGGCGGCCCAGTCTATACTTGTTTGCTGCGAGCATCACATAGTAACCTAGGCTAATAATCGGAATAAGAACTCACAAAGTTTTCAAAAACAGATATCATGGTTAGTAGAGGCCGGTCTTTGACCGGGCGAGCGGGGGTGCTCACGATGTGACCTTCCCCAATCGTACCCAAGTTCCCGAGCCAACTTTGGTGATGACGGACACGTGGCCTTTGGCACGAGTCAGGGTTTCCTAAATTTCCCATTTAAAAAATATTTAGGTGGCGACTCTGTTATCTGGCAAAGCAGTCCATGTTTGGCACTTCTTTCAAAAATCTTTTTCCAAAACGATTTGCCGGATTTGGACTCTTTGGTTCAAGATTAAGAACCGTGACATGAGTCCGAACTGTAGCGAGGCCCCCGCGGGCGTTGTTACAGTTTCTGGCGACTCTGCTGGGGATTTAGAGAACTTGACTCGAACTCATGATATCTGTTTTGACTACACTTGTGTGTTTCTTTGCATTGCATTTGCATTGGTGCGCCTAGGACACCGTGTTTGCCATATGCCATTCCCGAACGATTTGCCGGAGGCTTGTCTTGTCAAGTCATGTCCGTAAGGCTGATCGGCTCTGGGCTCTGACAGCATGGGAACACAAACCCCGGTTTTACCGGGGCACCCTTTTTGACCATTCGACCTAGTGCATATTCGGATCCATAGTGACCATTCCAAACTAGGACAGGTTGCTTACCCGTTTATAGGTTGTTTGAAGCCGCTGCGTGCGTAGTGAAACCCTAGCTCCTGACAAAATAGGACAGGGAAACCCTACCCCAACATAGGGGTGTTTTGGCTCTCACTTATCTGTTATGTGCTTGTTAGAGTGCGTCTCTACAGGGAATGCATGTATCAGTCTATAAGTTTGGGCATCAGGCCTGCGGGCACCAGTCAGTATTTGGAATCAGTTATCTGCGGGTATCAGATTCAGTTTTGAGGCAGAGATTTGGGCAGAATTCAGTAGAGGGCACACTCATCCAACTATACTCATATCTGTTCTGGTGAAATTGGGCTGAGATGCTGTCCGTTTTCTCTTTTGCTAGGTAGTCCTGGAACCATAGCTTCAGAAGGCTCCACTATCCCCCAGGTACATTGGACTAGTGCTGATAGACTTTGTTAGGTCAGAAATTCAATTTAAGGGCAACCAGTGTTCTTTCGCTGAGGCAAGGCAAAGAAAGGCCAGTCAGGGCTCACCGGTTCATCTGATCCGTCAGTCACCAGTCACATCACCTTTGTTCGGACTCAGCAGACCGTGATGTCACAGGGTTCGGAAGAATTTGTGGCCGTGGTAGCAGCGTTGAATCAGGAAACTGCCATGCAAGCTGAGACCAGTTTTGGAACGCAGCGCCCATCTGGGACATCTGCCTCACAACCAGCCAGCCCAGCCCGAGTTCAGGGCAGAACTTTCACTCCCCTCCATATGAGCCTAACCAGCGCATTCAAAGTCCTGATGGAAAGAGGGCATCTCAAACCCCTTAATCCTCAACCTTTGCCAAACCCACTCCCTGCCAGACATAACCCCAGCAAATACTGTGTATATCATCAGCAGCGCGGCCATGGCACCAATGATTGCTACCGCCTTCGTCATGAGATCCAGAATCTCATTGACAACCGGACAATAGCTCCATTTCAAAACCCCAAGGACCAAGTACCTCATCCACATCCCAACCTCAGCCATACACTGCTACCCACCTACAACCCCAGTATATACTCCCCGACCCATGTACTCAAGCCCGAGATGTTTATCCCGGAAAGCATGGGCTTAAGCACGATGAATGCACTTGAACCCCAATCATCTCAAACCCGTGAACCCACTACTTCTGAGCTGGGGAGCATGATTGAAGATCTTCAGAGAACAGTGGCAGATTTAGCCTTTGGAGTTTTGGCTCCATCATCAACCACATCGCCTACCAGGGAGTTCATGTCAAAAGCTCCCTAAGCTTGGGACAAGCTGCATTTGAGGAAGGCCAATCCCTTGGCAAAGTGGAGGCGATGGAAAGAACAAGATAGGGGCGGACATGGATCCCCATGAACATCTTCTGTTGGCAGTTGAGGCTTTGAAAGCCGAGGGACTGAACAAAGAGCAAGTGCTCACAGTTGTTGCAAAAACTGTGGACGGCATTTTCGCCACCCAAGTCGGGGGCAGTCTAAATCAAAGGGAAAACTGGGAGAAGGGTCGTTGTATCAGAAACAATCCTGCACTAGGAAGAGATCAGCAAACCAGGCCAGCACCTGCCAATCTCTCTGTTGGTGCATCCAGCAAAAATCCACAAATCCAGAAGTACCAACCCCGAGGTCGGAGGGTCTTCCATGCCCTCCACATGCCTTTGTCCAAAGCTTTCCAAATCCTTGTAGGACAAGGCCATCTCAAACCTTGAGCCTCGGCCTCTCCCGAACCCTCTTCCGGCTACGCATGATGCTACCCAGTACTGCGCATACCATCAGCAAACTGGCCATACTACCGAACTGCTTCCGTCTTCGCCATGAAGTACAGGATCTTTGACAACGGGGTGTCCTCCCGCCAAGCTCTGCAAAGTCTATCGGCACTGGGTCAGTGAACTTGGGATAATGTGATGTGAGGGGATGAACCACCTGCGGGGCGCTAGATTACTCCAGACGTGGGAATGGCACGCACTGTTTGAGCATATGCAAATACCAGTTTTGTGCTTTTCGACTTGGGATTGGGTCAGTTTTTGTTTTTGTTTTGAGTCTGTCTTTTTGTTTTGAGTCAGTCTCTTTTGTTGGGTCTGTCTTGTTGTATCGAGTCAGTCCTGTTGTATAGAAGTCAGGTGATTCCGGGGGTGTTACCTCGGGCGTCACCATTTTGTTTCGCGTTTGTCTTTTTGTTTTTTTGAGTCTGTTTCTGCCAGGGAGCCAGTTATGCCAACAGATTTTGAATGAAACAGCAGTGATTTCCATACTCTAGCATTTGTTTTTGCCGTGTGCTAGTTGTGCCGGGATTTGAATGAAATGGCAGTGCATTCCACCTGCTCTCTTGTGCCTTGAAGTCATTGTATGACCTAAGTTTTTCAAAACCTTTTTTGAACACTGCAGTGAAAAACAAAGAGGAAGGAATTCCTCGGGATTTGCAAAACTTTGATCAAATTGAGAGAAAGAGAGGCGTGCTAAGCCCTTAATGAATGAAATCATGCTTGTTAGTGTGAGTACTGAGAAGGACCCTGGCTTGATCCAGATTGGTCCTACACTGTCTTCAGCGCGAGCGATTTGTCGCTTTCTTAAAAACTTTCAAAAAATGTTTTGCGCGGTCCTGCGAAGACATGTGTGGAATCGCTCTTGAGATTGTGCAGCTTAGGATCGCTCTCGGTCTCGAGACTCGACCCCTTTGCTTTCAAACCTTGAACTTGAATTCAGAAGGTTCAACGGTCAACTACAACATGAGGCCTGTGTGGCCAGATTTGAAGCAGCCCTCGAACAAGAGGCACCAAAGTCAGATCAAGAGGATCAGATGTCGTCAAAAGAAGCACAAAGCTAGAACAGAAGCCCCCCGAACTAGGGGCGAAATCCGATGTGCTCGAAGAGCCGAAGTGGATCTTCTGCAAATCAACAGCCACTCTCCTGGATACGGATGACTTCAATCTCAAAACCATTTGGCATGGACTTGTTACACTTTTACCCTTCGAGAGGCTCGCTGGGCCGAAAACCCGTAAGGGCGACCCAGGCAAAAGTTAGAGCAAGAAAAAGAAGAAAAAGAACAAAAAAGAAAAATGCAAAAAAGAACAAAAAAAGAGAAAAGAAAAAATGCAAAGAAAAGAAAAAAAAAAAAAAAAAAAAGATGAAAAAGAAAAGAAAAAAAAAAGAAAAAAGAAGAAATGAAAATGAAAGAAAGAAAAACAAAGCTCGCAAGGTCGAAAACCTGCAACAGGCGCCTTGGCAAAAGTTAGAGCATAAAAAGGAGAGGTTAAATACCCGAGTGTACCTTAACCCCGAACTACGTAAGGCTTGATTCCCATGTTTGGGATACGTAGGCAACTTCATTCTGAAGTCCAGCCGTAAAACAATTCAAATTCGATTGTGTCCATGAATGGTTTTGATCATCTTGCCTTCTCTGTATCCGAGAGTTGGTGTGTTCGTCGCTCTGAGGACTGACTACAATGCGCCATCAAACAAGGGGCAACTTTCGTTGCCATTAGCGCGCATTCAAACAAGGGGCAACTTCGTTGCCATTCATGCTGCCATTCAAACAAGGGGCAACTTTCCGTTGCCATTCAATGTGCTGCGGCGCCATTCAAACAAGGGGCAACTTTCCGTTGCCATTCAATGCGCGCGGTGCCATTCAAACAAGGGGCAACTTTCCGTTGCCATGCAACTCTCTTCAAGCAAGGGGCAGTTTTCCTTCGGATCTGAGGTTGGGCATCTCGAGAGTGGGTTCTCTGCTCGTTGAGCAGTGGCCGATTGCAAAAACAGCTTTTGAGAATTTTTACTGAGGTTGACTATTTCTCGAAAATCAGTCTATCTTTTCTAAAACTGGACCCTTTCATGGACCCAAAAAAAAAGGAAAATTTTCAGTGCTCATAGCCTGACTTGCATGATTTCAAATCAAAAATTGAAAAGCATGTTAATCTAACTCTCATTTTGGTTAAAATTGTTTTAGTAGAAAGCCAAAAACAAAAAATGGTCAAAACGATGAACTAGGGGCACAGTGAGTCAGGTGTTCTGTTTTTCCCGTTATCAATGCATTTGCCAAGAAGGGCACTCTACATGCCAAGAAAAAGGGCACAATTGAAGCTAACAACAAAGTGCTGAAGGCTCTCTCACCCTCCAAGCAGCGAGGTATCAAGCCAAGTGCGAAGCACGAACGGGAATGGATCAAGATATTCCACTCCCTCATCTTGACAGATCTGATCACGTCCAAGCTCCCCGGCAGAGCATCATCAACCGTGTCAGCTGCAGATTCGCTACACACTCATTTGTAGCACAACCCCTCTATGGGAGGAATTCACTAGCTGCATGCAGAAGAAGAAGAATCTGGTAGAATACCAGGGGCAAAAGCCCACAACTTTCTGTTTATCCATCAACCACCCAGGGGAGGGATGAAAAATGAGAGATTGAAGAATAGAGAGATGTGCGATGAGAGAAAAAGTGAGAAAAGGGCTTTTTCGTGAAAAGCAGAGCTTGAGGGCCGAGTGATGTGAGAACCACAAATGAGAAAGGGTGGGAAACACTACCCAATGAAACGGCTCCCTGTGCACGTATGAGTGTCGTGTCTTTTGTTTTATTCGATCATTGTTTTTGAGTCGTCTGAGTGTTACTCGATATGTTAGGTTGTTGCCTTTTGTTTTCCATTGTTGAGTCGTAGTGCACTGTGTTCAGTCGTAGGCTTAATACCCGGTTGAGAATCCTTTTCTCAATTTCAAAAAATAAAATCGTTTTGTGCTCCGAGTGCCGTGCCGTTCTCCACATTTGTGAAAACAGAATTTGTTCTTTCATAAAACCGCAGGGCTCAACCCAGGTCATGTGAGAACAGTAAAACCAGGATCTATCTGAAGCCATATAGGTTCCGGACTGCAAAGCAAAAGCAAAAGAGGGAAAATGTCGGGCATCTGAGTTTGCTCCAACTTCAGTAAGTTCCGAGACTGTATTCCGTGTGTATCTCTTCAGGTCTTGCCATGTTCCGAAGTATGAGTGTGCCTCTACCTCAAGCTCAAGATGAAGTCTACTTCAAGCCAGAATGGCGATCAGAAATGCTCTCTCTGAATACCAGCCCCTGCCAGATGCATCTTGGCCGTGTTTGCGATGAGTTCCTAGGAGACCAACTGCGACGGTGGAAATTAGAGTTCGAATGGCCGTGGCCTAGAACGCAAAGGTTCGGGATTTCCGAGACTAAAGTCTGGTTTAAATACCCAGAGGCGCGCCCTCGGCTTGAAATCTGTATGGAAGCCCCATAGGTTGAGATAGCATGTGTGCACCTCAATTCTAGATACTGAACCAACCTAGTCTGTCACCCCGTTGGAGAATAGGGAAAGTTGTGAGTATGATCGGGAAGACAAGCGGCAGCCGTGGCTCCTACATGCAGATGTTGTTACTTGTTAGCATTCCAGAGCCTTTGTACTGCGAGTTAAAGGTAAGTGTTCGAAGAGCACGAGGGGAGATCCCCATCAGAGTAGAGCGGTTCACCGCCACTCACCTCATGAGGTGCTTTCTAAAGCGCCGCTTTGTCCATTTATTGCTTTCCGTAAGCATCATGCATTGTAATGCATTGTATCTATCAAGTTTCTTTCTCAGTCATGCACGATATTGTATGTACGGTTCATTCAAAGAAGTTCCGTTTGAGATCATCTACTTTGTGTATCAATCACACTTCATTCACTTTGTGTATCAATCACACACACTTACACCATTGTTATTCTCCCCGGTTAAAACCTTCCTCTCTCCGTATGAAATACGTGAGATACGCCTGTTGGTTACACCATTGTTATTCTCCCCGGTTAAAACCTTCCCTCTATCCGTATGAAATACGTTGAGATACGCCTGTTGGTTACACCATTGTTATTCTCCCGGTTAAAACCTTCCCTCTCTCCGTATGAAATACGTTGAGATACGCCTGTTGGTTACACCATTGTTATTCTCCCCGGTTAAAACCTTCCCTCTCTCCGTATGAAATACGTTGAGATACGCCTGTTGGTACACCATTGTTATTCTCCCCGGTTAAAACCTTCCCTCTCTCCGTATGAAATACGTTGAGATACGCCTGTTGGTTACACCATTGTTATTCTCCCCGGTTAAAACCTTTATCTCGGGTTGCGTTGTGTACGCACCTGGTCGGTTGTTTTTGGACCTCCTCTCACGATTTCAGCGTGGTTTGAGTGTCCCTTTCCTTACGCGATTTCAGCGTGTTTGGAATTTATCTCGGGTTGCGTTGTGTACGCACCTGGGCGGTTGTTTTTGGACCTCCTCTCACGATTCAGCGTGGTTTGAGTGTCCCGTTCCTCTTCTCACGATTTCAGCGTGGTTAGAGTGTTTCCTTCCTTACGCGATTTCAGCGTGTTTGGAATTTATCTCGGGTTGCGTTGTGTACGCACCTGGGCGGTTGTTTTCGGACCTCCTCTCACGACTTTCAGCGTGTTTTGAGTGTCCCTTCCTTACGCGATTTCAGCGTGTTGGAATTTATGTCGGGTTACGTTGTGTACGCACCTGGGCGGTTGTTTTCGGACCTCCTCTCACGACTTTCAGCGTGTTTTGAGTGTCCCCTTCCTCACGCGATTTTCAGCATGCTTGGAATTATCTTAGGTTGCGTGGAACGCGCTTCTGATTGATTTTCTTTGTTCTTCCTCCACTCACGAGTCCAGCGTGGTTGGAGTATGTCACCATTTTCCATCTATTGTACTCTCTGTTGCATCTATCGTGAATACTTGCTTCAGTACAGCTCTCTTTGCATGATCATGAATGATAACCGGCTTCGCGTAGCGTGTAAGTCCAATTTTCAAACCGGCTTCGCGTAGCGTGTAAGTCCAATTTTCAAACCGGCTTCGCGTAGCGTGTAAGTCCAATTTTCAAACCGACTTCGCGTAGCGTGTAAGTCCAATTTTCAAACCGGCTTCGCGTAGCGTGTAAGTCCAATTTTCAAACCGGCTTCGCGTAAGCGTGTAAGTCCAATCTTCAAACCGGCTTCGCGTAGCGTATAAGTCCAATCTTCAAACCGGCTTCGCGTGGCGTGTAAGTCCAATTATCAAAATCTTTCTGCATATCATTTTGCATTTTGCCCCCTACCTGCGGGCACGCCTGCGGGCACACATTTCTGTTCATCTTGTATGATTGTCTAAGTCTTCGGCCTTGTCAAAAATGGGTCGCCTCTGGGCTTTGACATTCACTCCCGTCACTTATGACTTCCGAGTTCTGTCAAAGAGGGGCAACTGTAGACACCCCATTTTTGACCGACCTTAAGACTCAGACGTCACCGATTGAGCACTCGGTGATGTTGCATACTGTGCTCGTCAGAAGCCTCAGAGTCGCGGCCCGTACGCCCCGCCTCCGGACTTCCGAACCTTTTCTGTGCCTTGTCTCGGTTTGCGAACCAGACTCGGTTTTCTCTGTTTCTTTCCTGAGGGAAGGGAGTGTCCTGTAGACCATCTCTCGGTGGCCGTGCGCTACTTTTCGTGGCCGTAGGCCATTTTGCCCATTTCGGAGCCCGGTTCCCGGTTTTCGGAGCCGTCAGGCCATGTGCTGGGTTCGGGACCGCCCAACCATCTCCGATTTCTCCGGTTTTTGGCATGCATCTCATTTACTCCCATTTAAGGGACACTGGGGGCTCAGAAACCCACTTCGCAGCCGAACACCACTTCCGGTGCCTGGCAGCCCATTTTCGGGATCCCGAACCGCGCGGTTTTTGCCCCGAGCATTCATTTTGCATCGATGTCTGTTCATTTTTGGCAGGTACCTCTATTTTGTCACACTGAGGAACCCTGGGGGCTCAGAGACCCACTTCGCAGCCGAACACCACTTCCGGTGCCCGGCAGCCCATTTTCGGGATCCCGAACCGCGCGGTTTTGGCCCCGAGCATTCATTTTGCATCGATGTCTGTTCATTTTGGCAGACACCTCTGTTTGGTCCTTCCGAGGGACACTGGGGTCTCCGAGACCCACTTCGCAGCCGAACACCACTTCCGGTGCCGCAGCCCATTTTCGGGACCCCGCGCGGTTTTGGTCCCGAGCTTTCGTTTTGCATTATTTTTGTTCAATTTTGGCAGGTACCTCTATTTCATCATTCCGAAGAAACTGCGGTCTCAGATCCCACTTCGTGGCCGAACAAAATCTTTCTTTTTGCCCTCAAAATATCTAGATATTTTGCCCTCAAAATATCTAGATATTGAGGCAAGATATTTCAACCCTTTTGACCCTCCTTTTAAGCCCTCTCTCTTGTCCATTCCAGCAGCTGGCCGAACCTCATTTTGAGGAGAACATTTGTCTTCAAGAACACTTAAGAAAAACCCTAATCTCCATAGCCAAAACCTTCAAAAAAAGCTTCAAGTCTTGCTTGATTTCTTCACCAACACCTAGCCTCACCATTCCAACTTTGATTCCAGCAGCTAGGAAGTGAATTTCAGAGGTTGAGAAGCCACAAATCCAAGCCAAGAAGCAAAGAAAGACAAGTCTTCAAGGGTAAGTATTCAAAACCAACTTTTGGGGCTTTTTCTTGATCTTTTATACTCTAATTGGTTGAGAATTGGGGCTCCGACCCCTACTGCTTTTGTGCTCATTTTGAGCCCCTCTACAACATTGTAGAAGGGCTCAACTTCATTTGGTATTTGTATATACTAGTTCCTTCAATATTCATCAAGATCCTCACATTTTTGCATGCTAAAATTAACCTATTTGTGTTGGTTTTTGGGGCTCCGACCCCTAATGCTTTCTTGCTTATTTGAGCCCCTCTACAACATTGTATAAGGGCTCAACTTCATTTGGCCATTGTATATACTAGTTCCTTCAATTTCATCAAGTATGCCATATTTTGTATCCAATTTTTGACCTATTTGTGTTTGTTTTGGGACTTCGACCCCTACTGGTTTGGTTGTCTTATTTTGACCCTCTTTACATGTTTCATGAAGAAGGTTTGGTCATTTGATGTATAGATTGCATGTCTTGTGTTATACCCTTTTGCGGCTCCATTTTGCCTTCCATTTCCGGCATTTGCCTTATGATTTAGAGGCTGCCATCTTCTGCATATATGCTTATTTTTAGGTCCTCTTAATGTTGTAGAAGAAAGTTTGTCCATTTGCATTTTCTATATACCATCTTCCTTTATAATGCTCTTTTGGCCATTAATCTTGCGAGCTATTGTTGCCATATCTATGCTTGCATTTTGGCCATGTTTACCACTGAAAAAATGCCATATTTGGGACTGCCTTGCTACTGTTATTGCTGCCATGATCATATTTGCATGTATAGCATGGCTATAGGCCATTTCGGGGCTTAATTTCACATTTTCGGGATGATTGCATGCTTCGTTTGTTATCCGTATCATTTCGGGGCTGTTTTACATCATTGTGAGTGCTGAAATTCCATTGCCATGCTTGCATATCATTTCCCATGTCATTCCGCCTTGCCTCGGTTTGGGCACGCACTTCGAGGCACTCCTTTTCATTCATCGGCAGCCTATGTGAGTGCGGTTGAGACCCTCTCATGTTGGCGTAAGCCCAATCTACATTTTCATGCCATTTCATGCCTGTATGTCACTGCCTCGGTTTGCGTGCCCGGTGCGCGCATTTCGAGGCACTTCATTTTCATCTCACGGCAGCCTATGTGAGTGTGGTTGAGGCCCTCTCATGTTGGCGGTAAGCCCATTTGCATTTTCATGCTTTGTATGCATCGCCTCGATTTGCGTGCCCGTGTGCACGCATTTTGAGGCACTTCGGTTTTATCCGATTTGCATTTTCATACCATCGCCTCGGTTTGCGTGCCCGTGTGCACGCATTTTGAGGCACTTCGGTTTTATCCGATTTGTATTTTCATCATCGCCTCGGTTTGCGTGCCCGTGTGCACGCATTTCGAGGCACTTCGGTTTTATCCGATTTGCACTTCACATCTCCGCCTCGGTTCGCGTGCCCGTGTGCACGCATTTCGAGGCACTCTGTTTTATCCGCTTTGGCATTGCGTATGCCTCCGCCTCGGTTCGCGTACCCGTGTGCACGCTTTCGAGACATTCTGTTTTATCCGATTGGCATTGCGGATGCCTCCGCCTCGGTTTGCGTGCCCGTGTGCACGCATTTTGAGACATTCTGTTTTATCCGATTGGCATTGCGGATGCCTCCGCCTCGGTTTGCGTGCCTGTGTGTACGCATTTCGAGACATTTTGTTTTATCCGGTTTGCATTGCGTATGCGTCTGCCTCGGTTTGCGTGCCCGTGGGCACGTATTTCGAGGTCCTCTGTTTTATCCGATTTGCATTTCTCATATCGTCTCAGTTTGCGTGCCCGTGAGCACGCACTTCGAGGCACCTCATTTTTATCATTCCGGCATCCCGTATGAGTGTGGCTGAGGCCTTCTCATGTTGGTGTAAGCCCATCATTGCATTTCGTGCCTTTATGTCATCACCCGGTTCGCGTGCCAGTGGGCACGCATTTCGAGGCATCTCATTTCATAGCATCGTGCATGCTAGGTTGTATGTTAGTTGCATTTCATGCATATCATGCATATTGCACGGGAAACGAGGCACGTTTCGTACTCCGAGCGACGGAACGGGTCTCAATTCCCCAGTCACCGACACTCCGGATAAACCCATGATGGAGTTAGGTTTTCATTGTAGCATTCATGCATTCATTCTATAGTGAGTTGTGCAATCCGATTCCTCGGCCATCATGCATTGGTATGCGTGATTGGTGGCACGAGGATCGAGGCATGCATATATTGTGAAATACTTGCTATGCCCCTTTCCTCTCTGTTGCAGCAAAATCCAGAATCGGCAACTTTTCAGAGTCCGGCACGCATTTCAAGAAACAGTGCACACAGAGGCTATCGGGGCATCCCAGTGGATTTTCGCGCCAGGCAGCCCAACATACATCATACATCAGAAGCAAGGCAGTCCCTGGCTTGCATGCCAGTTTTACTTTTCTGTAATTAATTTGTTAATTAATTAGAAATTTGTGTATTATTCGGACTGTGTTATTTCGGACTGTATTATTCTTTCATTGGGTCTGTATTATATTCGGACCCTCTGCGCGAGGGCACAAATGTATAAGGGTGTGTGAGTGTGATGTATGTCTTCCAACCCACGTCTTTCTCCCTTTTATTTATCCGCTTATGATGGTTAGATATAGGGCATATTTCAATTAGCACAGTATGACAGCATGTTTGCATCATTATCTGTTTTGCATGCACCGGCTCGGCGCATCATACAAACTGCATTTGTATTTCAATTCCAAATTGAATACATGATAACTGTTGCATTCCATATGCCATCTTTAAAATAGCCGAGCCTGCTATAGTTGCATCTTTGCATGTGTTGCATTAGGCATCTCTGCATTCTTAGGATCATGCATGATTTCTAATGTAGTTTCTGTTTTGGCTCGGAGTACTCGGTAAGTTTTGTGCTTTAGCATCCTTGCATGCGTGTGAGTGTTGCCATGATAGCATGCTTGCCATGAGGCTAACTGCTATGTGATATAACTGCCTTGAATGCCTGTGGGTGAAGGTTGAGTTATTTGAATTGGGACAATGCATTGACTGTTTGTTTTAAGCCCACTAGATAGTGGCAACATCATGTTTTCTAAGCCCACCCGAGGGTGGCAAATCCGCATTTTAGCCTACCTGCGGGTAGCACCATCACACAATTTTCAAACAAACAAACATGAAATGTTTTGTTCCAATTCAGACGGCCCAGTCTATACTTGTTTGCTGCGAGCATCACATAGTAATCCTAGGCTAATAATCGGAATAAGAACTCACAAAGTTTTCAAAAACAGATATCATGGTTAGTAGAGGCCGGTCTTTGACCGGGCGAGCGGGGGTGCTCACGATGTGACCTTCCCCAATCGTACCCGAGTTCCCGAGCCAACTTTGGTGATGACGGACACGTGGCCTTTGGCACTGAGTTAGGGTTTCCTAAATTTCCCATTTAAAAAATATTTAGGTGGCAACTCTGTTATCTGGCAAAGCAGTCCATGTTTGGCACTTCTTTCAAAAATCAGTTTTTCCTAAAACGATTTGCCGGATTTGGACTCTTTGGTTCAAGATTAAGAACCGTGACATTTTGAGTCCGAACTGTAGCGAGGTCCCCGCGGGCGTTGTTACAAGGAGTGATAAGTGCAAGTGTAAAAGCATACTAGATGGACTGAAATAACATAACAAGTGATGCCAAATCACTGAAATGACCCAAGTAAAGCGTGCTAGTGACTTGGACACTCAAAGCTAACAAGCTAGATTACATGGTGGCTATACAAAACAATGTAGACAAGGAAAAACAGAGCTCTAGCATGGTAAAACAAGGCTAAAGCTTCATGGAGTTGAGCCAAAATCATGCAAAAATGACATGTTACAACATGATGCATGTTAAGGCAAATAAGAGGATTGCAAGGCAAGTACATGAAGCATGTAAGAGGCCATTAAACCAACCTTAGAAAGAGGTAAAACATGGCAAAATAACACCAAATACTTGCTGAAATGGAGCTAAAACAAGCTAAGCATACATGCTACCCACATAAACCATTTATGCTAGCATTCAAGACAACAAGGAGAGGGGATGACCCTCTCCTATTTAGGACACCAAAAGCACCTCTCCACCACTGAAAATCCTCTGGATTTCAGTGGTAGAGAGGCCATGCAAAGCTTAAAGCAAGGGCCAAAAGAGATGGCCTAAAACAAGGCCTTGGATGGGGTAAACAACCCCAAACCTCAAAATGACCTTAAACAAAGTTATAAATCAAGTAAAAATAGAACTTTTATGAGTTAATAGCTAAGCTTAAAACAATAAGCAAGAAGGGCTAAAAGCTTAAGCAAGAAAGGGGTATCTAAAGCAAGAATGCTCACCCTTGAAGAACACCTTCAAGAACACAACACCAGCACCTTTCTCTGATCAAAAACAAATCCAGAACCCTAACACCAACTCCCTAATGCCTCAGCAACCAAGGATGGTGTAGTGCTAGGTGTTTGTGTGCAATAGTAAGACAAAATCACACTTTAGGTCACAAAAACACACACAAAAGTGTAAAGAGATGGAGATATAGAGATAGAGAGATACAACTATTCTAACCCTAAAATCCAGAACCTCTGAGAAGGGAGGAGGGCCTCCTCTCTTATAGAAATCCAATTTGCAAAGCTTCTTGGAGAAGCTAAGCAAAGGGCAAATCCCTCCATACACGTGTATGGAGGGGGTTAATTGTGGATGCTAGCTGTACCAGCTGGCATAAAATATCTGCATAAAGCAGATGAACAGGGCTCGGCCAGAAAAAAGTGGCCGATCGACCATCATAAGGGCCGACCTACCAAATACAGTGCCGATCAGCCAAAACTATTGGCCGATGGAAGGAAAACAAGGCCGATGGCATCAAGCCTTGGCCGATGGGTTGAGGGGATGGACAAAAGGCCATCCTCTTCCCTCAGAAGCAAAAACACAAGTGTTTAGTCCACAACCAAGCACAAAACAAACAAGTTGAGAGATCTTGAGGCAAGGCGCGCGGCCGAGACCTCCGAGAACTCAAAACGAACACGAGTATGGATGATCATTGAGTGTTCAAACGATGACGTCCAAATCTTGAGGATGGCAAAAATGGGATGTCTACACAACCCTTTATTTGATGATCTATTTCTAAAAGGTTTATTTTTTAAATATTTTCAAAAAAAATTCTATTTGAAATCTTAAATATATTGCTTTTTCTTTTGTTCATTAATATTAAATTTTTAATTAATTTTATTTAATATTTCAAAAATAAATTAGCTTATTGGACCCTCCTACGTGAGGGCACAAAATTGTAATGTGTATGTCTTCCAACCCCATGTCTTTCTTCCTTTTATTTACCTGCTTATGATGGTTAGATTAGGGCATAGAGTAGAGGTGTTCTGGAAGTTGGAAGAATTTTCAGTGATCAAATATGTGCAAACAGAGGCTGCAGCAGCAAAACGGTGGCTTTTTCGAGTGAAAAACCGAGCATGCATGCATCCCTCGTTTCTCGAGGCCGTTTAGTTAACTTGCCTAGTTAATTAGTTGTAGATGATGCTTGCAAATGTTATAAATATTTAAGTAGATTAGTTGATTAATTTATGTTGTAATTAATTAACTTAATTGCTTTGTAATTAGTTAGTTAAGTGTTGTAATATTTAATTAGCTTAGAGTAGTTAGTTAAATATTATGTTGTAATAGTTAGCTTAGCTTAGTGTAGTTTAGCTTATTCATTCGGACCCTTCTTCGCGAGGGCGTAATGTTGTGATAAGTGTGCGTGCGTGTGTGTATGTCTTCTAACCCCACGTCTTTCTCCCTTTTATTTATTCACTTTTGATGGTTAGGTTAGGGACATTTTCAATTAGCATATCCTATGCTTGCATGATTGCATCCATTCATCTTGTATTGCATGCACCGAGGCTCGGCGTATCATTCAAACTGCATTGCAATTTCAATATATTTTTTTGAATACATGTTGATCGCATGTTATGAAAATCGATTCATATGTCATATTAGTAGCCGAGGCTATTAATTGCATATTGCATATGTTGCATTAGGCATCTTGTATAGTTAGGATCATGCATCTTTCTAACTAGTTTTTGTTTTGGCTCGGAGTACTAGGTAAGTTTTTACGCTTTAGCATACTTGCATAAGTGTGAATGTTGCCATGATTAGCATGCTTGCCATGAGACTATGTGCTTACTTGCTAAATTGCATGAATGCCTGTGGATGAAAGCTTGTTGTTTGAATTGGAGCAATTCAACGAATGTATGTTTTAAGCCCACTTTGTTGAGTGGCAAATTATGTTTTAAGCCCACTATGTTTGGTGGCAAATCCGCATCTTTAAGCCCACTTGAGCGTGGCAAATTCAAACCATTTTCGCAAGCAAACATGACTTGAAATGTTCCAATTCTTGCGATGTAGTCTATACTTGTATGCATGCGCATCACATAGTAAATCTAGTTTAATAACTGGAATAAGAACGCATAATGTTTATAAAAAAATCATATCATGATTAGTAGAGGCCGATCTTTGATCGGGCGAGTGGGGATGCTCAATTCATGACCTTCCCCCTTCGTACCTAAGTTCCTGAGCTGAGGCAACTTTGGTGATGACGAACACGTGGCCTTCGGCACAAGTCAAGGTTTCCTAAATTTTCCCAAAAATAAAAAATATTTAGGTGGCGACTCTGTATCTGGCAAAGCAATCCAATTTTGGCACCTTTTGATTCAAAAATTAATTTTTCAAAATGATTTGTTGGATTTGGACTCTTTGGTGTTTATCAGTTTCACATTGCACTTGTGAGATTAGATTTAGAACCACGAGAGTCCGAACTGTGAGGCCTTCTTTTCAAACCTAACCGAAAGGCGGGGCGTGGAAAAAGGCGATTCCACAGTAAGAGGTTGACTTTCATGTCTTGGATGTGCCGACTACCTTCAATTTGTTGTTAGGGAGGCCCTGGTCACATCATGTGAAGGCCGCCTCCTCAACTCTCCACCAAATGTTAAAGTACCCTCATAGGGGATGAGTGGCGATTGTTTTTAGGAATTCATCCATTCATTGTTGCCAAAGGTAACTACACCAGTGCTGGAGATCACCCATGGCGAGGGGGATGTATTCCTTTCGGGATTCACTCTGGCTGAAGCCAGAGTAGTGCAGACCGTACTGGCCTCAAACAAAGGCATGTATGTCAATGCCCAGTCTATCTATTTCATGAACAAACTGTAGCATGTTCCAGGAATGGGACTCGGGAGAAGTGGCCGAAAAGGCATTGTAGCACTGACAAATGTGCCACATAACCCACATGCCTTTAGACTGGGCTATATGCCCGCTAAAGAGGACTGAATCAGAAAGAGGGAAGAGATGAAAGGCAGAGCCAAGGCTAAGCAAGCCAGGAAACATTATGAGCTCACCCATAGGCCAATCCAAGGAACGCTGAATAGCTGCTTTGTTCAGGAGGTTGAATATTTCCCTTTTTGCGGCTTTCCTGAGCCTTGGGTGAATGCCTCGAAGTAGCGTGTCCCCGGGTTTGAAGTCTTCTTTGATTTATAGCTGCAGAACAGTGATGATGAGGAAAGGGCTAAACCAAGCATCAAAGCTGAACAGAGCATGGAAAGTGACTCAGATGGCATCGAACATAGAGTAGGGGCAGCACTGGCTAGTCTCCTGACAGATCCTGTGGCCAACCTAGAGAACTTAGGGAATAACCTTGCTGTCTCCATGATCGGGGGAAGAATCGGGTGTGAACCTAACCAGCGGCATTTTGGATGCATCAGGGGCACCATCTCTTATCTGGCAGCTAAAGGAAGGTTATCTGTCCAGTTCTGAATCAGGCGACGAGCTAGAATCTGATTCCACTGAGTCTATGGGGTCAGGATCAGATTCAAGTTCTTCCGAGTCTGAGGGTGGTAACCCGGATACCAAAGTCCTGTCTAGGTCTTCATTCAGCTTTTCTTTTGAGTCTGTAACCAAAGATCTGGACCTTTTGAATGAGAACTCTGCAGATTCTGTATACTTCTCTGTGCCGTTGGTTTGTTGTATTGACCAAGATTTTTAGAATTTTAACGAAAACGAAGGGGAAGAAATTTCCCTGGCTTTGAAAGACTTGATTTATAGCTGGGAGGAGAGGTTTGCTAAACCATATGCTAATGAAATCATTGCTATTAATGTGGGTACTGAAAAGGATCTGTGTCTGGTCCAGATCGGGTCCACGTTGTCTTCGGAGGAGCGTGAGCGTTTAATTGCTTTGTTAAAAGATTTCAAAGATGTTTTCGCGTGGTCCTACAAAGACATACCTAGAATCGATCTTGAGATTGTACAGCACCGGATCTCTCTTAACCCCGAGGCCCAACCAGTCAAGCAGAAGTTGCATAGAATCCGTCCGGATTGGGCGCTAAAAATCAAGGAAGAGGTCACCAAGTAGATCGAGGCAGGTTTCTTGTTAGTATCTGAGTACCCAACTTGCTTGGCCAACATTGTCCCAGTGTTAAAGAAAGATGGTAGAATCCGGGTGTGTGTAGACTTTCGGGACTTAAATAGAGCCAATCCGAAGGATGACTTTCCTTTGCTACACATTGACGAGTTAGTGGACTTCATTGCGGGCCATGCATTGCTATCATTTATGGACAGGTTTTCCGGGTACAACCAGATTCTGATGGCACCCGAGGATAGAGAGAATACCGCATTCACCATGTCGTGGGGTACTTACTGCTACCGGGTTATGCCGTTTGGTTTGAAAAATGCTGGAGCTACCTATCAGAGGGATGCGACCACCATTTTACATGACATAATCCACAAAGAAGTTAAGGTGTACGTGGACGACATGATTGTCAAGTCCAAAGAACGAGAGGGCTACTACACTGCCTTGAAGAAATTCTTTAAACGGATCAGGGAATACAGATTGAGGTTAAACCCGCAGAAATGCACCTTCGGTGTAATGGCAGGAAAAATGCTGGGCTTTTTGATCACACAGAGGGGCATTGAAGTAGATCCTTCCAAAACCAAGGCCATCTTAGAAATGCTACCACCGAGGATTGAAAAGGAGGTGTGAGGCTTTTTGGGTAAAGTGCAATTTATAAGACGGTTTATTTTCAAATTAACCTTGACTTGTGAACTACTATTTGGTCTCCTGAAGAAAGGAAAGAAATTCCAATGGGATGATCGCTGTCAATTTGCCTTTGAACAGGTTAAGCAGTATCTCCAGAATCTGCATGTGTTATCACCTTCAGAGCCAGGGAAACCTTTGATTCTGTACTTGTCAATTACAGACACGACCATAGGATGCATGCTTGCTTAGGAATTTGAAGATAAGGTGGAGAAAGCCATCTACTACTTGAGCAAGAAAATGCTAGATTACGAGACCCGCTACACTCCATTGGAGAAAGCTTGCCTAGCCTTGGCATGGGCTACCAAGAAGTTGAGGCACTACTTGTTAGCTCACTCTGTAATCCTGGTTTTGAGATTAGATCCCATCAAATATCTCTTTGAGAAACCAGCGCTTATGGGTAGGCTGGCCCGTTGGTTGCTTCTTCTCTTCGAATTTGATCTCGAATATGCCAACCGTAAGTTGGTCAAGGGAAGAGCTGTAGCGAAGTTCCTGGTAGACCACCCGGTAGAAAAAGATGAGGCAGTGGAATACTTGTTCCCAGATGAAGCCATTCTGCAAGTTGAAGAGGAAACTTGGACGATGTACTTCGACGGAGTGTCCAATCAGTACAGTTATGGGATAGGTGTGTTGCTGATAGCACCCGACGACTCCCATATACCTTTAGCCTTCAAACTCCGGTTCAAGGTGGCCAACAACGAAGCAGAATATGAAGCGTGTATTGCTGGTTTAGAAGCCGCCCTGGAACTAGGGGCAATAAGGTTGGATGTCATTGGGGACTTGAACTTAGTTATTTCTCAAGCAAATGGAGACTGGAAAGTCAAAGAAGAGAAGATGAAGGTTTACCATCAGACCCTGGATATTCTGATTCCACGGTTTGAAAAGCTGACTTTCACGCATCTACTGAGAGAGAACAACTAGTTCGCTAATGCTTTAGCAACTCTATCTTTTATGGTAGACATTCCACTTGGAGTCTGGATGCGTCCGATTATCATCAAGCAAAAATACACGCCGGCTTATGAAACTATTGCTGTGATAGATGAAGTGCAAGACAAAAATCCCTGGTACTACAATAATTGGAACTTCCTGAAAAATGAGATATATCCACCAGGGGCAAATGCCAAGGACAAACGTCGAATACGGCGAATGGCCGTCCAATTTATCATCTGCGGGGGTAAGTTGTATAAAAGAGGTCATCTGGGAATGCATAAGTTGTACGTGGAGAAAGAGGAATCGAAGCGCCTTATGAAAGCTATCCACGGCGAAGAATGCGGGGTGCATATGAATAATGTGATGCTAGCCCGGAAGATTCTCAGGCAAGGTTATTACTGGTCCACCATGGAGGAGGATTGTATTGGTTTTGTACGGTGATGCCATTAATGCCAAATTCATACCAATCGCATGAATATTCTGCCGTCAAAACTGTATAACATGACTTCGCTATGGCCTTTCTCAGTCTAGGGAATCGACGTTATCAGTGCAGTCACGCCAAAAGGGTCGAATGGGAATGAATATATCTTAGTGGCGATTGATTATTTTACAAAGTGGGTGGAAGCTCAGTCCTATACAGTGTTGAAAGCATCGCATGTGGCCAAATTTATCAAAAACAATATTATTTACCGGTACGGGTCCCGAACGAGATCATATTAGATAATAGCTCCCACTTCAAGAAAGAGGTGATAGACTTACTGGAGAAATACAACATGGCTTTTCATAAGTCATCGACTTACAGGCCACAAACCAATAGAGCTGTCGAAGCCGCCAATAAGAATATCAAGAACATCTTGCAAAAGATGGTTGAGACCTACAGGGATTGGCCAGATAAATTGTCATTCGCACTCTGGGGCTATAGAACTTTGATCCAGATATCTACGGGGGCAACCCCTTATTCTCTCGTCTACGGGATGGAAGCCATTTTGCCAATTGAAATTAAAGTCCCATTGCTACGAGTTATGGCTAAGTGTCAGATAGTAGAGGCGGACTAGCAACAGAGCAGATTTGAGAAGTTAATGTTGTTTGATGAGAGGAGGCTCAAAGCATTGTATCATGTTCAGGGCTACCAGCGCAGAATTGCCAGGTCTTTTAACAAGAAAGTTAGGTCCCAGAATCTCAAGGAGGGAGACATGGTATTGAAAGACAACCGAGCTCCCATCCATGACCCTAGGGGCAAGTTCAGACCCAATGGACTGGCCCTTACATCATCAACGCTATCTGGTCAGGAGGGGCAATTTTCTCATGGACTTAGATGGTCTGGAATTTTCACAGCCAATCAACATGGACAAGTTGAAAAAATACTACCCCTGAAAGGCTCGCTAGGCCGAAAACCTGAAAGGGCGACCTAGGCAAAAGTTAGAGCATGAAAAATTAGAAATAAAGAAAAACTGAGCTCGCAGGGTTAAAAACCCTAAAGGGCGACTTTGGCAAAAGTTAGAGCGCAAAAGGAGAGAGTTAATACTTGAGTGAACCTGAACCGAACTGCGTAAGGCCTGATTCCCATCTTTGGGATACGTAGGCAACTTCATCCTAAAATTCGGCCGTGACTATCTCCAACTCAACTGTCCTGTCCATGTGTCGGATCAAGTCATCTTTGTCTATTATCTGAGAACTCGGTTATGATCTTCATTCTGGAAAGAAGAGCTGGTTACAACGCAAAGCAGTAATATTATTCAATCAGTTACAGTTATGATCTTTTAATTCGAGGTTGTACATCTTGAGGATTGATTCTGTGTGTGTCAGGTGGTGATCATTTTCGAAAATGATTTTGAAAAGTTTTAATAAAAGTTGATTTTGTTCAAAATTTTACCTTTTACAACTTAGACTATTTTTGGACCAAAAGGAAAATTTTTAGTGCTCACAACTTTAATTCCATTGATTTCAACATAAACTTCTCCAACTTTCTGATACAAATCAAAGTTGCTTTTACATCATAAAACTTGAAAAGAAAGGTCAAAGCAATAAACTAGTGGCATAGGCGAGTCAGGTGCTTCTACGTCCTTTGCTCGTGCTTGTGGAAGCTTTTGAAGCTAAAGTGGGCTCGGCTTGTGCCTCATCTTCAAACCAAGCCAAGCACTCGCTAGAAAGAGCATAACTGAAATTAGGGGCAGGCGCCAGAAGCTCTCTCGTCCTCCAAGCAATGAGGTACCTAGCCAAATGTGAACCACGAAGCAGAAATGAAGCTGGGTATTCTACCCCCGCCTCTGGGCATGGTCTGATTATGTCCAAACTGGCGTCTGAACTGGAAGGGAAAGTAGAACACGTAGTGCGTGAGGCCAATCAATTATATGCCAGGCTGTCGAGTCATGCTGTAACTCATCTTCGATTAGATTGAGCCAGGGGCAATGCCAAGCTATGTTAGTTGTAGACCTGTTGCACATCCAGTTGCACCACCATCCCTCGTTAGGAAAATTCACTAATCATTAGCGGAAGAAATAAGCTCGGGCTGAGTACTTGAGGCAAGAGTCCACCACCTTCAGCTTATCCATAAGCCATACCTGGGAAGGGATGAAAAATAAGAGAGATTAAAGAATAGAGAGATGTGTGTGGAGAGAAAAGTAAGGAAAGGGCTTTGAGAGAAAATAGAGCCTGAGTGCCGAGTAATGTAAGAAACACATATCAAAAAAGGTGGCAAACAATACCTGAAGAAATAGTGGACTCCCCGCAAACCTGGTGGTCTCTCGGTGATGAAAAGCATCTAAGCTCATCAGGGTCTCAGCCAGCGCTAAACCAGTACAACTTTACCTTCTTTTAGACATTAGGCCACTTCGATCAACTGAATGTTGGTTCTGCCACAACTAGGAGCAAGAAGGTAGTGTGCGAGCATACATAAACAGAGGGCATGTTGCCGAAAACTTCTCCAAAGGTGGTCGCCTCTATCACCGATATCAGAAAATCGATGAATCAAGCTGGGTATGTCTAGCTCTCCGTCATGGGCCAAGGATCGAGCTTCGTGCAAAGTGAGCCCACACATTCGTCCTGAAGCTTGGGCGTGGCCAAAACGGGGCTGAGGTATGATTTCCTCATTGCGCCGGGTTTCCATCAATGCCCGAAATTCTTTAAGAGTCGGGCATATTTCTTGTGTTCCGAAGCGAAATACATGCGTAATCGAGTCCCAGCATTGGGCCGTGGCATGAAGGAATGGAAAGCAAAGTGGAGTGTGGCTCAACAGAAAGAGTGCGTCTATGCCAAAACCCTATAAATTTACCTTTTCTGTGCCGTCTATAGTGGTTATCCAATCCGTGAGCTTCTCGGCAAGAAATGTCTCCATTTGTGGAAGAAACAACAACTAAAATAAGGTTCTGGAGAAGAAACCACGAAGGAGAACCTTTTGTAGAAGATAAGGCTGTAGTGGAGGCTAACTGTCAGCTTTTTGGTGGTTCTTCACATTTGTGGCCGGCAGGCCACTTCTTCTGGCCGACATTCCACTTTTGTGGCCAGCAGCCCACTTTTTCTGGCCTGCCGTCCACTTTTGGATCTAGTAGTGTTGGTAGCCTGATTTTCTCTTGAGCTTTGTGTTTTGAGGTCTTGTTTTGAGTCTTTTGGTTTTTAGCAAGTGTGTATATCTGCATTTGAGTTGTATTTTATATTTTGGTCGTTGGTTGACTCATTACCTAATTAAGAACATCATGCTAATACAAGTTTTTAGTTTTTGTCGCATACTCAATTCCATTTTCATTATGCAAATATGGTGCTCATGATACAAAAACAATAACATTTTTCATAAAAACTGCGAGGTTTTATTCCGATCATGTTTTTACAAAAGAGGGTACAAGTTTCAAAAGCAAAAGTAAAACCTATCTAAAGCTATACATATGTTAAGCTACCAAACAAAAAGAAACTAACCAAAAAGTACAAAAAAATTGAAGCCAGTCATCTCAAGCTCGAGAGGCCCTCTTCGTCCTCTTCCTCGGAGGGGACTCAGAGGCACTATCTCTATCAGCACTGCTGTCAGAATCAGACTCTGAGCTAGAGCCAGTGCCGGTCTCAACATCTTCGCTCCCTGCCTCAGAGCCAACCTTGGTGTCCTGTCTGCTCCTAGACCCCGAGCCAACATCATCACCCCCACTCTCAAAATGCCGACTCATTACCTCCCCAGAGTCGCTAGTCCCGGTATCATCATCACTCAAAACGGGCTCTGAAGGACTGCTCCGGCCTCGGTACCCATATTTCTGCCTCAATCGCGACGCACATCTCGGCCACGTGCTGGGGACTGTCTCTCTCTCTCTCTCCTCCCTGCTGCTGGAGGAGGTGCTGCCGGTGCTAGTGCTGTTGCTGCCACTGGTGCCCTCGGTATAGATGGAATCTGGAAAAATAGTTGTCAACGTATTAGCTACAGTGTGTGTATCAAATACAGGCATAGTATGCAGAATGAGCGTCATGCAAAGTGAGTACAGTGTGCCGATGTAGTGTATCAGTGCAGTTTGGGGAAGACTACAGTGGAAGTGTCAGTGTGTCAGTGTGTCAGTGTATCAGTGAGAATATGGTAATGTGGTGCATAATAGAGTTAGTAGTGAAATGCATGCTGAAATGAAGGAAGCTACTTGAATACTGTGGAGACCAAGTAGCGTCTCTCTCTCTGCAACATGCCGATCAGAGAAGCGACCAGCTTGAGAAGGCTATCTGTATACTCCGTAGGTTCCTGCAAGTGCATTTCACTGATCAATATCCGGAATAAACATATCTGAAATGGAAATGTGGGGTGCAAATCGTAAAGTGTGGTCCATACTTGAGGTACGCCTCGAGCTCTGATATATTCGTGTCCTGCCTCTACCGGCCCGATTGGAATCTGGTAAACTGTCTCGGTCGGCCGCCAACATGTAAGCGCAGTGGGAATCTTCGGTTAACCGGTAATCTGTCCAACAGGAGGAGCCCCTTTAGTATGGGCCCTGGTCACCCGAGTTGCCTCCCCTACACATGAGCTCTTGTTGTCTCGCCTGCGCGAATGCTCGTCAGAGGGGGCATAAGATGAGTCTGGATGAACGACATGTAGTTGCCATCTGCTTTGAAGAAGTCAACGTCTAGGTGCACCATGAACTAGATGATCGCCTCAACAGACAAACTATTCACTGTTCTCATAGACTCTAGAAGTGACATGGGACTAACCGGATCAGGTGAGCCTACAATCTGGCGTACAAACTGCTCGCTCAGAAACCAGGCCCGGCAGATTAGGCCCTCCAACAAAATCCGAAATTGGGATGTGGCCCAGGCCCCTGCGTACTAGTCCCTCACCCCAGCCGACATCGTCACCCAAGGCTACCATATGATCTGAAAACAGAGAATGTACAGATTGTTAGTTGTCGTTAGTTGTCGAAGTATGAACTCAGAGCAGTAGTAAAGCAAAAATGACTGTGAGTTTCGGGTTATCTCATCGGTAGCCACCGTGTCGAAGTATCGACGGAAGAAGGCGAAGGTTGTGTCGTCGCGACTCCGACACCAACACCAGCCGTCTTATCATCATAAGTACGGCACTATAGAGGAAATCTCCTCCACAAGCTCCGGAGCCAAAGCTGGGAAATAAGCATAAACCCACAACTGCAAGGAGAGGACAGTGGCATAAGTGCATGAACAGATACAGTTACAGAAAGTGCAAAGCAGAGAGCATAATATATGAACAGATATTAAAGCAGAAAGTGCAAAGCATAAAGCACAATGTATGAACAGATATAGAAAGTGCAAAGTATAAAGCACAAGTTATGAACAGATATGAAAACAGAAAGTACAAAAGCAGAAAGGTGCAGTGCATACTTCCAAGGCTCTCTAGTAGCCTCCAACTCACTCTCCCCTCATTCGGGAAGTGGAGCTTGTGTAGCCATAGAGGCTGGTGAGGCCAGTTCCGCTCTAGTCGTAGAATCGCACCCGGGGTAGTGTCACTAAGGCGCTCAGCAAATATAAACCCACGGTGTTCCATCTGTTCGAAGACAAGGTGGTACCAAGGAGAAACATCAAGAAGCCGTAGGCATACTCTTCCATCTCCTTTGGTGTCTAGAGCTCGCTCCCGCAAAACTGCTCAGCGAACCAACTGTACCTCACTATGGCCGCTCAGTATAGAGGTGGGCGCGCTCTGAGCAGGCAAATCCATGCTGCTTCCCACTCGCCCATGTCTGTGTCGAAGGGGATCGGATCACCCCTACTCCTAAGCTCGTGAGTATGGCGAAGTCGTAAAGAGTCATCATCATCTCCACGGCGGAAAAGATGTGAAAAGAGTTGGTGGTGTCCCACCACCTCTCTAACAACGCCCCGAGAAGAGTTCGGCTCGCTATGTGCCGTGAGAGCCCGAAGCATAATAAGCCCGAGGAGCTCATAGTACTAGTCTCTCACTGTCGTGGACCAATACCCCATGTAAGTTCGGGAGTCCCCCTGTGGCAGAGAAAAGGTGAAGTATATGAAAGACAGTGAACATTCAGATAAAAGACAGTGCAAGAAATGCAGTTAAAGGAAAGGCAGGAATGCATGAAAATAGAGTTCGTACCTCAATAGCGCTGAAAAAGAGATGGAAGTCCGGCTCCCTCAGTAGAAGATCCTCCGGTATGCCACCAATGAAATCACTGAAGCGCCTGATGCCTCCGGGCGACAATATGTGTGTGCGAGGATTAGACGTCATCGGATCGAATGGGTGCACCCTCAGTGGTAATGGCTCCGGTTCAAGCTCTGGAGCGAACTCCACCTCAAGATCAGCTGCAATGTCCTCTGCCACCTCACCGGCCTCGGCGATCACCGGCTCCTTAAGCTCAGCAGGAGGTGATAATAGAGGTGGAACCTCGGAAGGAGCGTCGTCGTGAGGAATGTGATCCGTCATTTGGAAAATGGGTGAAAAATAGGTGAAAAAGGAAGAAAAATGGAGAAAAGAGGGTAAACTTGGAAAAAGTCAACCCTATGAGAGAGATAATGAGAGAAAAAGTCAAAACCCGGAAAAGTTCACAAAACCCGATAGAAACTCGAGGAGAACAAGCCTAAAGTGGTGAAAATGCAAGAAAAGTGACCAAATCAAAATCTGATCGGTTCAAAGTGTACAGAATCAAAAGGGTTTTACGAAAAAAAATTTACGTGGGGCGTTGGAAAACGCGTGTAAAGCATAAATCTAGTGAGACGAAGCACCTAGAGAGAGAGGGGGTGTTTTCAGATGTGTGGAAGTGAGGAAATGAAGTATGGAGTTGGATATTTAAAGACCCACGTTGAAAAGACGAATCTCTCCCGATTTGTGCATGAGTGGCCGGCAGGTGGCCGGCGGTCTTCCCTTGTGGCCGGCAGGTGGCCGGTGGTCCTCACTTGTGTCCTGGTGCTGTTTTGTGCCTTTGTTTCCCAAAAAGTGTATAGGAGGTTCTCTTTTGGGTTCAGATTGATCTTCGGGTATCTTGAAACTGCGTTTCGGCGCCCAAATGTGCCCTACTTGCCAATATGAACGAGGTCTATCCTTTTTGAGCATGTTGCAAAGCTTCTGAAGGGTAAATCAGAGGTTACCACCGAGTATCGTTTTTATTCGTTCTGTCAAATTACAGGTTTGTTTTCTTCTGCTGCATAGAATGTGCGTTTTCACATATACTTATGTTGCACGCGTGTCCTGCATCATTTATGTTTCGTGCATAGAATATGTTTTTGTTTCTTGCATAGAACATGCCTTCAATTAACATCATACGTCGGTTGTCTATCTTGCATGGAACATGCGTTGCCACTATATTGATTTGTAATATTGTTCACTTTGTGCATCTATCGCACTTGTTCACTTTATGCATCTATCTCACTTATTCACTTTGTGCATCTATCGCACTTGTTCACATTGTACATCAATCATGCTTGTTTACTTTGTGCATCTATCGCACTTGTTCACTTTATGCATCTATCATACTTGTTCACTTTGTGCATCTATCGCACACTTTCACTATATGGTGTTTATTATGTAAATTTCAGCGTGATTAGAGTATCTCATGACACGTGAAGCGCGGCCCTGGGCAGATTTTATCTCGAGACGTGTGAAGAGCGGCCCCGAGCAGTTTTTATCTCAGGACGTGTGAAGCGCGACCCTGGGCAAGTTTTATCTCGGGACGCGTGAAATGCGGCCCCGAGCGAGTTTTATCTCTAGACGCGTGAAGCGCGGTGGCCCCAAGCGATTTTTATCTCAATACGTGTGAAATGCGGCCTTGGGCAAGTTTGATCTCAGGACGTGTGAAGCGTGACCCCAAAAGATTTTTATCTCAGGACGCATGAAGTGTGGCCCTGGGCAAGTTTTATCTCGGGACGCGTGAGACGCAACCCCGAACGATTTTCTCTTATCTCAAGATGCGTGAAACGCGACCTTGAGCGATTTTTATCTCGAGACGCGTGAAACGCGACCCCAAATAGTTTTCGTTTCTTAGTTTCTCAGGACACGTGAAATGCGACCCAAAGCAGTGTTTTCTTTCCTCGTCTCACATTTTGGCGTGGTTAGAGTGTGTTTTAGATCTTTTTGCATGGAACTTGTGTTGGTTTTTAAGTTTGAAGTTGCTTATTCATATGTTGCTATCTTGTTATCTTGCTTATTGCATCTATTATTGCTTATTGCATCATCTTGCAAGATCATGAGTTTTCAAAATAGTCAACTTCGCGAAATGTGTGAGTCCAGCTTTAAAGTATTTTTGTGCATATCATTTGCATCTTGCCCCAGAACTACGCTAGTTTGATTCCCTACAAAGGGATACATAGGCAGCTTGCGAGCGCAACCATTTAATTTATGTCTTGATTGTTTGTCCAAGTCTTACGGCCTTGTCAAAATGGGTCATCTTCGGGCTTTGACATTCACTCACGTCATTTCATGACTCCGAGTTCGGTCAAAGAGGGGCAACTGTAGACACCTATTTTTTACCACCCTAACGACTTGGACACCATCGCTTGCGCGCCCGATGATGAAGTTGTATATGCTTGTTAAGTGCTCGAAGTCCTCAGCAGAATGCCACAACTTTGAGCCTTCAAAACCCTATATACCTCTTGCCTTGTTTTGGACTAAAACCCTAGTTTTTCAAGCCTAACAACCCTAGGACCTACTGGCCCCCTTTTGTGGGCTGTCGGCCACTTGTGTGGCCTGCCAGCCAAAATCAGTGGCCTACCGGCCACAAGTGTGTTTTGGTAGATATTTATGCCAATTGTGCCAACTGTTTCCACTAATGGCTGCATCTGCCTACATGTATATGTATGGATGTTTCTAAGGGAGTTGCATGTTTTTTCTATATATAGGAGACCTCCTCTTCCATTTTTTAGGGTTGAACATTTTGGAGAAAAATTATCTCTCTCTCTTGCAAATTCCTAAGCTTTTGCAAGCTTTTGCCTATACACTCTAAACCAAACCTTATGGTATTTGAGCTATGGTACTTTTGAGCCTACTTTGAGCTCTTAAGGGTGTGTAAGTGTTGGTTTAACACTTGGAAAAGGTTCTCCTCTTCAAGAGGTATAAATCTTAGCTTGTTGCTTTGCTTTATTTGCTATTTTTCATACTGCTTTTAGACTATTTTTTGGGCTACTTAAACTCTGCATTTTTGGGCTAAAACTTGTGGTTTAAGGTCATTAGGGGTGGATCACCCTTCTTTGTTCCTCATTTCTTAGGCCTTTGTCCTTGTGTTTCCCACCTTGTTGTCAACCTTTTTTGAGCTTTTTAATACTGAATTTCGGAGTTATTTCAGAAGCTAAAAATATATTTTGAAGTCTCAAAAATGAAGGGGGGTAGCCTCTCCTCCTTGTGCTTGTTCACTAGCTTAACATGCTCCATGTTTTAGCTTATTGTTCTAACTATTTTTGTCTTAATTCCAGCATGTTTTAGGGTTGATTTAGCTCTGTTTTAGGACTATTTATTTCCTTGTTGTATTTGAGCTTTGTATTGCATGCTTGTAGTGTAATGGTTCTCCTAGGTTGTTGGTTTAGTCCTTAGCCACCAACCTATTTGAGTTGATAGCATTTGTTTATGGCTTTGCATACTTGTTTTCACCCCTAATCACTTTTGCAACATCCCTCCTTTCTTGGCTTTTGCTTTGCTTTGAAAGTTGGTTCAACCTAGTTGCTTGTTTAAAACATGAGATTGAGGTCTTGTGCTTAATGGTTTAATCCCTTTCGGGATTCATTACCAACGGCATGATACTTCTCTTATGCCTAAAACAACTCTTGGTTTGGTTCTCCTTTCCATTAGAGGACTTAAAGCTCACTCTTTGACTTAATTGACTAAGGAATGGTTGGTAATTAAAATAAAGTAATAAAATGAGGACTAAAAATGATGCAAGATAATAACTTAGGGTTCAATCGAACGTTAATTGAACCCTTGAGTCTTGAATCGTTTCATACTGGTTAGTAATGTAAACGGTTGTATGAAACGGTTCAAGAGTCAATGTCAACCATTTCCCTTGATCAATCTATGATAGGGGGAGGTTTGAGAGTCTTTATTTGTTGCATTTATTGAACTTGTACACTTTGGTTCACAGGCCATCATGCAATGAGATTGTATCAATTGATGGTTTATGAATCAAACTTGTCGCTCCTTTGAGCTGTTTGATGATAAGGAGGGGTAAGATGTACAAACATGTCTTGAGAATACCATGTTTATGCTCTGTATGCCTTCTGTTGCAGCAGGAAGAACCAAGCATCAGTGGCTAGCAGGCCACTTTTTGTGGCCGACAGGCCACTATTTGTGGACAGCAGGCTACCATTTGTGGCCGGTAGGCCACCACTTCTGGCCTGCCGGCCACTTTTGTAAAATTGAGCAGCAGTGTTTTTGGAACAAAACTGAGCAATGGCTGAGGTGAAAGATGTTTTACTGTGCAACAGAAGCATTCTGGCAGCAGAACAGTGTGCTTTTCGGGTGGAAATCCATGCATGCATGAGCATCCCTCGCTTCCCGGGGCTAATTAGTTAATTTAGTTACTTTATTTCATGTTGTATTCATGTTATAATTAATTAGTTGGCTAATTAGAATTTTTTAATTAATTAATTAGTTAGTTCCAATTTGTAATAATTAGTTAGAATAGTTAATTAGTTGTGATGTTGTAATAACTAGCTAGCATAGTTAGTTAATTCGTATTGTAATAACTAGTTAATTAGTTTAGCTAGTTAGTTTATTCGGACCCTCCTGCGTGAGGGCGCAAAATTATAATAACGTGTATGTCTTCCAACCCCACGTCTTTCTCCCTTTTATTTACCTGCTTATGATGGTTAGATTAGGGCATCATATTTCGTTTAGCATCTCTCATGCCTTGCATCCATTGTCTTGCATGCATTGGGCTCAACGCATCATTCTAACTTGCATTGTTAGTTAATACTTCTTTGAATACCTGCTTAGACCGCAAGCTATTAAATTGATTCGTATGCCATATTACTAGCCAAGCCTAGTAATTGCATATCGCATGTATTGCATTAGTCATATTGCATAGTTAGGATCATGCATTTTTCTAACTCTTTTGTTTCTTTTGGGTCACCTCGGAGTACTAGGTGAGATTTTACTTGTTTTAGCATATTGCATTGTATGTTAGTGCTGCCATGTCAAAGCATGTTCACCATGAGGCTAAGTGCTTAAGTGATAAACTATTTGAATTCCTGTGAATGAAGGCTAATTGCTTGAATTGGAATAATTTGAGTAACGTTCATATGCGATCACTTTTTTGAAGTGGTACATATTCGAAACAATTTTCAAAATAAAATATGAGATCAAACGTTTCAATTCTTGCAAATTAGTCTATACCTTGTGTGTGCATCACATAGTAAAGTTAGCCTAATAATCGGAACAAGAGCATATAATGTAAATAAGATTTGCATCATTATTAGTAGAGGCCGATCTTTGATCGAGCGAGCGAGAGTGCTCAATTCATGGCCTTCCCCTCTCGTACCTAAGTTCCCGAGCCGAGACAATCTTGATGATGATGGACACGTGGCTTTTGGCATGAGTCATGAGTTTCCTAAATTTCTCAAAAATATTTAAGTGGCGACTCTATATCTGGCAAAGCAGTCTATTTTTGGCATTTTTTATTCAAAATCGATTTTCCAAAAGATTTATCGAATTTTGACTCTTTGGTGATTATCTATTTCACATTACACTTGTGAGATCAGATTCAAAACCGCGGGAGTCCAATACTGTAGGGCTTATTCTTCTTCCGAAAGGGGGCACGAAAAGTCGAGCTACAGTGGGTGGCACGCACATGTGACAATTTTTCCATAACCAGCTTGGACCATAGTTTTGGCCCAAGCCCATCCATAACTCACTTCTTTCGAAAAATTTGGATGTCCCAAAGGGCTCATGCCCTTATCAAAAATCTTGAGGTTTAAATACCCATCAAAGTTTTCCTCTACAATCAATGTGAGATTGGTAGTTATACAAAATTTCGAATACCTCATTCATGATGCCAACTTTACGAGACAATTTGTCATTCAATTCTTAATGGTTTTTGGTCATTTTTTTTTTTGTGGTGTAAAGATCTTATTACAAAGAATCTAAACCATTTAATCCCACCTCAACCAATGGTTGGGACTGTGGATGTGCCCCGCGTGAGGGCCTCACCCCATAGTTCGGACTCAATTTGTCATGGTTCTTAATCTGAACCAAAGAGTCCAAATCTGGCAAATCGTTTTGAGAAAAACAGATTTTTAGAAAAGAAATGCCAAACATGGATTGCTTTGCCAGATACAGAGTCGCCACCTAAATATTTTTTTTTTTTGGGGAATTTAGGAAACCCTGACTCGTTTGCCTAAGGCCACGTGTCCGTCATCACCAAAGTTGCCTCGGCTCGGGAACTTGGGTACGATTGGGGAAGGTTAGCTATGAGCACCCCCGCTCGCCCGATCAAAGATCAGCCTCTACTAACCATGATATCTTGTTTTGAAAACGCTATGCGTTCTTATTCCGGTTATTAGCCTAGATTTACTATGTGATGCGCACAGCAAACAAGTATAGACTAAGTCACCTAAATTGGAACAAAACATTTCATGTTTGTTTATTTGAAGATGGTTTGATGGTGCTACCCGCAAGTAGGCTAAGATGCAGATTTTGCCACCCCCAAGTGGGCTTTAGAAAAAGATGGTTTTGCCACTATTTAGTGGGCTTAAAAACTCACAGTTTAATGCATTGTTCCAATTTAAATAACTCAACCTTCACCCACAGGCATTCAGGCAGTTATATCACATAAGCAGCTAGCCTCATGGTAATCATGCTATTATGACAACACTCACACGCATGTGGTATGCTAAAGCATAAAAGCTTACCTAGTACTCCAAGCCAAAACGGAAAGTAGTTAGTAATCATATGCATGATCCTAGTTCATGTTAAGATGGCTAATGCAACATATACAGGATGCAGCTAGAATAGGCTCGGCTAATCTATGGATGGCATGTGAAATGCGATAACTAACACGTATTCAACTTGGAATTGAAATACAATGCAGTTAGTATGATGCGCCGAGCCCGGTGCATGCAAGACATATGAATGATGCAAACATGCATAGCATAAGGATGCTAATTGAAATATGCCCTAAATCTAACCATCGTAAGCGATTAAATAAAAGGGAGAAAGACGTGGGGTTAGAAGACATGCACACACGCACCCACACTTATTACAAATTCGCCCTTGCTCGGAGGGATCAAAAAAATAATACAAATTAATTAACCTACAAGCTAATTAAATATTACAAACCACTTAACTAGTTAAGCAAATTAACTAAGCTAAGAAAGCAGTAAAAGGCCTCGGGAAGAGGATGCACGCATGCTCGGATTGGCTTCGCTCGGAAATCCAATGCCATGCACAAGCTGCCTCTGTTTACCCTGCTATGCTCCTCTGAAAATTGCACAATTCCCAAGGAACACTCTCTAGACACTGTGGAACACCACCGGCCATGGAAGGATGGTCATCGACCATTGATTGATCTCTCGGCCATCCATATTTGGTCGGTCGGCACTAAGGATGGTCGGCCGGCCAAAGCTTTCTGCAGAAACCTATTTTGACAGCAGCAGAGGGCAAAACATGGCATGGCAATGCATTTCAAGCAATGTTTGCACCAACCACACTCCTTATCATGTTTATGACTCAAAGGAGGATGGTGCTTGACCCTCGGACCACCAATCGCGCATTTCAATGCGTGATGGCCAAAGAGGCCAAGTTGTGCATTTTGATTTCAAATGAAATGCAAACAAACACATAAGGCCCAACCTCTATCACTTGATCAAGAGACAAGGCATGCACGCTCGATGCAATGCCACCTAAGCATGTGAGCTAAGTATGCAACATGAGCATGGAGGCAAGTATGCAAACATGAACATGGGGGAAGCATGCAACAAAATGCAATATGGCTAAGCATGTGTCAACAATGCAAGTAATGAGCATGCAAAACATTATGCAACCGAAGCATGCAAGCATGTAGCAATGTGACCACATTTGAACAACATGCGAAAGGTGGACTTAGACCAATATGGACAAGCCTCGGCCATGTCTAAATAGGAAGCCAAAATGCTATGGATGGAGGCAAATACACACACAAACAATGCATGCAAACATGGCCCAACACTTAAGCATTAAAGAGCATCTTTTAAGCACACTTAAAAGAGGATAATCATGGACAAATGGCATGCACATCAAACTCTGAAAATCACATGAGGGATGATGCCAAATCAACCTATCAATGCAAGCAAGGCATGCATCTATGTCCAAAACTCAAGGCAAGCCAAGGGGCTTAAACCATGGCTATATGAAGCAAGTCCCAAAGGGCCAAGGGGACTCAAAACAGTCCCAATGTAGGTCAAGAAAAGGCCCAAAACACACTTAGATGGCATCTAAATGGCCTATACAAGGAAGCATACACAAAGGTCCAAACATGGGGCATGAAACACCAACCTTTTAAAGCATTAAAGGGGCATCAAATGCAAGCATATAAGCATGGAGCAGGGACTGAAATATCATAACTAATGGTGCCAAACCACTGAAATGATGCAAATAGAGCATGGTAGAGGAGCCAACACTCAAAGCATACAAGCTAGATTACATGGTAGCTATACAAAGCAAGTCATGGATGACCCAAAAAACCAAAATCAAACCTAAATCATGCCAAAATATGCATAAAATCTTCACAAAGCTAAGCCAAAATCATGCTGAAACAAGGCTCAAAGCACAAAGCATGTAAGGCAATTTCATGGCATTACAAGACAAGTACGCTAAGCATGCATGGTGTGTCTAACCAACTTAAATGCTATATCATGGCAAAATAAGCACAAAACACTTAAGACATGGCCAACATGAACTCAAGAATAGTGTTCACACATAGGCTAAAATCCACTATTGAAGGCAACAAGGAGGAGGGGATGGCCCTCTCCTTCTTATGGACCTCAAACCACCATCCTCATCACTGAAATCCCTCAAGATTTCAGTGGTTAGGAGGCCCAAACAAGGTGGTCCCGGAGCTCACCAAAAATGTGCACAAAAATGAGGCCAAACAAGGCCTAAGAGAGGGTAAACGACCCCAAACACAAAAGTGACCTTAAACAAACTTCAAGAGGAGCTCAAAATAAGACTTTTTTCAGTTTATGACAAAGCCCAAATAGCTTACAAGTAAGGCTAAAAATGTGTGCAAAAACGGGGAATAAAAGGGAAAAATGGTTACCTTAAAGACCAGCAAGAACCAGCAGCTTTTAGACCCAAAATGCAACCCTCAACCTCTGAAAACAAGCTCCAAGAACCTCCAAGTGATGATGGAGTGTGTGGCTATGAAGTGGTGTGCAATAGGCCAAGAACAAGACCCTTTTAAACCCTAACACACCCAAATGTAGAGAGAGAGGGAGATATAGAGAGACAGTGATATATATATGTATCTTATATATCAGATTTTCAACCCTTAAATGGAAGGAGAGGCTCTCCTTATATAGGCCAAGGCAAGGTGCCAAGCTTCTAAGAAAAGCTAACATAAAAAGGGTCAAGGGGGTCAAGCTTATCAAGGAAGCTAGCCCAAAGGTCCAAGCTTCTCTAAGAAGCTTGGAGCAATAGGGCCAAGCTTCTCCAAGAAGCTAAGAAAGGTTCAAGCTTCTTGGAGAAGCTAGAGCAAAGGATTCAAGCTTCTTGGAGAAGCTAAACCAAGGGTGCAAAAGGTTTAAGCTTCTTGGAGAAGCTAAACCAAGGGTTTAAAAGGTTCAAGCTTCCTCAAGAAGCTAAAAACCAAGGGTTCAAAAGGTTCAAGCTTCCTCAAGAAGCTAAAAACTAAGGGTTCAAAAGGTTCAAGCTTCCTCAAGAAGCTAAAACAGGGGGTTCAAAAGGTTCAAACCCCCTCAAGAAAAGGGCTCGGCCAGAAAAAGTGGCTAATCGGCCAACCGACCACAAAATGTGCCGACCGACCATCAACAATGTCGACCGGCCATCACCAGTGGCCGGTGGCAAGGAAACAAGGCCGGTGGCCTCAAGCCATGGCCGGTGAGGTGTGGGGATGGCCTACAAGCTATTTCCCACCCTCAGAAGCAAAACAACAAGTGCTTGATGCAAAACCAAACACAAAACAAACAAGTTGAGAGGTCTTGAGGCAAGGCGCGTAGCCGAAACCTCCAAGAACTCAAGACGAACACGAACAGGGATGATCATCGAGTGTTCAAACGATGACGTCCAAGTCTTAAGGACGGTCAAAAATGGGGTGTCTACAGGGACCTACTTTAATTTCACATTAAAGTTACCAAAAAATCATTTTTTCCTACAATCCCTCACATGAATAAAAATTGACCAAATAAAGAAAACGGACAACGTTTACAAAAAAGATTTGGAGAGAGAGCACACAGACTAACCCTGCATCAGTATACCACTGTTGATTATTCATATCACTTAGGTCATTAAAAGCATTAGTTTAACCTTCCACCCCCACAGGGTATCACTGTACAAAGGAATGGGAAAGAGGATTTACCTTTTCAGTGACTCACTCGTTACATGAAATTAGGTTGTCCATTTGAATCTAGATCTTGGGATCTCCAATCAATTAGGTTGGGTTTTCCGTTTTGGTAACATTACTAAAGGCCTTAACCCCATTCCTCTTAACGACGTTTTTACTCACTCTCGAGTTAACCCTTTGGTTAGCGGATTCGCAATGTTGTCCTTAGACTTTACATAGTCTAGAGAGACAACTCAATTAGAGTAGTTGTCGTATGAAATTATGTCTACGATGGATATGTCTAGACTTTCCATTATATATATGACTCTATGCCTGTCCAATCGCCGATTGGCTATCACAACGAATACAGATAGTAAGCACGAGTCTCGGCCAACGTGAAACATCCTCAACGAACTGGCGAAGCCATTTAGCTTCTTCAGTTGCTTTATCCAAAGCAATAAACTCAGATTCCATCGTTGATCTTGATATACACATTTTCTTGGAAGATTTCCAAGACATGACTGCCTCTCTGAGGGTAAACACATAACCACTAGTGGATTTGGAGTCCTTTGTATCAAATATCCAATTAGCGTCACTATACCCTTCTAGTACAGCTGGGTATCTGGTATAATGCAGCCCATAATCCCGGATGCAGCGTAGATAACCTAACACCCACATAATTCCCCTCTAATGAGTAGCATTCAGATTACTCGTGTATCTGCTAAGCCTGCTAACAGAGTAGGCTATATCCGGCCTTGTACAACTCATCAGATACATCAAACTTCAATGACCCGAGAATATTCTAGCTGAGAGACACTCTCACCACTTTCTTGATCAAATGTAGACTCACGTCTACTGATTTCCTAGACACGCTTGTATCTGATTTACTAAATTTTTCAAGTATCTTCTCAACATAGTGAGACTGAGAAAGTACAATACCACTAGATGTTCTAGTAATCTTAATACCCAGAATGACATCTACAAGGCCCATATCTTTCATGTCAAACTTGGAGTTCAGCAATCTCTTGGTAGTTCGAATCATTTCATCATTGCTACCAACAATGAGTATGTCATCTACGTATAGACACAAAATGACATAGCCTTTGTCAGTGTCTTTAACATACACACACTTGTCACACTCATTGATTCTAAATCTATTTGACAACATAGCGTTGTCAAACTTCTCATGCCATTTTTTAGGAGCTTGCTTCAAACCATATAATGATTTGACAAGCTTACTGACATTTTTATTTTTCCCTGGGGCTGAAAACCCCTCGGGTTGCTCCATGTAGATTTCTTTATCTAAATCTCCATTTAAGAAAGCGGTCTTTACATCCATTTGATGTATCTCCAGACCATATAACACGGCTATCGCAATCACCATGCGAATGGATGTAATCCTTGTCATAGGTGAATACGTATCAAAGTAATCCAGGCCTTCTCACTACCTATATCCTTTGATAACTAGCCTAGCTTTATACTTATCAATTGAACCCATCCGCTTTTATCTTTCTTCTAAAGATCCACTCACTCCCCAAGGCCTTACTGATTGGGGGTAGATCAACCAACCCCCAAGTATGGTTTTGTAAGATGGAGTCAATTTCACTCTTAATTGCTTCTTTCCATAAGGGACTTTCAGGTGAAGTCACAACTTCATGAAAAGTTCAAGGTTCTCCCTCTAACATATAAGTCAAGAAGTCCGAGCCAAAGGACTTGGCAGTCATATCCCTCTTGCTCCTTCTTGGCTCATCTACTTCCTCATCTTGATCATCTACTTGATCATCTTCAAGTTCCTTCTTAGAACTTTGATCCTCTCCTCGAGTTCGACAAGGAAATAATTTCAAAGAAAGACGCATTCCTCGACTCCATTATGGTATTCTTGTGGATATCTAAAATATCCGACTTATGCATAAGAAGCCTATATGCACTACTATTCTGTGCATAACCAATAAATATACAATCCACGATTTTTAGACCTATCCTAACCCGCTTAGGTGTAAATACTGCCACTTCTACAAGACACCCCCACATTCGTAGGAAATTATAAGAAGGCTTGCAGCCTTTCCATAATTCATATGAAGTCTTGTCTACTTTCTTCCGAGGGATTCTATTTAGAATGTATACAATCATAGAATAATCTTCTCGTATAATCCTGTTGATCAAGTTTGCACTCCTCCAAACGTCATCGCTTTACTACATGAAAGTACAAACGTGAGCTAACCGATGGGTGTGTGCTAAAAACCCCTTCGATGCCTAACTCAGTAATTTGACAATAGACAATAAGCTCTGTGTATTTGAGAGTAAGAATTGCAATACCTGTCTATAGGTCCTGTCATGAGCTTATACAGATTCCGCCTGGCACAATCCTAATAGAACTCTTACAATTCTTAGCAGAATCTTCATAGGAGTCACACTCCCAAGGATAGTGCTTACCCTGATACCACCTTACTCACTGCCAACCAAGTGAGATGGTTCAAATCCTTTACCTCGGCTGTCAATGTGGTCGACTGAGCTAACTTGGCTCTACTTTGCTCTCAAAAAGACCATGACAAAGATAACGCTCTACCGAGCTAACTGATATTACCCCGGTCCGCTATAGAACTTCTTGTAAATATGTAAGGTCCCGGTATCCCACATCGGGAATGAGGGGGAGTTCCTGGGCTATAAAAGTAAAAACATGTACCCTTATATAGTATCGATGCCTTTTCCTAGGTGGTAAAATCCCTAGCAGAACTCTGCAGTTAAGCGTGCTTAGGCTGGAGCAGTTCTAGGATGGGTGACCCACTGGGAAGAACAAATCCTCAACAACTTAGACCATAGTTTTGGCCCAAGCCCATCCATAACTCTCTTTCATCGGAAAATTTGGATGCACCAAAGGGCTCATGCCCTTATCAAAATCTTGAAGTTTAAATACCCATCAAAGTTTTCCTCTACAATCAATGTGGGATTGGTAATTATACACAATTCCCAATACCTCATTCATGAGGCCAACTTTATGAGACAATTTCTCATTCAATTCTTAATGGTTTTTAGTCATTCTTTTTGTGGTGTAAAGACCTTGTTACAAAGAATCTAAACTCATTTAATCCTACCTCAACCAATGGTTGGGACCTACTTTAATTTCACATTAAAGTTACCAAAAAGCCATTTTGTGCAACAAAATGAACATTACAGAAATGCCTTAGGAGTCATCACAAAATTTTTTAGAATTTCCCACACTTCTTATTTTTAGTACTGAATTATTGGACTAAAAATAATGATACCCATACCAAACGAAGTTCAATAATTACAATATTTTAACTAGTGCTAGTTCATTGATTTAGGAAAATATTTTGAGAAGAATTCTAGGGCTAAAAACGATTTTAAGATAGAGAAATAAAATTTGGAAGAAAACTGGTTTCTGGGACAATGAACTACATCAACTTCCAGCACAAGTAATTTGTGTTTGAAAAATAAAAAGGGGCCTCAAACGATGTCAAAAAGAGGTAAGGTAAGAATTTTTTTCTATATATTTGAGTTGAGAACACATTTACGGAAGAGCTTAAAGACTGAAAACCAATGGAAGATAGTCAAATAATTTTGCTAAGAAAATTGGACAAAATCTGTCGCATTTTAGTAAAACTATAATTTCTCCTCTGAAACTTATCCATATTATGTGAAATCAGTGGAAAATGAAAAATACCTCATATGTCTAACTATCCAAAGTGGTTTTGCATAAAAATAAATTATGTAAAAAAAAAATGGCATATATTTGAAGTGGCTGTTTGTGATGAGTTGTATGCAGCAGTTGAGAAGAACAATTTATTCCGGGTATAAAATACTCTCTAATGACTTTGTAAAAATTTGACCATGGAAGGAACATGTTTGAGAGGTCTCGGTAGCTTCAGACTTTCAAAATAAGCTTAGTAGAATTTATTTTAGTATCTCTAATTGCATGAGAAATTTTAACAGTGCTGGAAAACAATTCTCTGAAAAGGATATGATAGGTTAAAACAATTCTAACATGCTTCTGCATTCTTGTAATCTGATAATAATACATTCTCAGTGTTAAATGATATATCTAAAGATGAGTATAGTTGAAGTATTCTTACCTCAAGAGTTTTCAAAAAATTTGCTATGTGCTGAGATTTCACTTCCTCTCTTTCTCTCCTCCTTTCCTCTCTTTCTTCTCTTTCTCTCCCTTTCTGTCTCTCCTCTTCAACCATGTTTGTGCAGGAAAAGAAGGGTTGGAATTAGTGGCGAAGGGACTTGGGGACCAAGGAGGTCACATGCCCCCTGGATTTCAGGTTTTTTTTTTTTTTTATAACAAATGTAAAGAAAATATTTTAAATAAAAAAATTTACAAAAATATTATTAGAGTGAAATGTCAATGACATTTTAAAAATTATGAGAACAATAATAGTTGTTTTGATTGAAAATGAAGAGACTTCTATAAACCATATTATTTGTGAAAATTTTTTAATGTAACAATACTTTCATTATTATTAACATGCAAATATAAATAATCTCACTATAAAAATATAAAATTTATTGGATTGTTAGTTACATTTGACATATGAGGTTTACTCTCTATGTGTTTATTTACTATTAGTTAGTGATATTGCATACTAATGATGATGTGGTATTACCATTATATTGAATTTTTAATCAAATTTTGTATAAAAAAATAATTTATCATTATATAATTTAGGGTAAATTACAAATACACCCCATGAGGTTTACTTAAAATACAAATTGCCCCATGTGATTTGGAATATTACAAATACCTCTTTGTTAGTATTTTTTATTTAACAAAATTAATTAAAAAAATGAAATTCATAATTGCTCTTCTATACAATAATAAAATTACTTAAATTATTAATTGAAACATATTGTTAATATCATTAAAAACTATTAATTAATTTGATGATTCATTAATAAAAGGAACGATTTGTTATAAAATTAGAAATTTCAAGTGGAATGTAATTTTCAAAATTACAGGGGGCGATTCATATTTTAATCAAACCTCAGGGAGTGTATTTGTAATTTACCCTATAATTTATTTTAAGACTTATATTCATATATTTTTTATATTGTCCATGATACACTAGTTATAAATAACATTATTTTTTTGATATTTCTCGAAATCAATTGTAAAAACTTCTATGAAATATTTTTGTAAAAATTTTTCATATTGTAATTAATAATTGCCCCCTCTAATTTAATTTCTTGGCTCCACCACTAATTGGAATAGTGCTCTATTTGTAGGAGTTTGGAGGCAACATATTTTTATTTATTTATTTTGTTTTGTGGCATATTTTTTTTTCCCTTTGACTTGGGAAACATTATCTCTAAGGCATGTTTGATTCCTAAGCCTTGAGTGTATAAGTGGGTTTGCATGCATGCCTTAGCATGCCTCTGCAGCCTTGGGATGGAGGGTGCCAAAATCTTTTGCCAGAAATCTGATTTCCCTTTTTTTTTCTTTTTTTTTTTTTTTTTTATGTGTAAAAATAAAATCAATGTACATATAAGCTATTCATTAAATATTTTACTCTCTACTATCCTCTTACTAACTTAGTTATTATTTATTTAACTCATTTAATTTCCACAACTGTATTTAGATATATAAATTTAATCATAGAAGATAAACAAATTTATGTAAAAGAGTTTAATATTATTATTAATCATGATAATATAAACATTATAATTTATAATTTAATAATCACTATTAATTGACTTAATATTATTATTAACAAATTAATTAGCAGTCTAAAAATTTAAGTTCTTACATTACTAAATGTAACACTTCAAAAAAAAATTCTTAGTGTATTTTTTCTAAACATAACACTCCAATGTAATATTAAAAAAACATAACACTCCAACGTAACATATTAAAAAATTCCTTGGTATACTTTTCTCAAATGTAACAACGTAACATTCCAAAAAAAACTTCTTTATTGTACTTTTTCCAAACGTAACAATCCAATCAATGCAACACTCAAAAACTCCTTAGTGTGTTTTTTCCAAACATAACACTCCAATGTAACATATTAAAAAACTTTTCAGTATATTTTTCTCAAACGTAATAACGTAACATTCTAAAAAAATTTCTTAGTATATTTTTCTCAAATGTAACACTCCAATCAATGTAACACACAAAAACTCTTTATGTTATGTTTGGTTTGGGGATTTGGGAAGGGATTTGGAAAGGAAAATGGAAAAAATAGGTGAAATGTAAATAAAATATACCTACATTTCACATAATTTCATACATTTTTTTTCCCTTTCCCTTTCCCTTTCCCTTTCCAAATCCATTCCCAAATCCTCAAACCAAACACAACATTAGTGTACTTTTTTTCCTTTCTTTTTTTCCAAACGTAGTACTCTAATGTAACAATCCAATGTAACACCAGAAAACCACACTAACAAAAATGTAGATTTTCACGTTCAACAATCAACACTTCAACCACAAATCCTCCCAAAAAGAATTTTTCACAACTCACTTTTCAATTTTCATCCCAAAAACAAATTAGAAAATTGAAAAAATGAATCACAAAAGTACATTCACTTAAACTCAAATGGCACCAAATCAAATAAATACAATTTTTCCAAATAGAAAAAACTAATTGATTCATAAGAAAACTCTTAGGAATAAATGGATCAACATTCCTCCATATGGGATTTATGAGCAAAATTTTCTTAATAATATACTATGATTTTTTTTTATATTTATATATATTTCAAATATGTGAAATTTCACATTATATTAGAAATTGAAATTTACACTTTTTTAATTCGAAAACAATGTGAAATTTTTAAAAAAAAAATTTACATAATTTTCATACTTCTAAATTCAAAAACGTGTAAAGTTTCTATATATATATATATATATATATATTATCATTTTACATAATTTTATATTCAATTGAATCTTGTTTGATGCATCTTGTCGAGTAATTTTTAAAAATATAAATTTTATCAAAAATAGATGTTTACATCAAAAGTTAAAAAATTTTAAAGTTTGGAATATAAAAAATAATAAATAAATAAATTTCCATATAAGTATGTTGACCAGTTTCTTAAATTTGTGCTTACACATACGGACTATGGGTGATTGTTGTACCCCTTGCACAGCAGTCACTGTTGTGCAGCAAAATGGGTTCATTTTAGAGTCCATTTTAATAATACAAACCGTTCACATTTTAGAGTATATCAAGTAGAATATACCTGCAAAAAATCAAGTTAATCGGATATCATTAACACTTTTATCCACTCACATTTGTATTTATTTTAATGCTTTAAATCATAATTGTCATTTATTTTTGTATATATAAATGTGAGTGGATGAAAGGGTTAACAATATCTGATTAACTTGATTTTTTTGTAGATATATTCTACTCGATATATTCTAAAATGTGAACGGTTTGGATTATCCAAATGAGCCCCAAAATGGGTCCATTTTGCTGCACAACAGTTGTGAGACCCCTAACTTTTGTAAGCCCTATTAAGTCTCTAAATTTTGAGTTATTATAATAAAGCTCTTAATTCTTCGTTTATTCGCAAATTTAACCTTAGAATCGAAGACGCATTGCGAATGAACTCGTACGAACCCTAATCAGCTCCGATAGCTTAGTAATCATTTCTAGACGCTAATATTAATGATTTAACTATTAGGCCCCTGACCTTTATAATTTTATTTCAACCTTTACTTTTGAACTATTTCAATAAAGACCCTAGATTTTTTCAGTTTCCATCACATTCATCGGTTAATTGCCTTTTTATTCGAAACAAGAAATCCAAACTTAATTAGACTCTTCAACCCTAACTTAATTAATTCCACAATAAAATAAATGTTCTAATTCATAAATTAAATCCAAAGCCCTCACATTTTTATTAAATCACAAATTGACCTCAAACAAGTACGATTATATATATACAAACACACTTGTACCGTAAAATCTATTTTTATACACTATATTTTACAATTTCTAACATTTGTACACAAAAAAATAATAAAATAAGTCCCTCAAATCATCATCACATGGCTGGCCATACCTACATAGATACAACGAGTGTACTTTTGAGACAAACTTGCATAATTTAAGGGTTTGACTTTGGTTACAAACCTATATATATATATATATATATATATAGTATATATACATTGTACTTGCAAGTAGGTTGGTTTGATTAAGATAAAACCCTAACTAGATCGTGCTTAAATACTCAATTAAGGCCTCTAATCATCCACTATTCCATTGAATTTAAACTAAATCCAAAATATCCAATCCAATTCCAACCAATGGACATTTTAGATTTTTTGCACCAATGTTATTATATAAACCACCTCTCCCTTAGCATTTTGCACACAAAAACAACACACACATCACACCCCATGGCTGAAAGAGAAGAGAGGGAAGAGAGTGAGCTTGGTGAAGGATATGAGAGAAAGAGAAAGTTGCTAGCAATTCAATCAAGTCTCAAATAAGCCACTACACAACTCTCTCTTTTATTTTCTTTTTCAAATACATGTTATTAGAGTCTTGAAACTATATTTTCAGAAGTGTTGTAATGGCGTTCATGTGTTCAAAGTTGATGAATTGGGCTTTAATCCTTCTTCTATTCATACTTCCTCTTAATAGATGCAAAGCTATCTTTTTCTTCCCATATCTCACATTTTTTTTAAAGGCATACCATCACTCTAAAAATCTAAGTTATTGGTACATTATTTAGTATGTTTTCATCACAAAATAAGTGAAAAATTTCCCTTAGTTGGCCTTTTCTCATCAATCTTCTTATTTTGCGTATTGTGCATGAGAAACCTTACTTTACAACCAATTTTGAAACTCCTAGAAAAATGTAGAAAAATCTCTTGAACTTCGATTTTATGTCAAAATCTTCCTTAAAGAGTTATCTTTTAAGAAAAATTGGTTTCATCGAAAAAGAGTGAGCAGTTTGAAAGAAAATCTAATTTTCGTAACAGTCGACGAATCTAGACAGTGCTGGAGTGTTTCTTAAATAACTAAAAATTTAGAAAATCTATTCCATTTTCGAATTTTTTTTTTGAAAACTATACATAATTCTCTAAAACCATAGGAAGTCCTGGTTCGGTAAAAATCTGAGATGTCCTTTTTAATTTTAATCTCTAAGTGGTACAGAATCTGGAAATTTTGTTTTGCATTGGTGTTTTATGCTCTTGTCTTCATGAATGTGTTTATTAACATATGGTCATTTCTTGGTTTGAGATTACATATGTAATGGTTATGTACCTTTTATTTTAGTCCTTCGATGGTGCTCACACTTATGCAAATCTGGAAATTTATATTCTTGTGCAAAATTATTCCCTTAACTACTTGAATATGCCTAGAGCTACTTGTGCCTATCTTGATATGTGAATCTCATGTGTTGTAACTTTATTTCCTTCCATTTGTGCTATGTAGCTGTTCATACTTGTGCAATAGATGTTGTTTCAAGAGCATGTCCTAACTCTGACTTAAATTATCTAACTCAAACAGAAAACTTAATGGGTTGCGATTTTTTTTGGACAAGTTACTAAGATATTGATTGGTTGACAAATGCGTTCCTTATTGAAAGTAAAGTCTTGCGCAAGTGGTTTTCGGAACCCTTGAAAAGAGCGGTTGTATTCAGACCCTAGGTATTTTGGTATAAGGAGGGACTTGGGTAAGGCCCATTATTACCGTCTCTTTTGAGGCCATGCAGTTGGCGCTACGCGGTATATAACCGTTGGTAGGCATTCGAGACAAATTCTATAACAAAGTAGCAAAAAAGGGGGCATACCGAATAATCCGCGTCCGATTCTTGTGGTTGGGAGAACGAAGTCTCTTTAGGGGATTTCTAGATTACTAACATCTAACATGTAATCTTTTATTATTGAATGATTATCATACTTCATTACTTGCTTATTATAATTGTGATGGTGTATTGAATTGGAAAAAATGGATGGGGTGTGTATACGTTTACTGGGCATTCTCAGCTCATGGCGTTTCATGCCACGTAGTGAAGACTATTAGACCAGTCAAAGACAAAGTTGAAGCATTTGAGGACATACAGCTACCCTAGAAGGATTATAAACTAGTTTGTAAACGTGTTTTGAGATTGTAAGTGATAGATCTCATGTTGTATTTAAGACATGATTTTGTAATTATTATTGTGGGAGCCGAATTATATTAGATCCATAGGGACGGATGAGCGTGTCATGTCCGAAACGTAACCTCTATTCGGCATATACCCCAGCCAATCAAGGAGTCGAATAAAATAATCCGTATCCCAGCCAGTAGAACAGACGCCGAGTATAGGTACATGTGACGGAACAAGGATGGGCCCAGCCCAAAGGCCCAAAGAAAATACTATAAATACGGGATCACCCATCAGAGAAACGTATGTGAGAACTATTACACTTTACTTAAATATATAAGCAATTCAGAGATTAGAGACTGACTTGCCCGTCAGAGTGCTAATTCTTGCACCCCTGACCGGAGTGTTTATTTCTTTTCAGGTGACTAGAAGAAGATCACTAGCGTCCCCCGGGATCAGAAGAGTATTTCGAAACTCACTTTCCTACAATTGGCGCCGTCTGTGGGAATACTCAAACACATCCATGGCGGGCGTAATGGAAGACCCTCCGATAGTCACTGATGAAACCACGCAGAGAGACGACCTGACTCCATCAAACATGCTTAGACCGAAGACCATCCCCGTGAGACGCGCTCTGAACTTTGCCTCACCCTCGACTCCAGAGCATGAAGCAATGCAAGCAATCATGGAACAAGCAAAGCAAAACGAACAAAGGTTGGAGAACATGATCCCAGAGAACGAACGTCTCCGTCAGGATTTGGCCTTAGAGGTGGCAAAATCCAAACAAGCTGCACACCAAGGCCCGAAACGACCTATGAGGGTAGGTGGTCGACGACCTCGAGCTCGACAAGACGACAGTGATAGCAACTCCGACTCGTTATTCCCGGAGCCCAGGAAAAAGGGGCGACCTGAAACGACCAGTTCTTCGGAAGAAAGTCCCCGTATAAGGCACAAGCGAAGAAGGAACAATTCGGACGAAGATCAACACGATCCCTTCATACGACGGATTGCAAAGGTAGTGCTACCCAAGAAATTCAAAGCACCATCATTCACCTTGTACGACGGCAAATCAGACCCCACCGACCACATCTGCCACTACAAACAAGCCATGACATTGCATGCAGACGACGAGGCCCTCATGTGCCGAATATTTCCCAGTAGTTTGGGACCATTGGCTGTCAGGTGGTATTATAAACTGGAGCTGGCTTCGATCAAAACCTTCCACCAATTAAAGAAATCCTTCAGGGCCAGATTCATCACCAACGAGGTCCAGCCGAAACAAGCCGACTCTCTCTGGGCAATGCAAATCCTGCTAAGAGAAACACTAAGAGCATATTCGGCGCGATATTGGGAATGCTTTAATCTTGTCGATGACGCTTGCAACGACTCCATGGCCATCGCCGCCTTTAAAATGGGATTACATCCAGATAGTGCCCTCCGCAGTTCCTTAACTAGAAGACCCCCCAAAACAGTCTGGGGGTTGATGAAGAAAGTAGAGGAATACTGCAAAGTGGAAGATGACGTCTTGCGGGTTAAAGCCGGTCACATGGCCAACAAAACGGCCCCTCCTGAAATTGCTCAGCCAATAAGTTTTGCGCCACCTCAGAGCCCTGAACCACGACAGCGGGCTAAACAAACAAGAGACGGGATTCTCGCCGATCAAGCGATCAATGCTCACACCAAGCAAATGAGCAACTGTAAGTTGATAGTAGGCGCACAAAGCGCACCGACAAGAAATATACGGAGCTGTCAGAGCCAATCAGCTCGGTTATGTCCAAAATCCAACACCTTCCGTTCTTCAAATGGCCGTCCAAAATAGTGGGACCTCCTGACACGAGAAAGCGGGACAAGCGGTGTGAATATCACAAAGATCACGGTCATAATACGGACAGTTGCTATGCTTTGAAAGACCACCTTGAGGAATTAGTGCAAGATGGTCGGCTCCAGCAACATGTCCGAAAGAGCGCAATCAAAACAGTTGCCCTTCGGCAGGATTTACCTCCGCTCGGCGTCATTCATACGATATACAGCCTTCCAATGCCTCTTACCGTACACGCAATTCAGTCAGCCCCCCAAAAGCAACGCACACCAACGAAACGGCCCCACGAAGCTCCGAGTATTATTTTCGACGATTCCGATCTCATCGGCATAACACTCCCCCACATTGATCCATTGGTCATTGAACTACACGTAAACCGATTTACCGTTGAACGCGTCCTCATAGACCAGGGGAGCACTTCAGAGATTATGTATTACAAGACCTTCATCAAACTCGGCTTCAACGAATCAAACCTGACTCCGGCTCCTTATCCATTATTTGGCTTCATTGCAAATCTAGAGTACCCATTGAAGAAAATCACACTACCCGTTCGAGCGAGCTCCCAGACAGTAGATGTGGAATTCTTCGTCGTCAAGCTCCCTTTGCCGTATAATCTCATCATGGGGCGAACTTGGTTACATACTATTCAGGCCATGCCAAGCACCTATCATCAGCTGCTAGGCTTCCCGACCGAACACGGCATTGAGCAAATCCGTGGTTCCCCGCAATCCGCACGAGCATGCTATCTCCTTTCTGGAAGTCCCGAATCGAAATAGCCTCGACGATGTCAGACGGCTCCCTAGCGAAAAGCCACGGAAGCCCTAGGCGATACCAGCAGCAGCTCGCCAAGTATAGTCAACGCGTTCAGCTGCGCCGCTACACACCGGGAGAGTTGATCCTGAAGGTACTTCCGGATGACAAGAAGCCGGTTGATGGAAAATCGGGTCCTAACTGAGACGGCCATTATCGGATAGATTCCATATTGGCTCAGAAATATGTCAGGAAGGAGTCTGCCACGGCCCGGGAACTCGACGCACTTGCGAAAATTCTGTCATTAAACCCGACTTGTGGGGAATGATCCTAGTTCTAAATGATTCGCCATGTACACATTCCACTTTTGTAATGCAAGGGTTCTTGTTGAAAAGTTGTAGTCCCACCCACTGCGAAATCTAGTTAAAAAGTGCTCCGACGGAAAAAGCCTCCGGATTCAGAGCGCCCTTCGTGGATATCACGATTGACCAAAAAGCCTCCGGATTCGGAGCCCCATCGGCACATGACGTCTTTGGGCCGAAAAAGCCTCCGGATTCGGAGCGCCCTTCGTGGATACCACGACTGGCCAAAAAGTCTCCGGATTCAGAGCCCCATCGGCGCATGACGTCTTTGGGCCGAAAAAGCCTCCGGATTCGGAGCGCCCTTCGTGGATATCAGGACTGGCCAAAAAGTTTCCAGATTTGGAGCCCCATCGGCGCATGACGTCTTTGGGCCGAAAAAGCCTCCAGATTCGGAGCGCCCTTCGTGGATATTACGATTGGCCAAAAAAGTCTCCGGATTCGGAGCCCCATCGCCGCATGACGTCTTTGGGCCGAAAAAGCCTCCGAATTCGGAGCCCCATCGGCGCATGACGTCTTTGGGCCAAAAAAGCCTCCGGATTCGGAGCGCCCTTCGTGGATATCATGACTGGCCAAAAAGTCTCCGGATTTGGAGCCCCATCGGCGTATGACGTCTTTGGGCCGAAAAAGCCTTCGGATTCGGAGCGCCCTTCGTGGATATCACAACTGGCCAAAAAGTCTACGGATTCGGAGCCCCATCGACGCATGACGTCTTTGGGCAGAAAAAGCCTCCGGATTCAGAGCGCCCTTCGTGGATATCACGATTGGCCAAAAAAGTCTCCGGATTCGGAGCCCCATCGGCGCATGACGTCTTTGGGCCGAAAAAGCCTCCGAATTCGGAGCCCCATCGGCGCATGACCTCTTTGGGCCGAAAAAGCCTCCGGATTCGGAGCGCCCTTCATGGATATCACGATTGGCCAAAAAAGTCTCTGGATTCGGAGCCCTATCGGCGCATGACGTCTTTGGGCCGAAAAAGCCTCCGAATTCGGAGCGTCCTTTGTGGATATCACGATTGGCCAAATAGTCTCCGGATTCGGAGCCCCATCAGCGCATAACGTTTTTGGCCGATAAAGCCTCCAAATTCGGTTGACCAAATAGTGTGCCACCGGGTGATGCTCAAAGGCCGAGTAATATTCCTAATTCGGAGCGCCCTCCAGAATGAAAAAACATTCACACATCAAAGCAGGGATATGTAAGTTGAGCCGGCATAACCACATAAACAAAACAAAATGTGCCAACATTCGAAGTAAGATGCTTCATTAAGCATATAAAAATTCAGAATGAGATAAACTTTTAAAATAAAACATTTTATTCGATTAAACAGTAATTACAAAAACGCAATCCGCGTTCGAGCATTACAATATCTATTTTCATACGGCGTCACCTTCGTCACCCTTCACAACTTCGAAGGCGAAAAAGGGAAAGTGGTCGTGCTGGTACAGCGGCAGCGCCAAATCAACCCCCGCTGCTCGGAGAGCATCCGCAGCTTGAAATGCTTTGATCTGACCGCTCTTGAATCCACGATGTTCACACCGGCGAGACAATCACCCTCGAGGTGGAGAGTTTTGACACCATAGACGACGTTAAGGCCAAGATCCAGGACAATAAAGGAATTCCCCACGAAAACAGTAAAACTCAACGGTCGTGGCGCTATGTCGGCCTCATTTCTTGATCGCGGTTGCGGAGAACTTCCCCGTTGCTGTTTCTCCCTTCGGGGTGATCTGCTACGACGACTTGAAGGCTGACGTTTTTCCCGTTCTTTGAACGCCCTACCTCTCACACGGGAGGGTTCTCTGCTACGATTCATTGCAATATCAACCTCAGCCAGAGCTCGAGCTTCTCTTCTGCTGTTGAAGAAAACTCTATTTGGCGTTCACACTTATCTAACCCCACGCAACAAAATTGTTTTAAATCGAGTCTGAACACAGTAAGTAAAGTTACTGGCGCGAAGACCTCGAGGCGATTTTGTTAAACATTAAACTCCAAAAGACGGACGCCGATCGATATTGGCCACAGCCACTCCATGTACTAATTTTCAGTTTTTTGGAGTTAAAATGGCCTAATTCTCTAAACGGCAATTATAGATGGGCTGACAGTCTCCAGATTCGGAGCCTCTGGTGCATGACACCTTTGGGCCGATTAAGCCTCCGAATTCGGAACCTCATCAGCGCATGACGCCTTTCGGCCGATAAAAGCTTCCGAATTCGGAGCCTCATTGGCACCTCGACCGTGCATGACGCGTATGCCAAATATATATTTAATGAATGCTCATGACAGGCCGGCATATAACCGTTCGAAATTAAATGCCTAGTTGACTCGGGCCGGTCAATGTTTATACAATGAAACACATGCAAACACGTGTGTGCCGAATGCAAATTACAATGAAACATTTAAAATAGGACGTTTTATTCAATCAGGCAATAATTACATAATTACATAGTATTTTTATACGGCATCGCCCTCATCCTCACTCTTCTCGACTTCAAAGGCGGAAAACGGAAAATGGAAAATGATTACGTTGGTAGAGTGCCAATGCCGAATCAATGCCCGACGCTCGCAGAGCTTCCGCAACTTGAGATGCCTTGATCCAACCGTGCTTAAAGCCACGATTTTCACATCGGCAAACTTCTTCGACGAGTTTCTCTTTGGTCTTCTGAATTTCGACCAGTCAGCCGTCATGGAAGACTTTTTCATAGGCCGCGGCTCTCGCAGTCTCAATTGCAAACATGCTAGCCGTACCACGATCGGCGATCGCATCACTAATCAGCCTTTGAGTAACCCTCTCTTCGACAACCGGGTTGGGGTGGCTGGTTGATTGGGGCCCGGCAGACTTGATTTTCCTTAGTTCATGCTCGGCCTTCTCGGCGCGAGCTTCTAACTTCCGAATGCGTTCATCTCTCTGTTCTATGTCGCGGCGAGCGGCGCGGAGACGCATGCCAATCTCATAAGCCGTGTACAGTCCCCTCACCGCCCGTGAACGCCTTCACGAAACACTTCGAAGTCCGGCCGACCTACCATCGACTGCTGAACTTCGGGTGGAAAAATCTGTCGAGCAAATTCGACTACCACGTTTAGATCTCGAATGATCGAATCCGCCTCTGTCATTGGTCTATTACCCACGAAGACCGCAAAACTCAATGGGCGATGAGTCGCGTCGGATTCCCTTCCAGGACGGGGTTGAGAAGACTTACGCTGTGGTTGTTTGTCCCTCCTAGGCGACCTACTTCGACGACGAGGAGATTGGTGTCTCTCCCGATCCCTCGAAGTCCTACTGCCCATGCGTGAAGGTTCACCGCTTTGACTCATGGCACCTCTCAGCTCAGCTAGCATCTTCGCTTCACCTCTGCTGTTGAAGAAAAGCTTATTTGACATTCACACTTGTTTAATCTTCCTCAAAAAGCTGGACTGAGTTGCTGACTGAGCACATAAATAGGACCCTCCTTCACGAAGTACATGCCCATTTATTCCCTACGAGGGCAGCACCTCCGAGGCAATCTCATTAATATTGAAGCGTCAACAACCTGGCGCCGACTGTGTCATATGCCCCAATCACCCCATCAACCACTGATATTCGGCATTCTACGTTCATGAACCAGCTGGGGCAAGGGCAGATTCATCAATCTAGACGGCTTTAGTGCCCCAGCCGTTCCACGAATCAATTCTCCAGTACAAGATTCATAAGTAACGTGTTATTCAGCGTTCAACGTTCATGAACCAGCTGGGGGAAGGGCAGATTCATCAATCTAGACGGCTTGAGTGCCCCAGCCGTTCCACGAATCGATCCTCCAGTACAAGATTCATAAGTAACGTGTTATTCGGCGTCCTACGTTCATGAACCAGCTGGGGCAAGGGCAGATTCATCAATCTAGACGGCTTGAGTGCCCCAGCCGTTCCCCGAATCGATTCTCTAGTACAAGATTCATAAGTAACGTGTTATTCGGCGTTCTACGTTCATGAACCAGCTGGGGCAAGGGCAGATTCATCAATCTAGACGACTTGAGTGCCCCAGCCGTTCCACGAACCGCTTGATCTGTACAGTAGTCATGAATTCATTTGGTTTATGATTAAATCAGATCCCTAATTTTAATCGGCTGTTAAGTCTGCCGTCTCACGTAATCTTGACATTTTGTTCTAATTGCTGATTCTCCTAACTATATACTCATACAGTAAACAATACGAGAAATAATTTGAGAGCATATAAAATTTTCATTCATAAATTGAGCGCTAGCAGCGGACATTTTACATATGAAAATCCAAAAAAGATGAAAGCCAACTAACAAAAAACATACATTAAAATTGAGTAAAGCCTAACAAAACTAGAATGTCACCCAAATCAAGTCTCAGGATCAGACTCAAGCGGCTCAACGTCCACTTGCTCGTATGGAATTGGCATGGCCAATGTAACTCCAGCGGCAGCAAGGGCTTTGAGCCAGCCGTGTTTGAATCCCTGATTCTCAAATTTGGGGACTTTTTCTACGTAGTCATTAAAAACAGCGCTCTTCCCAGCCTCGAACGCCGCAGAAGCCTCAGATTTGGCTTTTTCCTTGGCCTGCTTCAACCCTTCCAACTTGGCCTCCAGTTTCGCAAGCGCCTCCTTAGCTAACTTGAGCGATTCCTCGCTCGCGTTTGCCCTCTCCTCGGCGTCAGACCTGAGTTGATCAGCAGTCCTGGCCCTTTCCTTCTCAGCCTCTGCCCGTGCACTTTCCATTGCGGCTCTCATTGCCTCAAACTCTGCCCTGCTCCTTTGGCCATCGACTTCCGATTGCAAACGGCCAATCCTCTCGACAGCGTCACACTGGCATCGACCTAATTCGACGATCCTTCCAACTGTCTGCAAAACAAAGGATCGTCACATTCCAAGAAACATCGAATGCAAACCAAAAGATCGTCACATTCCAAGGATAAACACGTACCAAAAAAGCCGACTGAGCAGCTAATGCTACCGTTGCCGAGTCCGGATCGGCACGAAAGGTCTCCTTGTCAGCCGGCAAGGAGACCGCGGTGGCCAAGCTCAATGTCACAGCTGGATCTTTCAAAGCCGACGCTTCCGAGGAGATCGGCATGTTTTTTATCTTTGGTTCAATGATGAAAGGAGCAACCATAGCCGACTCCTCTAAGCGTGACCGCTTATCAACAGGGCCCTCTTCGAAGCCGTCCTTGTCCTCGGCGCTTCTTTTTTCGCCTCGTTCCTCTGGAATCGGCCGCTCTTCTGTAACCAGGCGCTCGACATCCTTTTCCGTCTCGGCGACGACAACCTGAGCCGATTCCTCTACAACAGTAGGTTGAACAGATTCAGTCGGGACAAGTCCGGAACGGATGGCCTCGGCCTTTTTTCGGGCGGCCATGCGTTCGGCGTTCCTCTTCCGCGCCATCTGCATAAGATTTTCCCCAGCCATATCTTCAGAGTAATCGCCGGGAAGGTCTCCCAAGTTTGAAAAAATATCTTCGAAGGTGTCCTTTCGGCCTGATGTAGACGGAGGGTCAGAAGAGTTCAATCCGGCTTCCTCAAAGGCCGAATTAATCGCTTCGTCAACTTCCGCGGCCAACTGGTCCGAATCCTCGGCAATTGGTTTGGTCACCTGTTCTTCCGCATGTTCAGAATCAGATGACTCTAAACCGATCTGCCTCAAGTTTTTGAAGCTGGGGAAGATGAGGGCAGCAAGTTGATTGTCGCTTCGCGCGATCGGAATGTTGTCTGTCGCCGAGAACGTTGTGTAAGTCAGCTCGTACCGCAGGAGAATGTGGGTTGCCCTCCCTTGTTTTTGAAGGTTTGGACGACTGACGAACAGTAGTGCAGTTTTGATTTCTGCGAGCACGACGTCGTCGTCTGAAACCAACACTCTCTTCAAATCGCTGCCTACACAAATAAAACAAAAAGATGAACATAGTGTCGAATACATATACATGCAAATATGAAAAGCAAAGTGATCTACTCGGCCACCTGGTTCGCCTTTTTTCCTCGACACCGGGTCTAGGCGATCTTCGCCTGCGCCGAACTTCCAGTTGCCGCGGACAACGACCATCACGTCGTCGACACGCTTGCCAGAGCTGGCGAGCATAGTCACTAAGTGATGATCAGTATCCTTAGCTCTAAGAAAGTAGCGCCCTAGCCGGCCGGTAGATTTGGCTAGGGCGTAACAGTGCCGAATGGCAGGAATACCTAAGTTGGTCCTAAGACGACGATTTAGTTCTACGATCCCCATTATGATGCGAAGAAATTGACGTTGGGGGGGAAGGATTAGACCCCAGTATCTAAGAACGGCCCTCAAAAGGGGTGAAGAGGAAAGCGACTCCGCCCTCAGCAATTGATAGGAGAGGAAAGACAATTGTGCTCTCATCTTCCCTCTCCATATCGGTGATGCTGTCTGCCAAAAGTGACAGATGGACGTCATCAAGGATGGAGAAATGGCGTCGAAAGCCGGAGATTCGATCTGCCAAAAGGAGCTCTTTCAGATGTTTTGCCATTCTTTTTAAGCCAAACCCAAGGATTACGGAAAGTTAAAAGCAAATAAGGAAGCGAGATCAAAAATGAAGGAGAAGAAGACTTACAGGCGATAAAGGGAGAAGCGAGAAACAAGGAGTTGTAGAAGCCGCGAAGAGATAGAGTTGCACTTGAGGGCGAGCAAGATATCTTTTAAACATTCAGGACATACGCTTGAAGAGACAATTTCAAATCATATTAAATGGAAACAGTGTACGAAGGGGCGGGAAAGCATTACAATGACTAAGAAACGTGTGTGCATTCTGACACGCATTGGGAAGAGGGTTAACCGCCGAATTTTCGATTTCCCAGGCTAAGAGCCAAACACGCCGACTAATTGATGCTAGTAGGGTGTTTGGGGGGCAATTGTGGGAGCCGAATTATATTAGATCCATAGGGACGGATGAGCATGTCATGTCCGAAACGTAACCTCTATTCGGCGTATACCCCAGCCAATCAATGAGCCGAATAAAATAATTAGTATCCCAATGAGTAGAACAGACGCCGAGTATAGGAACATGTGACGGAACAAGGATGGGCCCAGCCCAAAGGCCCAAAGAAAATACTATAAATACGGGATCACCCATCAGAGAAAGGTATGTGAGAACTATTACACTTTACTTAAAATATAAGCAATTCAAAGATTAGAGACTGACTTGCCTGTCGGAGTGCTAATTTCGGCACCCCCGACCGGAGTGTTTATTTCTTTTCAGGTGACTAGAAGATGATCACTAGCGTCCCCCGGGATCAGAAGAGTATTTCCAAACTCACTTTCCCACAATTATATATCTATATATATCTTTTATACTACCTATTCCTTTTTTTATCGTCGACTCATGTAATCTTTGTGTTAATATCTTGTCAAGATCTGTCAAAATAATAGCTTTACTATTTAAGGTGGTTGAACTTTGAAGGGAGGCTATATTGACTCCTCCGACCTTCTTGGGATTTTATTTGGTTATTAACCAAATGACTCATTAGTGACGTTTCCTATTTTGTAATCTTAGATAAACTCTATATTTATTTGTTAATATATTCTCTGATATTCCTGATTTTCGGAGTGTTACAACAGTGGCTCCAACTCCTACACATAAATAGAGAAAAAATATTTACAATTTTACTAAAATTTTGAACCAATGACTTATTGTTCCAACAATTAATATAATGAGACTTTGATTAAAGAAAAAATCAAGAGATCTAATGAAATACAAGTGCATAAAATAAAATTTATATAATATACTAATATTTATATAATCCACGCTTTTGGGTGAGTAAAAAAAAACATTAGTCATGTACCCAATGTGGACTAGTCAATTTTGGACGAGGTGACCCAAGCTCAGGATGGGCTGGGGTTTTATAGTTACATGTCTAATAAAAAAGGAGGCTTTTGTAAGGAGGCTTTTGTAGTTTATTATAATTATATTGAGTTTTTTAAAATTTTAATTCATATAATATTTGATTATTTTTTATTAAAAAATTATTGGTTGTATAAATGAAAAAAAAAATAGTATTGTCAAATTTTTGACGTTGAAATTATATTTTACTTTATATATGGGGGATTTGATCAAAGCTCTCTCACAATAAAATTTTAATATATTAAGGACAAACATAAAAAAAATTTCTTGAAATATCCAACACATATCACTATTACCAAAATATACTTGGTGAGTAATTTAATATTTTAAACTTCAAAATAATAGTATAATTTGATTTAGATGTCAATTTTTAATAAAATTAGTATTTTTAGAATCCTCTTATAAGATCTATCAAATAAGATCTATGTTGATTATAAAATTTAAAAAAATAGTAAATAAAATACCGTCAAAATTGATGTAAATAGTAACATGTTAATATTTTACTGTTAAAAAAAAAGAAAAAAAAATAATACATACTAGATAAACCAATCAAAAATATACATACACAATATTTTTAGACTTGTATAAAATAAAATAAAAGTGTTTCTCATCAAAAGAGTTCTGTGAGATCTATCTATATATATATATATATATATGCATGAGCAATATTGTCCAAGAAAAAAAATAAATTTTACTCTGTCCTTACTCAATTATTCGTCTCATCCTTACGAGGTTTATGAAGTAAAATAAATTAGGTTATCATTTTTATCAAACAATGATCCAATGGAGGGATTTTGGCTAAATTTTCCTTATATCCATGTGTCTTCATATCATTTGTATTAATTTTATTTTTTTAATCTTATTAAAGGGAGGTTAGTGTAATTATTTAAAAACTATAAGACTTATTATTTTTTTTTTTTCTAAATTTTAAAGGAATTTAATATAACTTACTTTAAATACTATTTTATGTGGTACAAATATAATTATAATTTTGTGTCCCACTTGAGATAGATTTTTAAATGTGAACAAATAAAGTGGTGATTGTTGAATTAATTTAGACAAAGTGGATGGCCCATTCTAAAGACTAGACTAAAGGTTTGAGGGAAACGATGATAAATTGTTAGGAAAAATAAAAATAAAATTGGGGACAAAATAATAGAAATTAGAAATGTTAAAACCTCTTTTTACACCCATCACATGTTGGATTTTTATTATTTGTTTAGCAGGATGTTGGCACGTTACTGGAATTAGATTAGCACAACAAGATGGCATTCCATTGACTAGAAGGTAAGCGTTCACTTATGACCACTTAATCATAAGATGTGTTAGGTCCGAAATTTAAACCCTTTGTAATGCAGTCCTTATTGTGCAATTTGTAATGTTTTACATGACAATGTACATTGCCACATCAATATTAAAAAAAGAAAAAAAAAAAAAAAAAAAAAAGGCTAAGATTCAAAATAAAGGAGCGAAGTTTTAGTAACTTTTTTTTTTTTTTTTTTTTTTTGTAATTTTTAATATCACACGTAAATTATTTTAATTTTAAATATATAAAAATTATTTTAATTTTTGGGCACAATTTAGATTAGTTTTCAATTTCTTTTATGTTTTTTTCTTCAAAAAATTTAAAACTAGTTTGGTGAATAAAATAAAATAAAAATCATCATTTTCATATGATATTATCATTTGTAAAACAAAAGTAATTTTTTGAAAATTTTAAAAAATATTTTTTTTGTTTTATTTTTGTCAAATTAAATATTTTTTATATAATTTTTTTTTTAAAACATAACCAAAAAGAGTAATAATTTTTTTTATTTATTTTAAATTTTAAATATATTTAATATTGATATTATTTTAAAGCTATCGTCAATATCTTTTTAATAGTATAATGTTTATAAATATCAAATTTATATATATTTTAGTAAAATAAAATAAGAAGGATAAAAATAATTTTTTTATTTTTTATTATAAGAGTTACGTTTTTCAGTATAAAAAAAACCAAGGAAAAAACGACTTAAATTTTTAACTTTGCTCATTTATTTTAAAACTCGACCCTTAATTTCTTCTTTTTATTTTTATTTTTTGAGAGATTTACGTGTAGATCCTAATAGGTAGAATTATTGTCTTATGATAATTAATGACATTTTTCATCAAACACTATTAAAAAAAAATACTAATTGTTAATTTTCAGTGACAGTTTGAAAATTTTGTCATAAAAAATGTTACTAATTATAAGTTTTAGCAATAGTTTAAAAAATTGTCATAAAAAAGGTCACTAATTTTTAACTTTCAACGATAGTTTGAAAAATTCATCACAGAAAAACGCCACTAATTATAAATTTTAGTGACAATTTATAAAAACTGTGAAAAAAAGAGTCAGTGATTGTTAATTTTTAGCGACATGCGCAAAAAATTGTCGCAAAAAATTATTTTTAGTGACGATTTTACTAGAACTTATTTTCAATAGGATTTAATGGAAATTAAGTATAACTATTAAGATCTATTGGTAATTTATCCTTATTTTTATGTGACTTCTTGTTATTCAAAACACTACAATTGCATTATAAGAAGTGCACTAGAGAGGATTCAAATTCTTATTTATGTATTAAGTGTTTGTACACCAACTCAATTACAAAGTTATTAATCACATGTTTGACAGGGATGAGAAATTGAGAGAAACTCAAATTCCTTAAAACTTGTTTTTGAATTTCTTTAAAATGGAGTGATTTGAAAAGATAAAATTAATTATTAAAATCTCCTTGGTTAACAATGTATTTGGCCAATGATCAGATTTGCAGAGGAAAGAGAAGAGAATATTACAGAATAGAAGAGGGAAATGGAGGGATAATTTGGTTATTTCAAATATTTCACATATTTGTAATTATTTTTAAAAAAAATTCCAGTTCTTTGTAATTCAATTTGTACAATATATATATAATTTTCTCTTAATGTACTCATCAGAAATTCTATTTTTCAATAATTTTATTTATTTTACGTATGCAATAATTGTCGAACCAAAAATGCTAGAAACTTCCACACAAAAATAAAATAAAAATACTGAAAATATTGCCCTTGTCAAACATATCAAGCTTGTTGAGCCTTCTCAAGTAGGTCTCCAAGAGCAGCTCCAATTTTTCATCAAATTTCATAAAAGTTTGATCTGATACATTTTAATAGTAAATTTAAAATTTTCTTCAAATTTTGTTACAAACCTGGTTGTCAGGGAGGACATTTGAGTAGATGTTTGACCATAAGTAAAATTTGACGTTCAGATAAAAATAGCCATCTATAAAAAATTTGATGAAAGGTCAAAAGCTTCTTTAATTTGATGAAAAATTTAACTCTCCCTTCATTTGATATCGATTTAATAAAACGATTGGAGTACCGTTTTAATTAATTTTTCATCAAATTTAAATTTAATGAAAATTTTAATGAAAGATTAGAGATGACCTAAGCTATGAGTAAGACCCAATGACAATTTGTCTCAACTTTGTGGGTGTTTAGGAAGTTACTATTTTAGTAGGCTATTTTAATTTTTGACTATTTTAGTAGGTTAAAATTTTTGTATTTGGAAAAAATAGTTAGATTTTTTTTTAGTTAGATGTGATGTTTGTGAGAGAAAAAATGAAATAATTATGGGTTTGATGTGATATTTTGTCTTATTAGCTATTTTAGGATATTTTGTCATTGTGTGAATTTTAACCCAAAAAGCCAAAAAATAACCTTTGCCAAACTTGGGTTTAATTTATCAACTTTGTTATGGTTGTAATGTGTTAAAACAAATTTGGTTTGAAACTCAACAATGTTTAAATATATGTTTTAAGTTCGATTTTGTTTTTTTTTTTTTATCTCTTCTAAATCAATCCCAGATGAATTTCAATGAGCTGGTCATGAACCAAACAAAAGCAGCTTATTTTTTTACACAACTTATGGCGCATATAAGTTTATTGACTTGTGTTTTAGAATTCATAAAATTAACAATTTCAAAAATCCCTAATTTCATTCGAGTTACTTTTTTTCATATTGATCTTTAGTTCTAATTTGGGCATTAGACGGGCTTTGTTTACATACACCCGCTAAATATTTTTTTTTTAATCGGAAGAAATGTTTCATTCAAGAAGGCAAACAGCGTTTACATGAGTCCATTCAACCCAAAACTTACACCAAACAAAGTGAAAATGCAGCGAGAAGCACAGAGGAAGAAAAAACTATGGCAATATTCGAACCCACATTACGTGTCTGTGCTCGTACTGCAAAATACACCCGCTAGATTAGTTCATCATTTTTGTCTTGCAAACATTGCGTGAAAATTGGAAGATTAAAATCAAGATTCTAGTCGCGTTCTATTCATGTGCGAAATTTCTGTACAATATCATAACTGGACCTATCTGTAAATACATCATTTTACAAGAAGGTCATAAAGCCTTTCCTATTAGAAGCAAGAATGAGAGTCTTTATTAAATTGCCCTATGGTTGAGAGCATAACTACATACACATGCTTTTCAATACCTTGTATGACTTATATTTTCTATTCCACCACCACCACCACCACCACCATTATTGTCCAAAACATTCTTTTTTCTCTCTTGATTGATTTGCTTGCTTTTTCTATATGGTTTCATTGACTAATGCTTCCTTGAGCAGTTTAATAAAGTCCAAATCAATCTACAGAGCATTTAAATGACACACCAACAACTCCCATAAGTTGTTTGGGAACATGATTTTTTATTGATATTTTAATTTTTTAATTAAAATATGAAATGAAAAAAATTAATAGATTTAAGATGATTTTTTAATTTTTTTTTTAAAAAATATGTAAAAAGTAAATTAAAAAAAAAAATTGACTTTTAGGTATTTGTCAACTTTTCGCTTCATGGGCTGTCTATCTAAACTTTCAAGAATCTCAGAAAATAAACCATTGTTACAATGACACGGGCTCCAAGGACAGATGCATGATTTTAACTAGTCCCGCATTCTGGCTCTTCAGCCTTACAACTCCATCTCTCATCTTCATTTTGGTGCTATAAAACAAATCCTGTACAATTTCATTTTTAAAAAAAAAATTGAATTCCTTATCCTTTGTTTATTTGAGTAGAAAATAAAAATAATTTTGTATTTTTTGATATTTGGTACAACTTAAATTTTTTTTTATAGTCAATGAAAATTTATTTGAGCAAAAAATATTTTATACTTTTGAAAGATAAAAAATATTTTTTCAACTAAAATTTTGATGTGTTTTGAGAAGATGGTTAAAAGTTAACTTTTGACTTTTAACTAAGCTTTTTGGCTTTTATGGAAAGTGATTTGAAAAGTTGACAAAGAGTTACTTTTTTTTCTTTTTGGGTTAATATTTGTTTATGGTGTCACTGTACAACAAAATGACCAAAATGCCTCCACGCAACTTAGGAAATTTAATTTTTGCCCTAGGATTCAACTTCTAAACATGGAGGGTAGTTACGTCAGTTCACACCTTTACGTTTTGCTAAACTTCTCAAATGGTGTTGCATTTTTAGCTCCCACATCTTGCATTTTAGAGTTACTGAACGCAACTTTTTACTATGTTCTCAAAAAAGCACTTTATCAATACAATCACACTTCCATTGTTGCCACCACCCCTTGATCACCACCCTGATCTCCTCACCACCACACTACATCCACCTTCCACCTCCACTCTGCCACCCACCATCGTCACTAAGACGGGGGCCACGCGGGGGGGGGGGGTTGGTTGTTTTTGGTTTGTTGCAAAGTTTACACAAACAAACTTATTAATTTATGTTATATTGCTGCTGTGACTTGATAAATTGAGAAGGGGTGGCCCCTCCGAGGATCCCATCACCCATAAGAGAGATGGCCTCCACAAGTTCATACATCGTCAAAAATTCATAAACAATAATTTTTTTTATATTTATGTTAATAAATTTCATTATAATTATATCTAATGAATTTTTTTTTTAGTGTTTGGAAGGTATTTATGTCGTAATTTTATTGTGATTTATTTGTATAGTGAGATCTGCAATATTTTATGCTCATATTTTATCTAACCATATGAGGAGAGATTATTAGTGTGAAACAATGTCTCGTGTCCTATGAAAAGCCAAAAATGGTAGCTTCAATAATAAAGTATGATAAAATACCTCCCTATTTAAAAACCTTCAATAGTAAAACTTAAAAGATTCTCATTGTTCAAAGACCCTCAACAATAATAAAGCTGTAAAAAAAAACTCATTGTCCAAAAAACCAATTAAAAGATTCATTTTTTCCAAATGATAATAAATATTGTAAATAATCTCAAGATTAATTACAAAAAATTGAATAGTAAAATGTATTCTAAATAAAAAATTTATAATGAATTAAATGTAAAAAAAAGCTGCTCTTTGAGATTTCACATTAAACCTCTATCAAGGGTTGAGCCGCCCTTTATTCAGATTGAAAAATATTTTTAATTGTTATAGTTATAAAAACGTATTTTTTAATATACTTATGTATGATGATTTAACTATTAATGAAAGAATTTGATTTTTATTGTGAATTTTGAATCCAGCCCCCTCTAACTATGATTCATGCATTCGCCGCTGATCACTATACAACCACTAGTCATTAGTTTGGCAAAAAAACATAAGAACTACAAAAAAATAGCCTTACATTTCACTCCTTTTGAATCGTATGGTTTGCATTAGATCAATTTATTAGTTCCATTGATTTTTTTATTTTTTTTAAATACCCTTACATTTCACTCCTTTTGAATTCCTTGTGTATGTGATAGTGAGAGATAGAAAGATCACATAATGGATGAAGAGATAGTGTGGGGATTAATGTTCAGGAAAGGGATGGATGACAAGAAACCATCGCATAGAAAGAAATTTAAAAAAAAAAAAAAAATTAAATGCAATTAGCTTAATACTTGATGGTAAGGACCACCGTAACAACACATATTGGTCTGATTTTATTAGGATATAAGGTGGACCACATAAGGATTGAAAGAGCAACCAACTGGCCATTACCCCCTTGATTACACACTTGATGAGTTACTTTCAAACAGTTAAAAACCCTTCTTAAAGACTAGTTACTTTCAAACAGTTAAAAAGTGACTTAGGCCAAGTTTGGGAAGACTAAATAAGTGCACTTTTTGATTTTTCTTGTATTATGTGTAGAAAAAGTAGAGAGAGGAGATGTTGATTGATATGACTCAAAAAAGATAAAAAGATGAAATAAGTGCACTTTTTTAGTTTAGCCAAACTTGGCCTTAATTGTCACAGGCTCAACTCCAACTCCACCTTTGCCCCCCTTCGATGGGAATTGAAGCATAGGATTGGACTCTATCCAACAAATTTACTTAGTTTGTAGTTTAGTTAAAAAAGTGAATGTCTCAAAATATACATCATTTACAACTAGTCTAAGGAACTATTTATCTCATAATTAATAGTTTATTGCATTGCAATCCTCCCTTACCCAGTTCGTCTAAACAAACACCTTATGTTAGAAACACAGAAAAATTTCATTGAATGAGATATAGATGTATGATAAATATTAGGTCCTACATATGAGATCTACCATGTGCAAGACCCAGTCAGTTTTCATCTCACATCTACGTCCCATTATATAAAAATTATCTGTACATTTATATTTATTCTTGACCGCTCTTATAAAATTAGAGTTGAAAACGTCTTTTAACTTGTAAAAAAAGTTGTGAATTTTTAATAAAGAAGTCATGAAAATAGTACGCATACATTTTAGTGGAAGATAAAACTACCTTTAAGAAAAGTGGGAACATCATGATTCAGGCATGATCCACCATAAAGCTTAATTATGACCAAAATAGAAAACAATTGGGCATGCATATAAGGCATGAATCTCTACAGCTAAAATGCCTTGATTCATAAACAGAGAACCATCATACCATGCTATATCTATTTATTTATCTTCAATTCTCAGTCATACAGAGAAAAACACAAACCAACCTCAGGGAGAGAGAGAGAGACTTTGATGGGCAATTACAAGTTTAGATTATCAGATATGATGCCAAATGCATGGTTTTACAAGCTCAGAGACATGAGCAGAACCAAAAACCCTAACACCTCTCATCCAATCAAGAAAAATTTTCCCTCACCGACTACAACAACAACATCTCATAAGCCCCAACACATTTCTCAACCAAGATACTCAAACCCAAAAGCCTCAGATACCCATTTTCCTGATCCACCAAGAAAATCATCATCAAAGAAAAAACCCAAGAAAAAAACCATTCACAACAACTCATTGTCTCCTAGACTTGTCACCTCATCCTCCTCTGTCTCAGCCGATTGTAGCTGTGGCGCAACGCTTAATTCTGTCAGGACTAAACCCGAACCAACCCTTGAACCTATTTTCTATGAGTGTCCTTTGTCAGAATTCGAATCCAACAACACAATCGATGATTGCCATGAGTCATTCGATGGACTAGCCTCATGGCCGGGCTCATGTAGTTGTAGAGTTACTTCTTCAACTACTGATATCATAATCGACATGAATCAGAAATCATACTCCAAGAAAGTTGAGAAGCTAGACACAATCTCAAAGCTAGAGCTTCCTCCAATTTTGACAAAGCCGGTTAAATTCAAAGACACAGCAAAAAGTTCATCCAAATTTGAAGAGATTGAAGCTCATGGTTCACTCTCCATCAATATCGTGAAAGAAAATACCGGTAAGAGTACTAAAAAAGAGATTAAAACTAGTCCTCGCATTCGAAAACCTGCCTCCCATTCAACAGGTGTGAAGATCCAATCGAATTCTCCAAGAACAATGAGCAAGAAAGTTCAAGCTTGTGGTAGGAGTGTGTCATCATCAAGCAAGAGATCAAAATCACAACCAAGGAGGAGATTCGCAGAGAGCTTTGCAATTGTGAAGTCATCATTCGATCCACTGAGAGACTTCAGGGAATCTATGGTGGAGATGATTGTGGAGAATAATATCCGGGGATCGAAGGAGTTGGAAGAGCTTCTTGCTTGTTACCTCTCATTGAATTCAGATGAGTATCATGGTCTCATTGTTAAGGCATTTCAGCAAATCTGGTTTGATATGGCTGACCACAGGATGTGAAATTCTTGTGGTTGATGTAATCTTGTAAATGTCACTGTTTTAGAAACATGGTATTCATTTTTTTTCCTTTTTTTTTTTCCTCACAAGAACTGCTCATCAATTCTCAATCTGACAGTTGAAATCTCCAAATGGCTAATGGTTTCATGTCCATGGTTATCAGAATCCCGATCCGGATCTTACAATCCTACGATCTTACGATCCATTTGAGTACAATCGATCCGGATCATGTAAAAAACTACTTATAGGTAGGATCTTTCGATCCTAGTAGTGGGATCTTATAGGATCGTGAAATCCCGATCCGAATCCGATCCTATCCGATCCAATTTACAAGCCTTGTTTTGTATTGTATGACATATTTTATTGTAAATTTTATGTTTGTTGTCTAAATACCAATTTATGTGGTCAAAATAAAATAATAAAAATTAAGTAGTATTGAATCAAATAGACTAAGAAAAACAAACTAGGAAACAAACATTCAAATATTGCGGTAATTTAAAAAAATTAAATAGTCAAAAAAAGAAACTTAGCTTTAGCGGAGTCTAAGGAGGGTAAGATAATTGCAACTTTATCCCAATTTTTGGAGAGATTATTTTTGTGACTTGAATCCGCTCCACCAGGGATGCTAACGACAAACCTTATTATTCGGTTAAGTTATTCTTTTGAGTTCTTAATCTATTTTCATATCAACTTTGTTAAATATTTTTTCTTCACTTTTTATGCATTGTTGTAGATTGTAAAGTATTTTGTTATAGAATTCTTCTTCTTCTTCATCTTCTTTTTTGATGAAATACAATATTTTTACCATTGAGTTTTCTATTGTATAATATTATATGTAGAGTATTATATTTTCACAATATCTTCACTTCTTTTTAATAGAATATAGGCTCATTTTGTGTATACTTTATAAGAAATATTTATTTAAATTAAATTATTATGTAATCTGTCTTTTCGGTAAGATCTTACGATCCTCGATCCGATTCTACGATCCGATCCTATAAACACCTCCAACGATCCAACGTAGGATCCCGATTTTAACAACCTTGTTCATGTCATCAAGGGAGCATAGGTGGAATTAGGGGTGTAAAATTGCCCAGCCTGCCTGACCTTGGGCTTGGGCCTACGGGCCATGCCGGGCCCATTTGGGCTTTGGTAAAAAAAAAATTGAGTCAAGCCGGCCTCATTTCCAAAAATCTAGGCCCAGGAAGAAATCTGGCCTGGGCTGGGCCTAATATTTTTTTTCCTCATCAAAATAGCTTGAAAGTGATGTTGGACAGTGGGCGGGTTGGGCCTTGGGTCATGTCTCGGGTCAGGTTGGGTAGCGTCTCAAGCGACGGCCTTTTCTCACACCCCTAGGTGGACTTATGGGTACCTTATGGATATGCAAATAAGTTAAAATTTTAAAAAAATAAAATAGAAGTATGGTCCGTTTGTCCATGAAATAATTTTTTTTTTTATAATTTGTGAATACATGACATATAAAAATCAAAAAAGTCAAATGTGAAAAATAATAATAATAATATTTTTGAAATGGTGAAAAAAAGAATCCTAAGTACTTTTTATATTTTTATAATTTGCAAAAATATCTTTTATTTTATTTTATTTTTTTAAGAAACAGGCACAGTATAATTGAATTGTATTCTTATGTTTTTAAAAAAGTTAAACCTATGCCTTGAGATATCAACAAAAGTACTTAAAATCTATATTTGGCCATGTCGTACCATATTATACCTAAATCATACTCAAAATATTTTGCATATTGAATACGTATTTCGTATATCTATGCTAAGTACTCGTACAATAATTTTTTCAGAATAGCCATGCTTTAGAGCATGTCTTGAATGATCATGGTCAAATGCTTTCACATGTTTGTTGCCCAAGATGAATGATTGTCAATAATTTCTAGTTGAAGATGTAACTCAAGGTGGTACATAGCACACACAAATGTCCATTCTCACTCCCTCTCTAGTCGAAGTTCTCTGTGGCTAGAGATCATTTGTCTCCAAAATTGTTGTCCCCAATACACTCCCAATCACATGATGTGGTAAAAATCTCATGTTGTTTGTTGCTCACACCCACAAAAGTCACAGATGGCTGCAAATTGAAGAAAAGAGAGGATATGAAATGCAGCTGAAGATTTGGGCTGAAGATTCAGCCAAGCTATGCTATTGTAGAATGGCTTGTTGGTGGCTTGTCAGTGGGTGAGCTTGACCGTTGGCTCTTCCATTTCGTGTATAAATGGGAGTGCATGTTACAAGTGTTTTGAAGTAGCAGTATTAATATAGAAATCAGAGAAAGTAGTGTGTGAGATTGAGTTGAGTTGAGTGTTGTCTCCTCCTCCATTGTTGTAATTTGTATTGTCCGTTCTCTCTGAAATTAGTAAAATCCGCTGCCTGTGGACATAAAAACATTGCTAAATCACATAAAACTTGTTTGTTTTGTGGGTGTATTATTGGTGTTTGTTTCTAGGCCTCGGGTGCAACATCTTAAACATGGGACTCTTTAGGCACGATCTTGTGTTGTGACTGGAAGTGCATTGAAGACAAATGACACGAATTTTAGAGACAAAGATAGGGTTGACGACAACTAATACAAAGTTGTTTGTGAAGCAGAAAATTTTCCAAACTTAAGTTAAAAAAATAAAAAGAAAAACAAACAAACAATCTCTGAACATTTAAGATCACAATTAATACTGCTAATGAGGCCTCTGCTCATTCCTCAAATAAAAAATCATTTCTGACCAGTTTGAACATATCTGGAAAACAAATCCAAAACTGTGGTGGACATATGATAAGGTGATCCAAATGTACATATGAACCTAACAAATTACTTTTCTTTTTTTTTATTCTTTTTTTTTTTTTTTAAACTTTCTCTATAACTTTTTTTTAGTAATTGTCAAATGTATTAACTTTTTCAGCATTTAATTTTTTAATCTAAAAAAAAAACTAACAAAATATTTGACAAACCTAACGTTAATGTACGAACAAACTCCTCCCCAATTAAGTAGAATCTAATTGCGACTCCCATGACAATTGGACTCCAATTAACTGAAGAGGAGTCAAACCTTAAAATAACTCAACAATAACGTTGGATAATTTCAACCCCAAAAATCACAAGCATAATAACTACAATGGCATGAAAATAAAACTAGGTCTAACTTAATTGGCCACCATGCCTTCCTTTAGAGTTTAGTCCTAAGGAGGTCATGAGTTCAATTACTCTTAGGAGAGTTGAATTAAGAGAGTGCAAGCACTTAGGTGCTTTGTCAAAGGTTGAGAGTTTTTCTTCTATAGATGCTAATCTAACAACTAACATTTGTCGATAAAAATAAAAAATAAAAAATAAAAAATAAAAAAAACAATGGCATGAAAATAAAGCTCCACATGTTGTATAGTGCAAACAGCATAAAAGATAGATAAGGTTAATAAGTGTAAAGCAACATTCGAGTTTGCATTCTTGTCTAAAGTGAAAGTTGACTGTAAAAGTTAAAATGCACTTTGAAAATTAAATAAATTTTGATCTACAAATTAATTATTGTCTGAGATCAAGCAATTATACATAGTAATGCAATTAGAAAATGAAAAAGACCCAGACTCCCTTTTCTCCCACCCCTTGACCCCCTCTCTTCCTCATTGGTCAGATTTTCTTTTCTTTTCTTTTCTTTTCCTTCTCCTCCAATCACCACCCGCCATGTGTGTGTGGGGGTGGTGGGGGTGGTGCTCGGAGGGGGTCTCCATCAAAACTCATTAGAAAATTTGCCCAAAATAACAACATACCATGTCAAGGTGTAAAGATAAAGAATGAAAAGAAAATCTACACCATCAAAGATGTTAGATATCTTCTGTCCCAACGCATTCACAAGCAAAGAACAAAATATTGAGGCATGATCATGTCACTAGCACTCTTGATTAATAATATTTGCACCCTTTTTTTTTTTGTTTTTCTTTTTCTTTTTCTTTTTCTTTTTTTTTTATTAATCATTGTCCTTGCTCTTCTTAAAATTATTGAAAACACAAGGGGCCTGTTTAGTAACTATTTTGTTTTCACTTTTCAGTTTATATTTATAAAAATTTTAAAAACTGTCATAAAACTTATTTTGGTTAATAAATGGTTGTTTCAGTTTATAAATTTAAGAGGAAAAAAAATGATTTTACGTTCGTTTTTAAACAAAAATTTAAAATTTTGACTAACAATTTTTTTTTCAAATAATTTTTTTTTCAATTATAATGTGTATGATCCCTTTGTTATAAATAATAAAAAATAAATATAAATATTTTAAGTCTGAATAAACATATTTTTTAGTTTATATTTTAAAAAATTTCAAATATTTTGTTTAAACCAAACGCGTTTGTAATTTATGTTTTTATAAAAGTAAATAAAAATCAATTTATAAAATTTTTATAAATATAAATTAAAAACATAAACGTTATCAAAACCCATCTATTTACATAAATAGTCATTTAATATAAATATGCATATATAATATGGACGCTCAGATTACGCTCTCGATCTTTTTTTTTTAAATTCAAATTTGACACTCTCGGTCTAACTCACATTTGATGACTTAGAGCATTTCCAACCCATCCTTCATATCTTCAAATATGAAGGATGGTCTCCTCCAACCCACCCTTCAAATTCATCTCCATTTGGGAGGAGAATGAATTCATCCTTCATATTTGAAGAGAGGATGAAAAAATGAAGGCTTCCTTCAAAAACTATCATTGGTATTTCTAATATTGCAATAACTTTTATTTGTAAATTTAATTTTTATAAAATTGACATCATTAAAAAGTATAAAATCATACCTTTAAAATGAGTATAATTATTAAATATATTTACAAAAATTTTAAAATTAAATATTTATTATGAATAAAAATTACTTTTTGAATGAGTTTGAACGAAGAAAATGAAGGAAATGAAGGATTGTGGTTGGAGTTTGAATGAATAGTGACATCCTCTATATTTACTTTTTGAATAAAAAAATATTATTTTCATCCTCTTAGTGAGAGTATTGCATTGGAGATGCTCTTAGGCTGGTAGTACAATGGGACAGAAAGATTTGAGAGCAAAGAGGATCACGTGCGTGCAAATGAGAAAATTTTAAAGGAGAGTGAAAAGTACAATTTAACATCTAAAAAAAATAGGGTAGAGTACAATTTAAGTTTGATAACAAAATAAAAACTGGAATAATAATATATTCCACTAAAAGTGGTGCTCTAAAGTACTACTAATGAGTTAGCAAGCATTTTAAAAAAAAAAAAAAACAAACACAAGCAGTAGGTCCCGTCTACTGCCACATCACTAATGGTGCTTTTAGAGCACCACTTTTAGTAATCTCAAGCATTATTGATAAAAACTGATACATTAGGTCTGCTATTAGCTGTAACATATCCAAAATTTTAAAAGACTGGTTTGTGATGTCCCCCTCAGAACCCCTACCAACAAAGTGCCTCTCCTGTGTTTGTTGCTCAACTGGAGGTGGTCCTTCCACCACTGACAGGTAAGTGTTCTTACCCATTGATGTCCATTCCCAAAATTATGAGAAGTGTTTTGATTCTATAAATCATGGATACAAATATGGGATAAAGACATAATATGATATAATAAAATTTTATAAAATAGGATACATGTATAGTTAGGATACGTAAAAAAATTTATAAATAATTTTTTAGTGTTTTTATTGTATGTGAACTCAAAGAATAGCAAGAAACTATTCTTTAGGAATTTGAACATTAGTTAAAGAGTTAACAGTTTGTTTACTTTTATTTAGTCGATACGTTAATTTGAGTCGTGTTGAATTTTACAACACACATGTTTTATTTTATTTTCCAGAATTACTTTTATTGAGATTTAAAATAAATTTTAATTAATTTTTGTTAATTTTAAGTATGACTCAATATACATATTTTCAAATTACTATAAAATGCATTTTTTTTTTTCGTAAGTATATTTTTTGAGGTTTAAAATAGATTTTAATTAATTTTTATTAATTTTAAGTATAATCCAGTATACATATTTTCAAATTATTATGAAATGAGTTTTTTACATTTTATTTCAAAAGCTAATGACTTTAAGAATAATTGATTTTAAATGTTTACAAATTATTTTTGACCAATACCTGAATTAAGTGAATAAAAAATATTCACAATTATTAAATGATTATAAAAATAAAAATTGTGTCATAAATAAAAATTATTTTTGAACTGTTGATTTTATTTATTTTTTAAAGACATTTTTTAGACAACACATTAACAAAATAAAAAATATTAAATAAAACAATTATAAAATAAATATAACCGCTGTTTATATATTTTTTTTATTTTACATGCTAATGTAATGATACAAAATTTAAAAAAAAAAATTCATATAAGATTTTTTTCTTCGGGTTTAGATCACTTAAGCATTTGTTCTTTTTTTTTTTTTTTATTATATTCTTTTTTTGTAAGTTTTTATTTTTTGGAAAAAAACTATTCAAAATATTGTAAAAGGAAGGTACTTTTAATTATACTAAACCTCAGGGGAGCTAAGTGTAATTTATCCTAGGAAAGAATGAATGAGAGTTAGTTGTGTCAGTTGTGTCACCAGCACGGTTCAAGGGTATTATGATCAATTCAGCTGTCAAGTTAACGTCGTTCATTTTCTTTTAACGAGAAGGGAGAATTTGTGTATTATTTTAAAGTAAAAGAGGTCAATGTTAATTTTGAAACTACAGAGGAGACACCTGTAATTAAGATAAACCTCAAGGGAGGTCAGTATAATTTACCCTAAAAAGTAAGATCTATTTGTGTGGGTTTAGTTTTTGTTGTTAGTTTAAACAGTAATAGTGTATCCCAATAGCATAGTGATGTAAGAGCATCTCCACCAGAATCCTTAAACCCTCTCCTTATCTATTTTAAGGGGTAGATGGCTCCTTATACACCTGCATCAACTCCCCTAAATAATTTCCTAAATTAGTTTTTGCTACAGTGGCTTCCTATTTGTAAGGAGTCACTATAGCCCTCTTATATATATATATATTTTTTTCTGCTTTGCTTTATTTAGGGACTGCAGTATACATTTATAATTTTTATTTTTTGAAATTTATAATTAAAAATTATATTTTAATAAAATAAATAAAAAATTATGAAATTTATTAATAGAATAGAGAAAAAATAGAGAGTATGTTAGAAGAAATAAATAAAAAAATAATTTTTAAAATAGAGAATGAATTTTTTAATAATATTTTAAGGTAAACTAAAGTAAACTGAGGGGAATTCTCTGAGAGTGGGACTAAAATATATAAACATATATTTAAAAAAATAAAATGAAATAAAAATAAATATAAAAAAAAGACAATAATGATGGTCTTGTCCCATCATTCCATCACACCCAAGCATTCTCTCTTGAACAACCTCTCTCTCTCCTCCCTTCACTAACTGGCTCGCAATTAGGTGTGTAATTTTAGACCCGCAGTCTGTGAGCGATCTGAAGCTCGCCCGTAATTTCATGTGGGCTCGGTCCATTAAGGCTCGTTTAGGCCCCGAGCCCAAGGCCAGTCCAAGGCCCTGGGCCAGGGCCTGAGCCATCGTTTTGAAACCCGACCCGAAGCCCAGTATTATTTTTAATAGAAAATAATAAAATTTTGGTAGAAAAAATTAAAAAAAAATTATTTAGGCCCGCCCGAGCCCAGGCCCAAGCCCAGGGGCTCGGCCCGAGACCCGGCCCATTGGCCCGTCCAAAGCCCGAATACCCTTGGGCCTGGGCCTAGTTTTCTGGCCTATGGGTCGGGCCAAAATTACACCCTTACTCACAATGGATCCATTAGAACAGAATACAAAAATGTTTGTTAACTGTTATTATCTTACACTAACAATGGGTTTGGTTAGGAGTGTAAAAATAATCCGCAGTTTGTAGGTGATTCAAAATCAGTCTGCGGTTCGGGGTGGGCTTGGCCTCTTTAGACCTATTTGGACGCGAGCCCAGCCCGAATCTCTAGGCCTGGGTCATCATTTTGAAGCATGGCCCGTGACCCGGTCCGTTGACCCACTTAAAGCCCACTCAGAGCCCGACCCGAGACCCATTGTCTTTTTTAGTAAAAAAATAATAAACTTTTGGTAGAAAAAATTTAAAAAAACAAAAAAAAATAGTCAAGCCGGCCCAAGCCTAAGGCTCGAATACCCTTGGGCCTGGGCTTAATTTTTTTAGCCCGTGGGCCTGGCCAGCCCAGTTCGAATTTTGACAGAAGTCCGCAAGGCCCGACATAGGCCGGGCCGGGCCTGATCAAGATTTACACCCCTAGGTTTGCTCTTACAGTATCCCTGAAAGCACACTACCACATTGACACGTGGCCTCTATTTATTTTTTATATTTCAAATTTTAGGAAGACAACTTTTGTTTTTACATATTTTTTATTGAATTTATAATTTTAGAATTAACTCAATGAAATCTATTAAACAAGATGAATATTAACTATAAAATTATATAAAAATAAAAAAAATATAATTATTTATAGGGGTACTTACAATTAGTCTATTCACTAGACTTATTTACCTACAGGTCCTAACTAATAAATTTAACACTATAAAAATAAGAGAATGATAAATTATCACTAAAAAAATTATTCATAAAAAAGAGACTGATAAATTTATCACTATAAAATTATTCATAAAAAAAAGACTGAAAAAATTTGTCTTTATCACTTAATAATTATATCAATAGGACTTAATGGGGTAATAGTTCAAAGTAGGACTTATTAGGTAATAAGTCTTCCAAGTAGGACCTATTGGTAGTTTACCCCTATTTATAAGCCTACTATACAGACCATTGTTGATTGTACTTATTTATTATTATTTTTTAGTTTTATTTCACATTGTAGACGTCAAGGGTTAGTTGTTATTAGTTGTTAATAAAAGATGTGGGACCTTTTCATAACTGGCTAATTTCTTATAGTCCCATTGTAAATGCATTAGACACAATTGTGTCTACTCTAACTTGCCACAATCATCCAACCACAAGGCAACATTTTTACGTAGACAGGGCAATATCTTCCGAGATGTCCTTCAAATCACTTCCCTCTCAAAAAAGGAAACAACATGCCTGGGAGAGCACCAAAGCCTTCAACGACCAAACAAATATTAGACTGGGACACAGCCCAATTAAATCACAGCAGGCCCATTTCTCCCCTTTTGCCTAAATGTGTAACATGGGTATGGTGTCTATAAAATTACAGATCCCATACTTATGTAAGATATTTGATCATTTATTTGGTAGAAAATTTGATATCCCTAACATTACTCTTCCTTATTGGAAAATGCTATATGTCCCAAATTTTTTTACTAAATAAATGACTAAATGTCTCACATGGGTGCGGTATCCATACAATTGCAGACCACACACCTATATGAGACATTTTGTCATTTATTTGATAGAAAATTTGATATCTCTAATATTACTTTTCCTTATGGGAGAGAGCACATAATGATTGGAGAGATAGTGTGTGTGGGGATTGAAACTCTGTAAAAGGATGGATGACAATAAACTTTTACATGAGTGTTTGGTTTCAGTTTTTGAATTAAATTTTTTGAAAATTTAATTTTTAATTTTTCTTATTTTTTTATTTTTAGTGAATATTTTTAAAATTTGAAGCATTTTTTTTTAACTTTTTTAGATACACCTTACTTAGATGTATCTAAAAAGTAAAATATTTGTGAAAAAATATTTTAAAAAATTAATAAATACACAAAAATATGAAAAATATAATAAATTTTCATTTTTTTATTTTATTTTTGGTATTTAGTGAATTTTTTTTTAAAAAAAAATCACAAAAATTATACTTTTTAAGTATATTTATATTAGGTATTTATAAAAATTAAAAAAAAATTGCTTAAAATATTTAAAAAAAATTCAGTAAAAGCACAAAAATACAAAAAATAAAAAAGTAAAATTTTTAAAATGTATTTCAAAAAACTAAAATCAAACAAATAATTTAAAAATCAATTAGCTTAGTACTTGACAATAAGAACCACCATAACAACACATATTTAGGAGTGTAATTTGGGTCTGGCCACCTCGCACATATTTAGGGGTGTAATTTGAGCTTGGACCACTCGGGTCTGGGGTGAGCCGACCCATTTTCGTGTCTTGTGAGTTCCTGTCTTTTTGAGTCGGTTCAGGACGGTTCACGGACTAAAAAGTTTGGTCCAGGCATAGGGCCACTCAATTTAGAGTATCGGGCCGAGCCAGGCAGGTAGACGGGCCTAGCGAGCCTTTTTTTTTTTAACGAAAAATATTACATATATATATAGATTATTTATGAGGGATAAAAAATAAAAAATAAAAAAATTACTAGAGTATTTTGGTTAAGATTAATGAGATATTTGATTATATTTCATGTGGTAATATTTAATTATGTATAACTTCTGTTTTTTTGGTTACAACTATAAAAGTATAAAGTTGTGTAATTTTCCTCTTTTGAAATGAATAATTTTATATATATTAAAATGAAACGAAATATTACAATCATTAAATTAAATAAATAATTTTATTTCAAAATGAAATAAAATATTACAAAAATTTATATCATTAAATAAAATAGATATAGATTATTGATGATGGTAGAAAAATTACATCACTATAAGTCAAATACATCCCAATTAGGATGACACTTACTAGCCTACCAATCATTTGCATTATACACCCCAATAATCTAATAGATACATTACGAAATGAAATAGTGAAAAAAAAATTGTTGATCAATTATTGGAGCAAACAGACAATTCACTCGTGTTGCCCAATGATGTATCATCAAAATCGCTTTGAATTTTCTCATTTTTACTATAATTTTGTCCTTCTCATAAGCACATGCATATGATCTCTCGATATCATCAGTGTCTCAACCATTTGGGGTAAAAGTCTGTTGCAGTAATCGCTCAACACTCGTCTACCTACACTAAAAACTATTTCAGAAGCAATTATAGAAATATGAACGATTAGTATATCACGGCCCATTGTGAAAGCATAGCCCACATAGACTGATTTTGTTTCTATCAATTCAAAATATCAAAATCATCGTTATCATCCACTATTGGGTTACCCAAATAACGATTTAATTCAAATTACTTACGTTTGTATGTTGAGATATTTTTCTACTTTTTATGACTGAAAAAACATTTAATCTTCCACCTCGAGATGAGATTGATATAGTGTGTGTAGATGTATTTGCATATACTATATTCTTCAAATAATTTTGTGCATGTTTTCATAATAGGAGCAAGTTGTTTTTTATCAGCAAAAATACGATCTAAAAATTCTTGTAAACCAATTTCTTTACATCTATGATCAATTACAATGGCTAAACCTAAAAGATGAGGCAATGAATTAAAATATTTATCAATTTTTTCTTTCATTGCAATAATAATAGTTATATAATATTCATTACTTATATATTTTGTGAAAACTTTCATTATTTCTACTAACATATATAAAACAAATGGTGAAAGTAGAAATATATGTAAGAAAATAATTTTGTTGCAATTTGAAAAAATTTTAAAAAATATATATATAAGGTTACTTTGTGCCAATTAAGTTCTGTGAGAGTCAGTACTACTCCTATTGATATTGTTGCAAAAAATAAACCTATTCATTTTCGTTGTTTACGAACTCTCTTTAACATATTATACGTTGAATTCCACTTGCTATTTATATCTAAAATTAATTTTTTAAATTTGATACACTCTCATTAATAAATTTTTCTATATTCTGAAATTCAACTAGCAAAAGACATAATAGTAACAACCGCTTGTTTTATTATCAGTACAAAAGTCTCATATACAGACATAACTTCTTTAAGAATCAAGTTTAAAATATGGCACAACGAACGAACATCAACAAGTAATTCTATAGTTGATTTCAAATGGGCTACAATCTGATTGTAGTATGTTGCATTATCTAAACTAATGATAAATATTTTATTTTACAAAGCCCACTCATATAATACATTTCTTATTTCTACTCCAAGTGAATAACCAGTGTATGGAAATTCAACTAATCTAAGTGAAATGATTCTTTTATTTAACTTTCAATCATTATTAATAAAATGTACAGTGGTACATTAATATTTTAAACCATTATTTGATCACAGATGTTAAACAAATTCTTCCGTTTAAATTTTTTGAAAATGTCAAATAATTCACTTTTAATATCTTCAAATTTTTTTGAAACCCTCTTTCTAATAGTATTTCTTGAAAAACATGATATTGCAGTGCAAAACCCCCATGAATTATTTCTAAAAAATGGGGACATTCATTAGTAGTAAAAAGCTTTTTTTTTTAATAATATAATCAATTACAAAATTTTGTGTACGTATAGAATCATATGAAAATATTTACAAATTACCAATTAATGAATCTCCTAATTGCATTTGAGTTTTAATATCAACTTGTTGACTTTATAAATGTCTTTGAGTATGCCTTTTTAGATGGCTCATACCCCCACCAATGCAACACTAAGTAAATGTACAATATTTACATATTGCTTTAAATACAATTGTACCATCATGAACATGATTAGTTACAGATACTCTTTCCAAATGCTTTCAAATAGTACTGGACATGCCCCTAGATGATGATGCTACTATTGGAAGATGGATATTATGTACAGTAGAAAGAGAATCAATAGTTTCATGTTGTATATACATCAATATCGACATAAACATTAAGAATATTAAGATCTATAGTAATGTAAGTAAAATAATATATATAAACTAACAATTAACTAAAATAATGAGTAAACAATAACAACTAATATATGTTAAAAAATAATTAATGTAAAAAAGATGATAACTAATAAATATTAATTCAAATAATTAATGTTATCGATTGACGAATGCAATATAAAAATTAACTTATTTTGATAAAAGTTTCTTCTTATACAATAACAGTTGCCACTTAAAGATGAGATTTCAAAATTAATTGAGAGAGCATGAGAGTTTGAAAGAAAAATAAAATGAAAGAAGAGTGGCATGTATGAAAGTTGGGAGAGGGAGGGGTTAATTTATAAAAATTAAAAAAAAATAAAAATAAAAAGGTTGTTTGGCCGTTGTGGAATTAACAATTCAATGACCATTTGAAATTTTTTTTTTTTTTTTTTAATTTGAATTTGTTACTGTTGCACAGTGAGGAGCCATTGGGCGGGTCGGCCAGCGAGGGAGGGGTGACAATTTTCAGGCCAAGCTCTAAAACACACCGCCCAAACCCAGGATCTCGGACTAGACTCAAGCACAGGCCTAGCCAAGCCTAACCAAGTCGAGCCCACCCAGGCCACGGGCTAGCTGGCCAAATTTACACCCCTGCACATATTGGTGTGATTTTAGGCTATAATAGTGGACCACATAAGGTTTGAAAGAGAAGCCAACTGGCCATTATGTTTGTGCATCTTACCCCATGATTACACACATGACGAGTTTATTTTCATTGAGAAATACCCCGTTAAGACTAGTACTTTCAAATAGTCAAGTGACTTAATTGTCAGTCTCAATTCCAACCCCACCTTTGTCTCCCTCTTGTAAAATCAGATTTCAAAATGACACAACACAACTTTCCTGTCTCCATCAACTTGTAAGAAAGTTCTGCCCCTCATGAAGGTTAAATTACCTTTAAGAAAAGGTGGAACATCATAATTCAGGCATGATCCACCAAAAAGTTTTATTATGACCAAAAAAGGAATTGGCATGCATATTAATCATGAATCTGTGCAGCTCCCATGTCTAGAATAAAAAACAGAGAACTATCATAGCATGCTATATGGTTTTTAACACATGAAAAAGGGCTGTCAGTCACTGTTAAGATAGAAGCAGTGATCAGGTAACTGCTAGAATGTTATAGGACTTAACTGCTACAATATATATATTATGCTGTGACAGCCAAGAAACTTACATATATGTCCTTCATTACAATAGAAACTAAAATAAGACGAGGGAGAAAAGTATCTTACAGAAATACCGAGTTATCCCTCCTCGTTGAAGTTTAAGACAAGCTCTCGATGCAGCATTTCACCACGAATTGAATAAAGCCTATAACGTCAAGGTTGATCTCACCCTGTCATCTTTTCGGTGCTGGATGACTCTTTTTATTACCCTTGATTTTGTTGCCTACACTATATTATCACATCTGATCTGACACAAACAAATATTTACACTGTCGGAGATGCATGCACAAACCAGTACTGCGTCCCGTATAATTCTTAGATTCATAAAGCTGATAATTTAAGCTCTTCTTCCTTGATGTCCTTCCCTCTTACCATCATTTCTAGTTTTCAGAGAATAAGAACTTCCCACTGGTCGTGATGCCTTGTCGGAAAGCTCACAAGGTTCCTGAAACCCAATATTTTCCACGGCACCAACTGTCTTGAACAACCGTCTCTTGTTCACCTCTTCCACCAATGACCGGTGCAGCACCTGGCTACGCATATCCACGAGAGATTGGTTCCTTGTTAATCTACAGCTGTCCATCAGCCATCTAACTTTAGATTTCGAAGCTTCTTGTGAATTGAGCAAAACTTTGCATTGCCTGTGACAATTTCCAGCCCGGGATTGCCTGGTGCTAGAATTTTCTTCTAGACAGAACCTTGTAGACTTGTGCGCATTTGCATTTGAGTACTGCTGATCTCGTCTTTTGGGGCTCTTATCAGAATCATGTTCCTCACCAGAATAGTAGTTCAAGTCTGAATATTTTCCTGAGTGCAAAGAACTTTGAGAGCTGGTTTCATCAAACAAGTCATCTGCAACAACATTTTGTTGCCACTTATTGGTTGAAGAGTACAAATTGTTGTGCTTTGTGTTCAACTAGGAAAATTTATTTATGAATATATATCAATGAGGAAGAAAATGGAGCAATTTATAATCAATGGAGAAGAAAATTAAGCCCAAACAAAAAATTTTGTTTAATAGTGACCTATATCTAGCTTACATTTCCTATAAACCTAAATTTGTTTTGCTATCTATTGATACCCCAATTGTTTCCCTGCATTTCACAAGTTTTAACTTTCATGAATGTACATTGGAATTTGAAATACAGACGATTTCTTTGTAGAAGGGACATTCATGAAAAGCAAATTGAAAAGGATTAACAATTACATAAAATATATTAGGTCGAATTACATTAACAGTTCCTATAGTTTAAGACTTGTGTCAATTTGGTTTCTAATCTTTTAATTGTGATACATTTAATGCTGAATTTTAAATCTCGTTCCAAATAAAAATAATTAAAGATATTGTTGCTCAATTTCAAGGGTAAAATCGTTAATTTGATAAAATATAAACTAACTTGACAAAAATAAATGTAAAAAATTATTTTTAAATTTTAAAAATTATTTCTACTCACCAAAGATAAAATTATATAAAAATGATAAATCTTTTATATTTTTATTTTTTTACCAAATTAATTTTTAAGATGTGTTTAGATAATGATCATGTAATGGGTAAATGTGTTTGTTGATATTTTTGGATGGTTATCATGTAATAGACGGTTGTATTTGTTGTTAACAGATATTTTTTGATAATTATCATGTAATGGATGATTATTAAGCTTTTAATGTATAATCGATATATTTAATATATGAAATGTTTTTAGTTTTGGATCTTTTGATTTAATGGATAGACTTAACAATGACATCAAAGTTGTCATCATGTTTGACTTTTGACAAAATAAAAACTAATTGACAAAAATAAATATCAAAAAAATTATTTAAAAAAATTATTTCTACCCTCTCAAAAGATAAAATTATATAAAAATGATGTGTTTTGAAAAAAAAATTCACCATTTTAATTTTAAGTTTCTTAAAAAAATTTCTGAAAATAGATTTTGAAAACCAAACCGAACAGAACTTTATAACTAAAAAAGGTCCAACATTATTCATTAAAAAAAATGTCATTATATTTCAAACAACATATAAGTTAACCAACACAAAATAAGTTGTATAACAACTTTGCCTTTTAAATGGAATAACAATACCTTCAATTGTCCTTATTTAGAACAAGATTCAAAATTTAAGATCAAATATATCACAATTGAAAGGTTAGGAACCAAAGTAGCACCAGCCTCAAATTATAGGGACTGTTAGCGTAATTCGCCCAATATATTAATATGATTCCATACGAATATAAACCTGATCTCATAGCAAATTGCTGTAGACCAGAACCAATAACTTTGGTCACAAAGGGCAGTGCCCATGACCATCGACCCCTATGACTATCAGCTAGATAATTATTCCATAAGGTCATGTTACTGATTAAATTGCCTATATCTTTTTGTTTTTTCTATGCCAATAGATCAGATGACCTACGACACACAACACAACAATGGACAAGTAGATAGAATTCCAAGATACATACCCTGGAGCCAATCACAACCATGAGTTCTTTCTCCCATCTTGTGGGAAGCAATAAATGCGGAGAGTGATACTTGGGATGATGAACAAGAGGAGAAACAGTAAAAGCAATGATGGTGCCCATCATCATCCTCTTGATAGTGTACGGGGCCGTGATCTGATTGAGGCTGGCCCCATTTTTCCCAATGTGGTACAAGTGCAGAAATCTCTCCATCAATCATTACCGCAATTTGAAAGGGCTCCCAATCGATGATCTCCAACTCCTCCACCAACTCAGTTGCAACATCTAATGGTGTGTCACTAGCAATGTCAAAGGGGAAATATACATTCCTAACAGAATCTGCAAGAAATGCAATATGAAAATTTAACCATATATAAGTCTCTTGAGGCAAGCTTCGACTAAAACTATTATGTTTTGGTAATGGTGGGGTTTTTTCCACTGCCAGCCAATTAATGAGCTATCAACTAGAGCAGACTTAGGGCTACAAAGCAGAGCACAAGCTTCACCCATGGAAAGCAGAGGGTCTGCACCACAATTGTCAAAGACTAGAGCCCTCTATTTCTTTGTTTGCCAAAGGTTTTGCAATTTGACATACTTAAATGAAGGACTCTGTACACCGCTTATCAGGGCATTTGAGCAAAATGATAAAATCTAAACTAAACTGATAAAACGCAAAATCATTCAAAAAGGTAGTGCATAAAACTGTGTTTTATAAATAAAAGTAGTTAACAGAATGTTCCTAAAGTCCTACCTCCTTCATCAGCTATCTGCACCTTCAGAAAGATTGTATCATCTTCAGGAATTAGCTTTCCTGTTATAGTCATGTTGGTCCGTGATGGATTTCCACTAAGCTTGAGTTCCTCAATTCTTATGTTGTCATTCAAAAATGGCTTCTGACATCCAACTTTTGTTGCAGCCAATAATTCCTCTTCATCAAATGCAAGAAATGGATCGAGCAATAGCTCTTTCGCTGATAATCTCTTTGAAGCAGTTTCTAAGCATTTGCCTATGAATCTTTGTGCTTCCAAGTCTCGAAGTTTATAGAATGATCTTGGCAGCTTTCCCTGAATGAAGAAAACAGCACGTATGTCAAATTTTGAGTGACTTATATATTTGATGCCATATATATCAAATTCTGATCTTACCAATGTCACTTTCTTGTAGATTTGTGCTGGGTTGGTGCATTCGCTATATGGGTATTCAGAAGTGAGCATCTCCAAAACACACATACCAAATGAGTAGACATCAACTAGTTCATTATAACTTTCCTCATATAGTTCTGGTGCCATGAACTCTGGTGTGCCTATCACCAGGAAAATTTTAAAGCATGGTATAAGTAGTTCAACAATCTTAATTAAAAAATAAATAAAATTCCAATGTTGGTTTTAACTACATATTAAGGGTTCAATTTGAGACATTTGACCAATTTATATCTAGCTTTTAAAAAGGTAATCTTTTACTTGTGCTCCTGTTCAAGGATGGTTTCATTTCATCCTATGCAAAGTCAACTGTTTTTGGATGCAAGAAAATTAGGATATGTTGTTACACTAATGTATATCTTATGCTGAAATAAACAAATTACTAATTCTAAACTTCTTGCCTGCTTTTTGGCTCAAATTTCAAACAGGAAATTACATACAATTTGATTTGGCTGGAGTATCTTCTAAAAGGGGTAGGGGTTTGGATTTGTTCATCTTAATCCATTTAACAGAAGACTCGGGAATGAGTTGAATGATGTAACATAACCATTTCACCCATATACATTCCTAAAAGAGTGTGTCCAACATAATTAAGTGCTAATGCCAGAGATGAGTACCTATAACACTGTGTGCTGTCTGAGACCCACGTAGAATCACAGCCAAGCCCAGATCACCAATCTTCACTTGTCCAAGATGGCCATTGACAAAGATATTATCACACTTAATGTCTCTATGGATCACGGGAGGATCATGGCTGTGCAAATAAACAAGGCCCGCTAATATTTGGCGGGCCCAATTCTTTATGGCACGGATGTCTACTTGCTTATACTTTTTCCTGTATCTGCAATACATCACACAGATGTAACCCTATTCAGTCTTATTGCTTGTGAAGAATCCATTAAGTATAAAATTCTACTTGTAATCCCATTGAGTACTAGTGCATGTAAAGAATCTACTAATACAATACAATGTATCCAAACCTAAGAGACTCCAATCATCCACAAGTTGAACATGGACCTACTACTATTTGACCTCAGTTGGAGACTATGTTACATGGACTCTCCTATTTTTCCCAAAATACCTGCATCCATGGGATATGACAAGGGCAAGTGTGTAGGGTATATGTCCACACCCGTACCTAATTTAAACACTTCAATTTTATGATGTTTGAAGAATAAGAAACTCACATTTTCCAATAAAAAAAATCATTACCTCTAACACAGATGAGAGATAAAAAAAAATTTATAATCTTTTTAATCATATTTAAGATCAAGTACATTTCTACATAATTTATAATATCTTATCTACGAATATTTTATACAATATGCAATATATGTGTGTGTGTGTTCATTTATTATTAATATAATATGAATAGTAGCTTGACAAATTTTTTTCTCTCTTTTTAATCACATTCAAATCACCAATTGTTAAACAAGATCACAATGGACCCCAACCCATTAATCCCTCATGCTGAGGGAATCAGCCCTGGATTGACTCAGAAACAAATATTAAGTGATATATTTTAACAGTTTTGTTGGGCTCATGGTTTGAAGGGGATATCAGAAAGACAATACAAATAAACTGTCCACCACCTTGAAATGTTCAATGAATTTAATAATGGGATCATTCCATGAAAAAATCAGCTCAGAAACCCCTAAATTTTGAGTGCACAATGAAAGAGTTTATATCTAAACAACAAAAGAGGGACTGTGAAATTACTGTCGGAGGGTGCCTGAAGCAAACATTTCAGTTATGAAATTGAAGGTTCTTTGATCAACATCAATCCAAGATGTGTAGAATTTCATGATTGAGTTGTGATCAAGGGTGCTGAGGAGGTGAACCTCTGAGTATAGCCGCTGTAAGTCCTCTGCTGACTGGAGCAAGTCATTAAGTTTTACCTGATTCCATGCCACTTCAACTCCAAGAACAACATCAATTGCCTTGTACACAGTTTTCATTGCCCCTTTCCCAAGAACTTCTTCAAACTGTCCATGAAAGATACAAGCATTCATATTGTCATTGTGGGTGTCAAGTAATTCATAATCAATTAACCAATGCAACCACTCAATTAGTTTGTTCAACAATGGATTCTCCAATAAAATATAAAAATAGTACGCCTAAGCCACCGCCACCATTAGAAAAAGAGTTCGATAAAAATAAATGGGTTGGTTGTGTTGATTTGTCTAACCCATACCAAACTCAACCCACGTTTATAAAATTGGCAGGTTTGGCTTGAGTTGTTTTATCGCACAACCCATTTTGACCAGCCCAAACCCACCTGTTTGTCACCTCTAAAGAATACTATTACAGCCACATTTGTATACCAAAAGTTGTTTGTCATTCCATCTTTCACCATCGTATTGATTTAAAGATGCTAGCTGCCTAAGACTTATGTTACTAGGGAGATTCTCCGGTGTGCACCCCCATATGCAACTTACCACAAAAATACGTAACTTTTATCACAAAATTTTGTAACATCAACCACAAAATACGTAATCTTGCAACAAATTGGCGTAACAAAAATATCGTAACCAAGTCACAAACTTTTGCAACATCAATCACAAAATTTTGGACATTTTTGTTATGCCAATTTTGGCAAGATTACGCATTTTATGATTGATATTACAAAATTTCGTGATAAAGTTACAAATTTTTGTGGTAGGTTGCATATGCACCAGAGCATTTCCCATCTCACTGATACAGTGACAACATATAAGATGATAACCAATTTTTGGTACATAAATATAATTATCATAACAATATCAAAATTTCAATGGTATTAAAAAAATTAACATAAAATGATATTTTAGGGTCACATTTTTATGGTTAATGGGATGAATTACCATCCATGAAGAAAAACACTACAAAATGTGTGAATTTTGGATAAATCTACATTTTTGCACAGGCAGGACGAAGGCTCACTTGGGCCAAGGGGGACCATGGCCACCCCTCACCTTGAGGATTCCTTTATTGCATATTTTATGTCAAGGCTTGGAATTTTTTTTATAAGATAATGGCCCCCCTTCTAAGAAGTGTAGCTAGCAACATATACTAATTTCTTTCTTTTTCTTTATTGCATTCCCTTTTCTCCTTTTTTTCTCTAGTAACAAATTGGTTTTTTGTTTTGTCCAATTTAAAATTTTGCGTTCTCTTTTGAATGAATTATCCTTGATATGTCCAATTTCCTAACAAAAATTATCAATTGGACTAAATTGACATAATATAAAAAATTAAAAGGCAAAATTGATACGATTAGAATTATAGGAAGCAAATGGACATAAATAAAAATTAAGTATAATTTACCTTTTCATATAGATATACTCTTGGCCCCCCTCGAAGAGGGAATCCTAGGTGGTTGTTTCATAACAACTACACAACTGGGCCTTTTTTTTCTCTTCATAATTTGTATAGGAGGTCAATTCGAAATATATTGTTATTCAAATAACTATACTTGAAGATCGGTGAATGAATAAATTGCAAAAAATGAAGTTAATGACAACTTGGCATTTAGAATATCCATTATCGACCATTGATTTCTTTGTTAAAGGATGATGTCCGCCAATAATTTTGCAAAGGTTGATACAAATAACAACTAGATAATTCCAATGAACTGAAAACCTGCATGATAGAGAACTTCATAGACCATGAAAATAATTTGGGGCTAGGCTTCTCTCCAGTCTGAGATCTGGAACGTGCTGTTGGGCCCGTGGAGACCCACTACGGGTCCTGTTTCGATAATCAGAAATGTTCAATGTGTAGAACTCGCTGAGTATTTCATCTATACAAAAAATCACATAAATTGGATATCGATAGCCTCTTGATCAAATCATATTTCTCTTAACAGTAAATATGATTTTCAAAATAAACTGTTAACAAAAATCTGATCCGATCAAGTAACTATCGATATCTGATTAACGTAATTTTTTGCAAGAATGAAATACATGACGAACTCTACACATTAACGATTTGGATTATCAACCCGTGGTGGGTCATGGGCCCGAACAGCATGGTGGACCGGAGAGTCGGTTTCCAATAATTGGAGGATTGAAAACAACACAACAAATTAAATATTCAAACACAAAAGTGTTCATAATATTATATTCACAATGATGGTATAACTTTTGTAAAGCGTCTCAAACCCTCTCTTACATACACAAATGAAACTATGTTTCTTTGCTAATACTCACTGAATTGCTTAACACAGGCAAACAAAGATCCCAATCAATGATCAATCAATCAATCCAAAGCCTGCATGCATATATAATTCAAATATATATATATATATATATATAGATATGAACTTACACGAACATAGCGTCGAGTTGGATCGGTTTCAGCACAATCACGATCAGATCTGTGCTCATCACAACGCTCTACAAACCTGCCTCCTTTGTGCATATTTGAGAAGAGGGTTCAAAATAGGTTATTATTCGATTCCTATTATGCAATACAAATGAAATCAAACAGAGAAGAGAAAGCAATGTAAGAATCTAAATCCGAGGCTTCCCCTCATGATTTTCGTAGGAAAACACGCCGAATAGGATCCAAAAGAGCCTCGAGAAGTCAATCCTAAGCATAATCGAAGCCATCTCCACAACCGCGCGAGAGAAGTCGTAGTTCTTAGCAAACATTTGAAGATTAGACGTAGTAGTGAGTGATGAGGTTGGATTTGACAGCAGAAGGAGAGTGATGAAAGAGACTTTTTTCCTGGAAATTTTAGTACTAGAATTTTCTCGAGTGAGTGGGGGAAAGCAAAGGAGAGAAGTGGAAAGTGAAAGAGAAAAATGAAGGAAGGGAAGATTAGAGATGAGAAGGCCTGAACTTGAAGAATCTGTGGTTAAGCTTAGCGAGTGCCATTTGTGGTGGTTGATTGAGAGATCAATCGAAGAGAGAAAGTAGAAGGAATCTGAAGAAACAAAACTTTGAGAAAAATACAACGAGGTGGTGGTGGTGGCTGGCGAGGAGGGTTGAGGGGATGGTAAATAGCGGTAAAGACGGAACCGTACGAGTTGGGAGTTGGGGTGGATATCATTCGAGGTTGTTTGCATTAGGGTCGGTGTCGGGCTTATTTCAACTTCGATGTTTGTTGGCAGTTTGTTTGTTATTTTTATTTTTTTAATTTAAGGCCTTGTGTGGCATATACTAAAAAAATTAAAAAGTTAAAAAGTCACTATTTATTTAAATCACATCATCTTATTTAAGACACATCATATCTCTACCATATCATTTCAAATCCAACCCATATCCAATTTATATTTCATAAAAAGTCAAAAAGTGCACTTATTTAGAACATTCCAAACCACCCCTAAATCTGTTTAGTTATTCAATTTTCAAAATTGAGTTTTTAATTTGAATTTTTAAAAAGCTTCACAAATGTTCTACGTTTTGAGTACCTGATATATGGGTTGTTGGAGATAATTTAAATAAATGAATTTTTTACTTTTTATAAAATAATATACAGAAAAGTAAAGAGATTATAAATAAGTAAAGAGGGATTTATGAATAAATATTTCAAAAAAAATTGATAAAAATATTTATAAATTTGACTAAAAATTAAAAAAAAAATACTACTAATTGAAAACTTAAAATCTGATTTTAAAAACTAGATAATCAAACAAAACTACTGAACTAGGATAGGCTGAAAAAGTGAAAAAAAAAATTGAGTCAAAAACCAAAAACATTTTTTTTTTTTAATTTTAATTTTTAGATTTGTCTCAATAAGACAAATTAGGAAGTTTAAAAAAAATTAATGTAATTTTTAAAAAAGATCACTAAAAACAAAAACAATTCAAAAAAATTATGACTTTTTTAGGTGTATGCCAAACAAAAATTTGAATTTGACCATTATATTTGAACTTATAGACTCACCACTAGTTCACGTTTTAATTATTTTAATAATCCGTTTTATAAGATTCTTTATATATTATCTATGAAAAACATTAAATTAATTTGATAATCATAACATTTTTGTTTTATCGTTTTTTTTTTAAAAAATTTTATAAATAACTCATCTTTTTTTTAGAAATAAATGTAATAACCTAAAAAGGTTACGATTCTAGACGGTAGGGGAAGGACGAGGGGGCTAGGGAGACAGGTTGGAGGAAGAGGAGGAGGGGGCTACGAGGGTTGATAAGATGGAGTCGGGGGCGACTCGTGGAAGAATGTAAAGGTGGGGTTCAAAGGGTATTTTTGAAATTATGGTAAAGATTCAAAAAAAAAGGAGATGAGAGCAATTTTGGTGAATAATAGTTTAAAAAAAGGGGTAAACTACTAATAGGTCCTACTTTGGAGACTTATTACCCATTAAGTCCTATTGATAAATTTATTAAGTGATAAAGATAAATTTATCAATCTCTTTGTTTTTATGAATAAATTTTTAGTGATAAATTTATCACTCTCTTATTTTTATAGTGTTAAATTTATTAGTTAGGACCTGTAGGTAAATAAGTCTAGTTAATAGGACTAATTGGTAAGTACCCCTTAAAAAAGTAAGAAAACTTGAGAAGAAAGTATGAAGATTTAGCAACACTCATTTATATATACTAAGGAATTATAAGGTATAAATTTTAAATTGATCTCAATTAGGAGTGAAAATTAAAATATGAGTCATTGCTCTGATCGTTAATATTTTGAACTACATTAAACTGGCTGATTGAGCGCTCAATTGGGGACTCGTTTTTTAATTGATTCTTTTAATGACTTTTTTTACTTTTTATAAAAAGATATTAAAAAAATAAAAATAATAATTTGATAACTTATAATTACTTTTAAACTTGTTAACAAAAATATTTAATTCCCAAACATAGCATAATAACTTATACTAAAAGTGTGAAAAGTCTAAATCCGCACACTCTACACCATATGTGTCTTGCATATGGTGCAATAATGCAACTTCTTATCATGGTTATTTTCCAATTTTCAATCAATTAGCAAATTAAAACAATTTCAAATCATTCAAATTGCGATTTAGTTATTTATCATTTACAATTTAATTTATAATTTTATTGTCAAATCATCCAAACTGCACCACACACTCCTATCATGGATGGGAAGGCCATGCTTAGCCAAATACCCTTATAGACAAAGGCAATACCTCACTTATCCTTCACCTGGTGATGTAATAATGGCTCGGCTCGCCACAAGTGGGCCTTGCGAGCTCCCACTTCTTTGGCGGGTCGGCCCATAGGCAAAAAAATGAGGCCATGCCCATTCAGAATCAGGCCTAGGGCCTGGGCTTGAGCAGCGGGCCAAGCCTCTGCAGGCCTTTTTTTTTTTTGAAAAAATGAACGATAAATATGTTATCTATGTAGATTATTTATTGGAGATAAAAAAAAATAAAAGAAAAATTATCCTATATCCCCAACTTTTGTATGACTATTTTTTTTTCTAAAAAATGCTTCTTATTTACAATAAAAATAAAAATAAATAAATTAGGCATGAATAAGGACATATTTGGTATAGCAAATTGGAATTTAAAATATTTTTTATGTCCAGAATTTGTATGGCAATATTTAACACAATTCTTGATTATAATATAATGTAAAATAATTTAAATAAGTTTTAAAAATATCTATCAAAAAACCTTATTAATTATCAATTTTAAATTTTAAAAACAAAAAATCATACCAAATGGTAGTAAACTCCGAAGAACTAGTAGTCCATCGCAACTTGAGCAAGAAGACAAAGAGGGGAAGAAGCCGCCCCCTAATCATTCATATCATATTTTTTAAATTATTTTATATGTTATTGAAAATAAATATAAATTTATTATATTAATACCAGATTGACCCATTAAATGATTAAAATATATTATATTAAGGAAATATGATTATTCTATTTCGATTAATTTCACTTTTATCTTTTAAATTATCACTATTCATCTATTGCATCCTAAATTATCAATTTTATCTAGGTAGTCCATGAAGTTTTTTATTTTGGTTTATCTAGTTCAATTGATGATAATTGTACAATTTAATAATAGTTGAAATCTAATTTAATGATTAAGAAATAATTTCAAATTTTGAATATTTTGTTCAAAATAATATGAAAACTAGTGTTTGTTTATACTATTTAAATTATTCAAATTTTGAAATAACATGCCATCAAAAAAAAATTTGTCATTTTTGCTCATCAAATTAAACTCCAGTGGTTTGTGATTTGTACTAGCGTCTCTAATTAGACTACTTGAACTGAAACCAACAGCTTAAAGAACTTTAAGAAACAAAATTGATAATTTAGTAATGAAATTTAAAATAATAATAAAGGGTAATTACCAAAAAAAAAAAACAACTCAAGAGTTTGACCCTAATAATAAAATAAAGGGTAAATTACACTTTACTCTTCTTATGTTTGGTCATTTTTTCACTTTGGCATTTTAAGTTTATTTTTTCTCACTTTGTTCCTTCATGTTTCAAGTTTTTCCCAATTTACTTTTAAAATTAATTTTTGTTCAAAATTAGACAGAAAATACCATGTTAACTTTCACATAACATAAATATATATATTATTAATTATATTAGAGTTTAGGTTTGTGTCAAAGATACGAGTCACATATAATAAAATATTTTTATGTAACGTGACTATGGTTATATCGTTTTCAACACAAGTTAGTTTTTGAGTAAATTGAGAAAAACTTGAAACATGATGGACTCGAAGTGAGAGAAAAACAAACTTTAAGTGCCAAAGAGAGAAAATAGCCAAACATAAAAAGGGAAAGTGTAATTTAAACCTAAAATAAATCTTGAATTTTTTAATTTTATCAATTTTAACCCTAATCTTTTAATTTATTTTCAATTTAAACCATAATACTATTTTTGTTAAGTAAAATCTACAAAAAAAAATGATATATTAATCACTAAACTCAATATAGGTGTACATAAAATGTCTAAAGTAACATTTTTTTTTTTGAATTTAATGACTAAAATATTTTTTTGTTTGTTTGTTGATTTTACTTAATAGAAATAGGCAAATAATTAGATTAAAAACAAATAAAAAATTTTAAAATTAAAATTAATAAAATTAAAATTTCAAAATTTATTTTATTTCAAAAGTCCTACTATAAATTTTTTATTTATTTTTTTAATTTTTTTATAACTTCCCCTAATAATAATGCCGATAAGAATAATGATAATAATTTAGAAGATAAAAGTGAATTAACTAGTCTAACATTAGGAAAATGTTTGAGACCCCTGTTGAAGATAACTCTCACACCCCTAAAGTGATTCTGACATTTCTTTTTTTTTTTGGATACATATTCTGGCATTTCATATATATGTAAAATCCACTTATATATATGTGTAGTCCAAATTATAAGTAATTCAGATTTATTAGAGTTTTGTGAGGTGTTAATCATTATTCCGAACATTATTGGTTATAGAATAGACGTCTACCATTGTGGTTCATAAACTAGTGGGTTGAAAAGAAAACCTTTTTCCATTAAAAATTCACAATTATGTTATACATTTCGAAAGAGACAAACAAGAGTCCCACCACACTTGCCTTATACTTATCCTCTTTTTGCATTTTTTTGGTTGGTCTTATTAGCACTATAATCTTATCAAAAATAGTTGAATAAATTACACAAGCAATTCTTATATTTTATTTCTTGTTTTATAATTTTTTTTTAAGAAAAATATATATAAATAGCATGTATCATATTTTTAAGAATAAAATTATAAATTTACTCAACTAAGTGAATTAACATCAACCAACTTAATGTCAAAAACCCTAATCGACATTGTTAAGATCAAAATTGAATCAATTGAAAGTGTGAGGACCAAACTGACACAAAGAGCAAAATGCATGGATTATTTTTGTAATTTATACAAAATGTTTTATTTAATTTTTTTTCTTTAACTAGTAAAAGTTGCAATAAAAATCATTTATATTATTTTTATCAACTTTTTCAACTGTTAATCTCTATACCTTTACACTTTCGTTTCTCTGCTCTCTTAAGATCAATTTAGATATTTGTGGAAATTTTGCTATTGAAAGCAAGATATGATCCTTTTTTTTTCTTCTTATATATGGAAATGGGAGTAAATAGAGACACTTTTATTTTATTTTTATTACCCATTTTCTTTCAACAATTCTTCAACTTACCTCAAAATTGTCTTAGTATATATATATATATGGTTAATTATGTTTAGTATTTTTATATTTTTATCAAAATTTATTTCACTTTTTTCAATTGTAACTGTGAACCTTTTATATTTTAAATTAATTCATAATATCATACTTCCAATCATCTAGTGTTTTTAAAGTTGACAAAAATTACACGTGACCGGTAACGCCTATGAATTTTTGTGAGGGTCATTCAAATTTTTTTGGTATTGTCTTTATTTTTGGTATTTTATTTTTTTTCATGTTTTCAAAGGCAACAACAACGAAAATTTTAAAAACCCTCAACATTTAAAACTTTTTAAATTTTTTTAAGTAAATTTTTTTTTTGAAAATTTAAAAAATATTAAAAGGAGTATTATTTTCATTTTTTATTTCTAAAAATAAAAAAAAAAATCGGATCATTAATAATAATGATAATAATAAACTAATAATGTTTTTACAAAAAAGACAAATTCGGATCCCCTGTAGTGACATCTACAGTATTTTGAAGGACATGCATCACATCAAAAAAATAAATAAATAAAGAAAAAGTGTTGAGATTTAAAGTTAAAAATGAATTATTCTTTAAAGAGCAATGTTATACATAATTACTTTTCTTCCCTTATTTTTTCAGTCTTAGACAAAAAATAATTGGACTCATATTAATAAATACACATGAAATTCACTCAGTTGTATCTAGGAATGTAAAAATAAGACTAGAATAGAATTATATGTAGCATTTTTCTTTGTTTAAATTTAGGTAGTACATTATATTTTGCACTTTCATAAAAAAAAAACAGAATTATATTTTCTACCTTCATCGAAAAATCACTAATTACGTATTCAAAAAAATATTAAATATAACAAAATCATATATAATACGGGTCATGCTAAGGATGGCACATCAGATTGTTATTAGAAGGCATATAAAATGACCCACCAAAAAAATTCACTATAGCTTTTATAAATTTTAATATATTTTTTTATGCATTTATTGATATTAATGTGCCAATAGCATTTTCTTCATATAATAGGGATTAGTGGGGCGTATTATTATTATTATTTTAGTGGGGCGTACTGTAATTTTAAAAATTGTTAGAAAAGTCAATATAGTTTATGTATTACTAGGTAAGGTTGTTACACTTCATTTTTGCGCTTGTCAATTTTCCTACTTACATTACAACATCCGTCACCAGGGTTGTCATGATAAGTGGGTTAAAAATTAATTTTTTAATTATTTTTAATTTTTTTAAAAAAAATTTGTAAAAAAATAAAAAAATAAAGTGATCCCAAAATAAATTAAAAGTTTCAAATTAGGCTTAATATTATACGGGAAATGTTCCAGTGTGAATTCTACACAAAATTACATAAATTTTATAAAGGTGATCACACAAAAAAATCCTCTACTAGACCTCTAATGACATGGAACACACTATGTGAGGAAACAACCCGCGCTCTCTCTCTCTCTCTCATCTCTGCCAAGAAAAATTCCTTTTCTCTTGCCTTCCTCTTTTTCTCTCACTGCCCACCAATGACCTTTCCACCGACGACGACGACATTTGGCCACCTCCTCTCACCCTCATCTATATTTCCTCTTACCGACAACCGATCTCTCTTATTTCTTCTCTATCTAAAAACTATCGAACCTACCACTATCGCTGGCAGCAGCAACCGCTCTTCTCCTTTCTCCTATCGCCGGTCGATGCTGCCCCGCCAAGCCCTTTATTCCTCTCCCTCCTTTCCCACTGTCTGCCGCCCTATTCTCTCATTCTCCTTCTCCTTCTCCTTCTCCTTCCTTGCTTTATATTTATAATCTAATAGACTTATTCACATTCTAGGCCTTGGAATCTCGAGAACTTGAATTCAACAAGTAGCAGAGATTGAGCAACAAAACAAAACAAAAAAATCCAAAGGTTTTTGTTCGAAAACAAGTCAGAAATTTTTAGATCTATTTTTCTTTTCTTTTTTGCGCCGGTGGGTTGCTTCAAAAGTTTTCAGATCTATTTTTCTTTTCTTTTTTGCACCGGTGGTTTGCTTTTGATGGTGGTCGCCGTAGGAGGTCCTCATTATTTTTTTTCTTTTTTCTAGAGAGGGGCGAGGATGAAGGGGGTTTTGTGTTGTTCTTGATGGGTTCTAGGTTGTTAAAGAACTGTGTTGTGGGAGATGAGGTAGGAGGTGAAGAAATAGCAGGAGAGAGAAAACTAGGGAAGCCATTTGAGGTACCTATAGCAATATTACGCCGATCGTGGGTTTGTTTTATAATTTTTTTTTTCTTTTTTAGACACTGGACGACAGAGAAGAGGGACGGCAAAGGAGAGAACTATAAGAGGAAGTGCCAATTTTTAATTTTTTATTTATTATTATTTTTTTTCCACTATGAGTAAACACACACTCACTCACTGTATATGCAAATGGACTTTCCCATCTTTTGTTGTCACCTCAGTAAAGCACAGTTTAGAGCTCTTCCATTAGAGTTCTCTATCATCTCTAATACATAACCATAGCCATTGGTTTCATTTGATGTTGTTAGTGACATGCTAATCACTAATTATTATAGAGACAATTACATGTCAGTGAGTTTCAAAAAAAAAAAAAAAAAAAAATGATAAATATTAATAATTAAAACCATAATTTTTTTTCTTATTTTGTAATAATTTTTGAAAATATCCTCTAAATAGTAATTTCTCCATTATTTTATATATATATATATATATATATATATTTTATATACTCAAACACAACCTCCCTAAACTACTGTCATGACCCGAACCCGCCTCTAAAAGTTTGGGTCATAACCGGCCAGTAATCGTAGATTATCGAAGGCCTCAAACAATCATACATAATATTTATGCTAATGGGGCCATAAACGGAAGCATATAATAAGGAGAAGTCCATTGAACTGTGCCAATCATGAGCAAAATCATAGAGTTAACTACGTAATATAATAATACATATACATACCTATCAAAAATATAAGAGCTAGAGAAAAATCATACATAATGTTTACAATCCAAGACTATGAAAGCAAAAACATAATAGAGTCATAGTGTGGTGTGAGCCGAGACAAAACTCCGTCTAGGAGGCATGACTCGATTGGGTCACAAAAGGCTCCTGAAGCTGACTCTAGGGATGTGCTCATGTTGCTGATCATTTACATGTGCATACATAAAATTGGGTAAGCGAAACTCAATGAGTAATAATACAGTAAAATAGTGTAAGTAGATGATCATAAGGTTCTCTCAATATCCATAATCATATAAACCAAGCGGCCTTAGGCCCAAGCATATAACAAGCGGCCTCGGGCCCAATCATATGTCAAGCGGCCTCGGGCTCAATCATAACTAGCAGCCTCGGGCCCAATCATTTAGCACATGTCATATAATATCAATGAAGTTTCATGATTTCCAGTCAATTCATAATGTTGGCACCAATCACCATTCATGGTTCAAGATACGCAACAAAGAGTATAAGTGTACTATATTACTACTCACAGTGCGTTTGGTTTTGCAGCGTTGCCTCCCGCACTCAACCTACACAAAACATGTCACATACACATCCAATAAATCATTTGTTTCAATTCGTATACTTTTCTTTAATTTCTCTCAAGTGTTCAATGCTAAACTTCTCTACATGTGAACCGTGTACAAAACATGTTCCAAAGATGAACCTTAAACGGGCCTAAATGTTCATGACTTAAATTAATGTTTCCTACAATAATTTCATATGTTTTTCATTGAACATGTCATGTTTACTATTTAAGATTTAAGGAAATAGCAAGAAGCGAAAGGAAACTAAGTTAGGATAGAAATTGGCATGAAACGGTCAAAAGAAAATAAGTAACCTTTACTAATTTGAGCATATCTATATGTGTACTTAGAATTTGGGTGTGAGACTACTACCATTAGAAATTAGATTTTGAGGGCTTGAATTTAGGCTCAAGAATCGCTTAAAACGGAGTCCGGGTGAAGGAGATATGCCTTTTTGAAGTTGGGCTGAAATAGGGGTTCCGCACGAGCGGAAGTCTTTATCGCTCGTGCTGCCCAAATCCGCTCGAGCGGAAAAAACTGCCGCTTGAGTGCCCAAGGAGTAGAATCAAAACTTCTTTTTTTTCTTCATGTTCCGCTCATGCGGTGCCCTTGGCCGCTCGTGCGGTCTGGGCAAACTCAAACAGTCTGAAAATGGCCAAAAAATGCCAAACCTTCCAACTCATTTCCAAACTCAAATTTATGCAAAAACAACTCAAAAACATGATATCTAAGCATGATACAAGTGTAATTCTACATTAAACATACCAATCTTCCATCAACAACAATTCCATGGTCTCATCTTTTTCCCATAGTCATTCATTACATAAACAAATTCAAAGTATGTAAACCATGAATGATCTTACAACAAAACTAGTTTCCATAGAAAATCTAAGGTTTGTTTCATGGGTCAATCACAAGAGTCGACTTAAATCAACAAAGATGGATAGGGTTCAATCTCATGCCTTGAGCTCAAACCACTATACAACTTAAAACCCTAGCTCAAACCTTTAATCTCTTCTTGATTTCTTGACAAAGATAAGTTAGAATCAAAGTTTGTGAGTAATTTTCCATAGCTTAGTTTAAATCTATGGTTTGCCCCTTGATTTCCTTCAAATCCTTAGCTTTCTCTTCTTCTTCTCTCTCTAACTTACACTATAGAGCTCTCAAGCACAACAAGGAACACAAGAGGCTAACATATACGTGACTTAGTTTTAAAAATTCTAATTTAATCATTACGAATTGTAATTTTTCAAAATCTCACTAAAGGCTCTAAAAATCATGCTAATCATAAATATGAAGTCGGTTTTTGTTTATCGCGCCTCTGCGGCTCTCAATTTCAATTCAAAGTTTCAATTGCAATAGATATTTCTACTTTCAATAGATATTTTTTCAAATTCACATATTTCCATAATTAAACTTGCAAATTCATATCAAACACATAATCACATATATAATTAAGTATAGTACGGGTTGGGTTATCACAACTGCTACTTGTCTATGCCCCAAACCACATAATAACCACTTCAATCTAACAATTGATCAGGATGGAAGGAAGTGTAATACATCCAAACCAATGGGAAGGTTGTTATACCTACTAATCATTATAAAAATTTTAACATCAAAATTTTCAAACTTGAATCATTATCAATTCGATTAAAAAATTGTAAACATATTTTAAGTGATTGTTTAACCTCTTAAAACAGAAGAATTGAATGGGAATCTATTTAATTGTTCAAAACATCACTCGAAAATTATCTATGGAGTCTAGTGCATTACTTGTTTGTATATTATTCAATAGCTCTTTGTTTTTTTTGTCTGACATGTTCTTTATCTTTTGAATCATATAATTAAAAGCTTCATTTGGCATTGGTTATGGTAGTCAATTTTTTTGTATTGAGACTTTTTTAGCTTGACTTTTTTAGTCTCGTTTGGTTTTTGTTTTTAGATTTTTTTAACTTTTATGAGAGAAAAAGTGTAATAATATGATTTAGATGTGATATTTTATCTTATTAACTTATATATCTTATTTTGTCTTTTTGTGCTTTTTTAACTCCAAAATACTTACTAAACGAGGACTAATTAAACATGCAATGTACATAAAATTCTCATAATTCATGATAATTACTCGTTCTATTGGTTGGACACACAATGAGATTAATAATTACGACACATTCCAACAATTGGGAGCTTAGCTTATAATAAAACAAAAAAATAAAATAACAATAAGTGCAATTGTGATTTAAGTTTAGAATGTATAATGTTTGCCTCTAATTTAGAACATCTTGAATCGGATGAGCTTCCAACATCTATGTAAGGATCAATATTAGCCGAAGCAATTTTTGTTGTACGTGCCACTCAAATGAATACACAAGATAAAAGATATTTAATCCCCCCAAAAAATATATATTTGTTTACTTTCATTAGTTTAATAGTTTTGAATATTCTAAATCCAATATCACACGAGGATAAGTGTTTTTCATGTTGTGTTCCGATTTTAAAATCATAATAGTATAAATTAACGTCAAGTAAGTAAATCATATCTATAAGAGGTAAAATCACACACAAAAATAATTATGAGCCCTATTCAACTAGATACATTGCCATAATGAGGCCAATTCAACCAAGAAGTCCGACAAATAACTTAACTAGGGTAAGACAACAATCACTATAAATAGAAAGCATTCTGAAAGGGAAAGAGTATACCTTAACTCTGCATGTGTTGGCTACATATTTTCTATAAGCTAATCACAGTTTAACACGTGGCAGGATGAAGGTAATATGGAAAGACAATTCAAGTCTTCAATCATAATCACACACGTGACAATTAGCATTGGTTATTATGGATCTATATAGTATGGAATCAGCAGAGAGGTGCAAGATGACGTGGCCTTAAAGGTTACTCATAGCTAAATTCAAATATCAGGAGAGAAGCCTAACTGCAGACATGGCTTAGTGGAGCTAACTGTGAGGAAACATGATCAACAATCATGGAAGGATGATTCGACGGTTAGAAGTTCATTTTGATGGTTACCATTGACAAGTATAAATAGCAGAGAAAGTTCCAAAAAGAGCCTCTAGACTCAGATCTAAAAAACCAGTTTTATCTACTTTATTTTCCTTTCAGTTTTTATATTTCTTGTTCTTTATATTCCGGTACTTCAAATTTATGCACTGCATTTCGTTCATAGGAGTAGTTTTAAGTAGTTTGTCGCTGTAAACCTTTACGAGGCTGATTTGGATCTTTGTAAGTCTTTCATTTTACTTAATGAAATGCTATAATTGTTCTTCATTTAATCATTGTTTGCTTAATTCTCCTAAACAAAGCCACCAGTAAAAGTCCTCTTCATTGAGACTGAAAGAATTAAAAGACAATCGTCTGATAATTGGTTGGCAATTAATATTCTGTAAGGACTGATTGATCCTTACTGGCACGCTCAAATTTACTATAATAACCTTCGAAAATCAAAAAGCCAACAACATGCTACAATACTTTTTACTTCTTTTTTCTCTATCAGAACACTCCCTAACTTCATCATCGAGAGTGTCTTCCTGCTAAAAATTACCAATTGAATGAAAAAAAAAAAAATATTCTATTTTGCAGATATGTGACACAAAGCTCATATCTTTATTGAATCTCTCCATCAATTTATGTGAACTAATTTTCAGTTCACACAATCTCTATTATTATCTAAACCTTACTTTTGTTACTAATCACATTTTTGTTTTTGTTGCCACCTAAACTTTTTCATTAATTTCTCTTATATGACAGTAAAATCAAAAGGAGCAAATAATTTTTAATGGGACTATGAAATAAATAATAAAAAATGAAGTGCATTAGTTTTTAGATGGGACAATGAAATAGTTAAATTAAGTGTATATGGACATGACAAATCTAAATTTTTTTAAAGATCTACCTTTCAAAAACGACTTGTTTTTGTTTGTTCCAATAATAATGAAACAAGTGAGGACCATCTACGATAACATATTTGTGTCTTGTTTGGCAACTTACTATTTTAGTTTAAAAGTTAAAAAGTTACTAAAAATATTAAAAAATTAATAACTTATACTAAAAAGTCAAAAATTTTATTTTCACTCTATTTTTTGCACATCTTTTCGTAAAAAATTAAAAAATTATTCCAAACATACTAATTTTTTTATCTCATATTTTAACTAAAAAATTAAAAAATTTCTGAAATAGTCTATTTACAAACAAGATCTTAAAAAATCGTTTACGGATTTTATATTAGAAAAACAAAAAAAAGGGGACCATAAAAAAAAGGGAAGTAGAAAAATGATTTCAAACTCATAAAAGTTACTTTCATGAATTTATAATTATTTTTTTTCTAATTCTCACTTTTTTTTTTGTATTTTTCAAATATATATATTGCAATGGCATTTTTTAAATTATAGTTTAATGGATATTAAATGTTTTGATTTAAAATAAAAGGCGTATCACTTCCTTATATAAAAATTATAAAAATTAGGAGAAATTATAAATCAGAGACATTTTTTTACATATTTATGAGAAAGTTTGTAAATTTAATTATTAAAATTTGGAAAGTTTACCACTGATTTGAGCACAAAAAAATAATAATAATAAAAAAGCAAACTTGCACTGATTTATTATTTTCCCTAAAATTTTTCGTACAGTTATTTTATTTGTTTAAAGTTGCTTTAATTATAATCCATGCATCTTGACTTAAATGTCAAATCAATTACCACGTATGTGGTTAGTGGGGAACACCAAATTGATGATGATTACTAAATTAATAATAAAATTTAGTGATTGATTAGTTGACTATCACAAAATACATGCACGTTTTATTGAAAATATTATTTTTGCTCCAAAAGTTTGGAAGGAATCGTCTAAAGATTGAAAAATTATTCATTATTGCATACAACAATGTCGCACACTCATCTTTCATCATATTTGTGTGGATATTAGGTAAGATGAATTTGCGTGCAATAGTGAACTTTTGCTTCTAAAGATTGTAGGGTTAAATTAATTATAATCTAGTGGCCGCGAATAAAACCTATTTCAAGCACGCGCACTTTCCATAAATTCTTGCCAATTAAATTTAGGGTAAATTAAAACATACTTTCTAAATTTAATTTAAATTACAAATTACCTCCTGTAATTTTAGAAATTATATTATATTCCTTAAGATTTCTAATTTCATAAAAAATAGTCTTTTTATTAATAAATCATTAAGTTAATTAATAGTTTTTTAATAATATTAAAATTTTATTTTAATTAATAAAAAAAATAATTTTATTATTGTATAGATGAACAATTAGAAATTTCACTTTTTCAATTAATTCTGTTAAATAAAAAGTTCTGAAATGGAGGTATTTGTAATTTTTGAAACTACAGTGGGCAATTCATATTTTAAGCAAATCTTAGGAGGTGTATTTGTAATCTACCCTTAAATTTAATGTTATGTTTGGTTGGAGGATTTGAAAAGAGAAAAGAAAAAGATGTGTGAAACTATATGAAATGTAGATATATTTTATTCACATTTTACCCACATTTTCTTTCTCTTTCAAATTACAATCAATTCCATACTTTTTATATAATTACAATAACTTCTCTTTTAGTAAGGTTAGAGACCGAAACTAATGCAGATAGTAGATAAATATTGAAATCAATAAAGATAAATATACATTTTAATAAGAAAAAGAAGACAATATTGTTTTTTTCTTTCATACGACTAATGAATTACTGCTAAAAAATGATCTAACTGTTATGTAAATTAAAATTTAAAAAAGACTAATGTAATTATTTAAAAAATGTGAGACTAATTATATTTTTTTAAATCTCAAGAGACCTGAGTATAATTTACCCTTCAATTTATAAATTCTATATTTGAATCATAGATTTAGATAAGAATTTAGAAAGAAAAAAAAGAAAAGGAAATAGAGGGGAAAAAAAAAAGCTAACTTATGTTTTCATTAAAAAAATCTCTCATATTTTCCTTTCTTTTCTTTTCTTTTTTTTTTCAAAAATACATAATCCAAACACAATTCTTAAGTCACAAACGATGTGTCAGCAAACCCAATATCAATATATTATAAAGATATTATAAAGATATTATTTGGCATCCAAATTTAATCATTATTATAACTATGATTAGCAAATGAAGTTGAAGTTTAGGCTCCACTATGTGAATAAACGAGAACATACATACAATTAATCTCTCTCACACACACACACATATATTTTATGTATTTATTTATTTTTTCAATGGATAGAAGATTAATTATCCCATAAAATTGAAATAGCCTTGTTAATCAGTCAATTGGAATAATTCAATTAAACGCTCTTTTAATTGAGAATCAAGACGAAAATTAATAAGTCTTGCTTTAGTTGTTTAATTCTTTCCTATTTTGGAGGTCGCTATTGTATTATGCAATTAGTGTTGAGATTTGGGCATATGTTGTTGATGTAATCGTCTTGATATTGGTAAAAATATATTATTTTGCTACCACTTAACCAATATATATGATGGGCTTGCCTTATATGGCCCAGGGCAGCCCAACTCACAACTGTCTTGGATGGCCAAACAGGCATTTAGTTAGTACAGTCTAGTAGACAAACCCAACGGCAGGCCCACCAAGGAACCCACGTTGATCCAGCCCCTGTGACACTTACGTGACAAACAAAATCCTGCAGAGTTATTAAACCCAAGCATCAAGCATTAAATGAGGCTGGCATGGCATTAAATGCAATAAGACCTCTCGCCTCCGAGTATGGTGAAAACTGTCATGGCCGACGACAAGTAGACAAGTAGACCATAGACTTTTGGCCAATAAGACAGTTCGAATAGATAAGGAAATGATTAGTAAGAGATATGAGGACGCTCGTGAAGAAGGTTAGCGACAACAAGTAACTCTCTCTCTACTTCATCTAACACTTCCAATCTAACTTGATCGTCTGAGTGTCTACGAGGAGTAACAGCTCCAATCCTGGTGTCTCCTTGCTGGACCTTTTGCAGGCATGCAGCAAGTTTACGGAGGCTCGTAGACCCGTGGAACGCATGGATCAGACCGACCCATCCTCCATTGACCACATTGCTTTATCAACTGGCATTGTTTGTGGGAACTCTCTTTGGTAGACAATTGTGTTCATTGTCACCAGAGATGCTCCGCTATCACCCATTTTCTACGTCAGGATGGATCATTATGACGAGATCCATGGCTTCACAATACAATGCTGGTAACCTGAAGCTGAGTCATCTAACCCAAATAACCCACCTCCGTATTTCGCCGAACTCACTAACAGTATCAACTGACTGACCGAACAAAACCAAGCCCTGATCAACGCTTTGCTCCAGCGTGACTTACCTGTCCCTCTTTTACCACTGCAAGCAGTCCTCCCAAACCCAGAACAATCCCACTATCATCATCAACTCCCACCACATGTATCCAAGGAATGTTTCCGCCCTTCGTCCCACTGCCTCAACCATCGAATCTTGACGATTTGCGCGCCCCTCTCTAGGCTTGCAGCTCCGCCAAGAGGGACCGCCGCTCTTTCATAATCACCTTCCATAACACCACGCTACTGTCCATAAAGGAGAGGCTAGCAGTGTTCAACCCCCGATTCATGCTAGAGAAGACGATGCTCCCATTTGGGATGAAGAACTATGGGCCATGAAGCTTCAACTGCAAGGGGTCATGCAAAACATGCAGCACAAATGTTCTTCTACCTTCAACTCTCCCTTTACCGCTTCTATCAGAGATAAAGATTGACCCCTAAGTTCAAAATGCCTTTGATAGACACCTTCGATGGTACTATCGACCTGGTCGATCACGTGGAAGTATAGCGAACACTTATGATCATCCATGTCTTTTTAGACGAAATCATGTGTCGCGTTTTCCCCGTCACCTTGAAGGGATCAATGCGACTCTCATTCAGCCAGCTTTCCCCAGACTCTATCACTTCTTTCCACCAGTTTAGCGAATCTTTCTTGAACCATTTCTTCAGAGCCCAACGACAGTAACATTTGGCGACTCAATTGCTAAATATCCGACAGACGGAAAGGGAATCGTTGCGCAGCTTTGTCACCCGTTTCAATACAGAGACCTTACAAGTGAAGGAAAGCGATGATAAGGTCATTCTTACAACATTCATAGTCGGCTTATGCCCGTCAGATTTCTTCTTTTCTTTTTCCAAGAACTCCCTATCCGTAATGGCCACCCTTCTCAGCAAAGCCCAGAAATACATGAATACTGAAGACTCTCTGGCAGCTCGCCAAGACTTCACATCTAAAACTCCACAGTCCAGGGAAAAGAGAAAAGAACCTGAGCCCAGGCCTACAGTTCGGACTCCCGTGGTTTTGAATCTGATTTCACAAGTGCAATGTTATGTGAAACAGTGAAAACACAAAAGAGTCCAAATCTAACAAATCTTTTGGAAAATCGATTTTTAATCAAAATGCCAAAATGGACTACTTTGATAGATTTCAGAGTCGCCACCTAAATATTTTTGGAAAATTTAGGAAACCTATGACTCTTGCCAAAGGCCACTTGTCCGTCATTACCCATGTGTCTCGGCTCGGGAACTTAGGTATGAGAGGGGAAGGTCATGAATTGAGCATTCCACTCACCTGATCAAAGATCGGCCCCTACTAATCATGATGATTTTTGTTTACATTATATGCTCTTGTTCTGGTTACTATGCTATCTTACTATGTGAGGCACACAAGTATAGACTAATTCAAAAAGTTGGAACGCTGATTTCATGTTTGTTTTGAATATGTTTCACTTGAAAAAGCGATCTCATATGTACATTAATCAAATCATTCCAACTTAAGCGAAAAGCCTTCATCCACAGGCATTCAAACAGGTATATCAACTAAGCACTTAGTCTCATGGTAATCATGCTTGACATGGCAACAATCGCACACATGCAATATACCAAAGCAAAAACTGCTCACCTAGTACTCTGAGTAAGCCAAAGAAAACAAAAATGAGTTAAAAAATGCATAATCCTAAGCAATGCAACATGACTAATGCAACGCATACAAACATGCAATTAATAAGCTCGGCTACTAGTATGGCATGTGAGTCAATTCGAGGCATGCGATAAAAGCACACATTCAATTAAGGAATTTGAATTTGACATTCAGTTAGTATAATGAGACGAATCTTATGCGTGCAAATATGGATATAAGTCATGGCAATGACATGAAAATGTAAAACATGATGCTATCATTATAAGCAGGTAAATAAAAGGGAGAAAGAAACGGGGGTTGAAAACATACACACATTAAAACATATTTGCCCTCGCAGAGGAGAATTTAAATGTCCAAGTATCCGAATTAACTACTTATTACAAATCCAAATGAATTAACAAGCTAAATTAACTAATTATTACAAATTTGAAGGAATCTAATTAATTACAACATATTACTATTAAAGCATTAAATTATGGACTAAATTAAGGAACAAAAGATGTGGAGTCGCATGCATACGAACAAGAATAGCCTCCAGAAACTCTCTGTTTACTGTCAGTTTCTATACTGTCTCGCAGTTAGAAAATTAATATGTTTTAGCCTCAGCCTCTGCTCTGTTCTGCCATGAAGATGGTACTGTCTGCTCAACAAAAAGTGGTCAGTCAGCCAAAGAAAGTGGTCGGCCGGATAGTAAGGTGGCTGGTTGGCCACTATTTTTTGGTATTGCCCTGCTGCAACATAATAGAAACAGAGCAAAAGCAGAGTGTTTCCAGGAGATATTTATTCTCTCTACCTCTCCATATCATGGAATTGATCAAGGGAGAGTAGAATCGGTTTATAAATCATCAATGATCATAAGGTTATTGCATGATGATCTATGAACTAATTAGACAAAAAGATCAATGAAATAAAAGACTAACAACACCCTTTTCCTATCATGGAGTCACCTCAAGAAAATGAGTGGACATTGCTCCTTGAACCATTAACATCACTAGAGTATGTAATGATCCAAGGCTCAATAGGTTCAATTAACGTCGAATTGAACCCAACTTGATTTTATTAGCTTGTTACCAATTTTAGTCTACTTTTATTAGCCTTTTTTTAATTACCTTACCATTCTTTAATCATTTTAGTCCAAAAATGAGAGTTATGTCCACTAAATGAAGAGAAGTGTCAAATAAGAAGTTTTTCTTGGCATGAGAGATGTAATGCCTTGATAATGAACCTCTGAAGAGATTAAACCATTAAGCATAGAAAGGTCTCTTTCGCATGTCTCAAACAACACTCGTTTGAAACAACTCTTAAACAAATAAAACCAAGAAAGGAGGGAGAGTGCAGAGATGGTTATTGCAAGTGTGAACACATGTATGAAAAGCTTAAAATAAAAGCTATCAACTCAAATAAGTTGGTGTCTGAGGCCTAAACCACCAAACCTATGAGGACTACAACACTACAAGCATACTATGCAAAGTATAAATGAAATAAACACACTAAGACAATCCTAAAACTCACAAAAATAGTGCTGGAAAATTAGTTTGAAAAGCTTAAAAAGTGAGCAAAAATAATAGAGAAATAAGGTAAGCAAGCCTAAGGAAAGGTGGCTAACCCCTTCATTTTTGGGACCTCAAAATAACAAATTTACCCTCTAAAAAACTTTGAAAAAAACTGTGGTAAAAAGGTGGAAAAAAGTTAAGAAAGAAGTGGAAACACAATGGCAAAAGCTTAGAGAACAAGGTTCAAAGAAATGTGGTTAACCCTGCTACCTTTGATAGCTTTAAGCCACAAGTTTTAGCCCATAAAAACAGTGTAAAGACAGTATGAAATCATCAAGAAAAGAGTAGGAAGAAGTAGTGTAAGGATGGTAGAAGTTATACCTCTTTAAGAGGAGTAACTCCTTCGTTCACAAACCACAAAGTATTCACTCTCAAGAAGTGAGATTTGAGCTCAAGAATCTCAGTAAAAATAGCCAAATTTTTGGTTTAGGAAGTGTGGAGAGAGAGAGAGGGTGTGTAGATTGCAAGCTAGAGAGGGAGAATGCTTTACAAGTTTTTGGCTTTTGGTAATTTTTTCTAACCTAATTTCAAGAGAAGTGGTCATGTATATATAGAAAAACCAGTGCCTCTATCGAACACAGTTGTATAGAGATAGCTGGTGTAGTGCATGTACATGGTGGAATAGCTGGCAGCAAAATATCTGCCAGTCGAAAAACATGGCCGACCGGGAAGTAAAGGGACGGCCGGCCACTAGTTGGCCTGTAGGCCTTTAGGTGGTTAGGCTTGAAAAAGAAAACAGGTTTTCTTGGTCCAAAGGTGGTGCAGGGTTCTAGGCCTTAAAACTCAAGAACCGAGGCTTCTTGTTGAGAGAATTGAGCGTATGTACAACATAGTATTTCATCATCGGGTGATCAACCTGAGGCACCCAAGTCTTAAGGACGATAAAAAATGGGGTGTCTACAGCTACCCTCACGACGACCCCCTGGTCATTTCTGCTCTCTTATCGAACTACAAAGTCAGGCGAGTACTTGTTGATAATGGCAGCTCCTCAAACATCATCTTCCTCAATGCCTACCGACAACTCAAGGTCGGGGAAGAAAAGTTGTCACCCTTACAAACCCCTTTGGTCGACTTCACTGGGGATTGAGTGACCTTCATTAGCTCCATCGACCTTCCCATTATTATCGGAGAGTATCCATGGTAGTCCACAAAACTCCTTACCTTCCTCGTTGTCGACTATCCTTCCGCTTACAATATCATACTCGGACGCACGGCTCTCAATGCCCTCCAAGCTGTAACATCCACGTACCATTTGGCCATGAAATTTTTGACTGATCAGGGGGTCGGCACAGTAAGGGGTGAACAAACGGTGGCTAGAGAATGTTATGTCGTCTTATTAAAGGAGGTCAAGATGAGGGAGGCTATGATCATTGAAGCCTTGATGTCAGAGGCGTGGAGGAGCGAATTAGAGGGAACCAGTTGAGGAACTAGTTGAAGTACCCATTGATTCCATCGACCCAACGAAAACAACTAAGATTGGCAGCCAGCTACCCCCTCAGGCCAAGGCTGACCTCACAGCTCTCTTAGCCGAGCATAACGATGCCTTTGCTCGGACTCATTCGGACATGCTAGGTATTGACCCTTTTTTTATTACTTATAGCCTCAGTATTGAGCCCTAGTTCCTACCGTTTGCCAAAAACACCGCATTTTTTATCCAAAGCGCAACAATCTTATCACTGCTGAAGTAGACAAGCTATTGAAGGCCTAGTTCATTAAAAACGTGGACTATCCCTAGTGGTTATCCAATGTGGTCTTGGTCTGCAAAAGTAATGGCAAATGGAGACTTTGTGTCGATTACTCCGACCTCAACCGAGCTTGCCCTAAAGATAGCTACCCACTACACAGGATAGATCTATTGGTCCACGCAACAGCGGGACACCAAATGCTTAGCTTCATGGATGCTTTCTCAAGCTATAACCAGATCTTAATGCATACGGCTAATCGAGAGCACACCTCTTTCATAACTAACATAGAGACTTATCATTACTGTGTGGTGCCATTCGGTTTGAAGAATGCGGGAGCCACTTACCAACGCCTGGTTAATGTTATTTTCAAAAACCAGATAGGTAGGAATATGGAGGTCTACATCGATGGCATGCTCGTCAAAAGCAAACTCTCCTCAGATCACTTAATAGACCTGCGAGAGACCTTCCAGGCCTTGCGCAAGTATAAGATGAAGCTAAATCCAGAGAAGTGCGCCTTCGGCGTTGGGTTTGGTAAGTTTTTGGGGTTCATGGTCAGCCACAGAGATATTAAGGCCAATCTAGAAAAGATCAAGGCCTTGATAGAAATGCAGTCTCCTAGAACGGTAAATGAGGTTCAACAGCTCACGGATAGAGTACCCGCCCTTAATCACTTCATATCAATGGTAATCGACAAGTGCCTTCCGTTCTTCAAAGTACTTAGGAAGGCTTTTGACTGGAATACCGAGTCCGATGAGGCATTTCAACAACTAAAACAGTGCATGGAAAACCCTTCCATCCTCTCTTAAGTAATTCCCAGGGAACCCTCTTCCTTTACTCAGTCGTTTTTTATACTGCGGTCAGCGCTACCCTAATAAGGAAGAAAGACTCAGTCCAGCTCCCGGTTGACTACATCAGCCGCACACTTCGAAGGGCAGAACAAAATTATCCCTTATTGGAGAAAATGAATCTAGCTCTGGTCATCGCCTCCAGACGCCTCCGATTCTATTTTCAAGCCCACTTTATCATGGTTCTCACTGACTAGCCTTTGAAAAAAGTTATACAACAACCAGAGTCATCAAGCAGGCTCATGTAGTGGTCTGTTAAATTAAGCTAATACGAGATCTACTACCGACCTCGAATAGCTATCAAAGGCCAGGTGTAGACACCCCATTTTTGACCGACCTTAAGACTCAGACGTCATCGATTGAGCGCTCGGTGATCGTGCATGTTTGTGCTCGTTTCGAGTTTCCGGGTTTTTGGCAGAGAGCCTTGCCTCCAGGCCTCTGAACTCTTTGTGCTTTGGCTCGGTTTGTGGACGGAACCTTGTTTTCTCTTCCCTGGAGGGAGGGAGATGTCTTGTAGACCATCCTTTTGTGGTTGTAGACCACTTTTTGCGGTCGTAGACTACTTTTCCCGCTTGGAGACTAGTTTCCGGTTTTCAGAGCCTTCGGCCGCGCGCCTTGTCTCGGACCGCTTAACGTTCTCTGTTTGGCGTGGTTTTTGAACCACACCTTGTTGCCTCTGCCTAGAGGGACACTGTGGTCTGGGAGACCACTTTTGTGGTCGTGGACCACTTTTGATGCCCGTAGACTAGTTTTCGAGGCTCCCGACCGCGCGCCTTGCCTCTCGGACTTTCGTCTTGCATCCTTTTTGGTTTGTTTTTGGTACAAACATTATTTTCCTTGTTTGGAAGGTGGTACAAGGGTGGGAGACCAGTTCTTCCCCTTGGAGACCATTTTCCTTCCTACCAACCAGTTTTCTGGTCAGGCAACTGGTTTTCTTGGTCTTTGGGCCACCTTTTCTAGTCGGCCACCACACCACCACCTTGCTTTCATGTTGCAGACCATCTCCCCCCATGGCCGACCACTTTCTTCCCTGGCCAACCACTTCAACTGGTCAGCCGACCAGTGTAAGTAGCTGGCCAACCACTTCAAGTGGTTGGCAGCTTTCCAACACATTTTTGGAGATATTTTTAGGCCAGCTGTTACAATTGGAGGGCACAGAAGTGATCCTCCATACACGTGTATGGAGGGATGGCTTTAGGTCTAAGCTTATCCAACAAGCTTAACCTTTGGTTCTCTATATAAGAGACCCCCCCTCCTCCTCCAGGTTCAGATTTTGGTGCTTGAGAGTTATACATACATCTTTGTATCTATCTTGCATCTTCTTTCATTTTTGTGTTCAAAAGTGCCTTTTTATCACAGTATTGCACACAAACACACACTTAAACACCATACTCTTGTTGCTGAGGCTCTTTGAGGTTGGTTTTGAATTCTTTGGACTGGTTTTGATCAAGGAAAGTTGCTGGAGTTGCAGCTTTAAAGGGGTTCTGCAAGGGTGAGAAACTAACCTCTTAAACCCTTATTTTTGCTTAAACTTTTGAACCTATTTGCATGCTGTTTTTGGCTTGAATTTTTACTGAAAAAAGTTCTAATTTTTAGTCCTTAGCATGTTTGTTTAAGGTCTCTTTTGTGTTGGGGGTAGTCTACCCCCTCTTAGGCCTTGTTTGGCTTTGTTTTGTGCTTTCCTTTTAAGCTATTGGGACCACCTTGTTTTGGTCTTCTCACCACTGAAACTCAGAGGAATTTTAGTGATGGAAATGGTGTTTTGAGGTCCCAAATAGGAGAGGGTCATCCCCTCTCCTTGTGTTTTGAATGCTTGCTTCATTTGCCTCATGTTTGAGCATGTTTGTTAAGCTTATATTGGCTCCATCTTAGCATGTATTTGGGGTTATTTTGACATGGCATACCTCTATTTTGACTTGGTTTTGTCACCTCATGCATGCTTTATACACTTGTAGTGTAAATTTTGCAAACTAGCTTTGTATGCTTCATGAAGTAGCATGTCTTTCTAGCTTGTTTTGAGTCCATCTCAGCATGTCCTTGGTGTTTTTTTGCCATGATATACCTCTTTTAAGGTTGGGTTTGATAGCCCCATGCATGCTCCATGCACTTGTAGTGCATTTCCATTCACTAGCCTAATGTGTATCATGCTTTAGACTATCATTCTAGCATGATTTTGGCTTAACTCTAAGAAGATTTTGTCCATGTTTTAGCATGCTCTAGCTCTGATTGTGTTGTTTTGGTCATGCATGCCATGCTTTATATAGCTATAATGCATTCTAGCTTGTTAGCTTTGTGTATCAAGTCCACTAGCATGCATTGCTTGGGCTATTTGAATGATTTGGCATCATTTGTTATGTGATTTCAGTTCATGTTTCATGTTCATGCACTCGCATTTGTCACTCTTTCCATGCTTTGGAGGGTTGATCCTTTATGCCTTAAACATGAGTCATTGCGTATGCCTTCATGCCTAAGCTTACGAGCTATCATTTCAGTGTGTTTTTGGGGTTATTTTGCCATGATATAACTCTAATATTTGTTGGCGAAGCCATCTCATGCTTGGTTTTGGTAGGTGTAGTGTAATCCACCCTTTTGGCCTTGCATATTTCATACTTCATGCTCACCATGTTAGCTTATTTTGGCTTCATTCCATGCATGTTTTAGTATCATTTTGGCATGTTCTAGGACTATTTTGGGTCATATTTTCCATATGCTTCATGTATTGCATAGCTGTAATGCAATTGGCCTTGCTAGCTTTGAGTTTTGAGCACCATAGCATGCTTCATTTGTGTTGTTTGGATGATTTGGCATAATTTAACATGACATTTCAGAGCATATAGGATTGCCATGTTCCCACTTCTTTCACTCTTTAAGTGTCTTTGAGTGTTATGCATTGTTGCCTTGTTTGTGGCCTAGCATGTATGCCATCTTGCCTAGGTCCTTGAGCTCCCATCTTAGCATGTTTTGGTCTTTGTTTAGACCTAATTGAGCTCTATCCATGATTGGTTCATGTATTTGTGCCATGTATTGCATGTCTCTAGAGCAGTCCTCTTTGCTAGCTTTAATGCCTAAGGACCTTTGCATGCTATACTTGTGTTGTTTGAATGATTTGGCATCATTTCATACCTTGTTTCAGTGCATATAGTGTTGTTACACTTTGTAACGGCCCCATCACGTATAATGATTAGTACTTGATTAATTAAGGGGATTTGAGATTTAATTGCCGAGTATTATAATTTATTTGGGATTTATGAGAATTGTGGAATCTGACTCGTATATGATTTTATTGAAGGTTTATTTTGGAACTAGAAATTAAGGGTCCAAATGGTTTAAGTAAGTGAAGTTAAGAAGTCGAATCAATTTAATATTAATTATGGACCCATTTGGGAGTTTAATTAAATATTCGATTCAGTTTAGTGAAATTGAGATTCGATTAATTAGGTCCTAATTGGAGTTGATTAAATTATGAGGATTGAGGATTGTGTTTATTGCGAATTAAATTTAGTTTATGGGGTGTCTAATTTGGATATGTGATTTATTGACGGAAACTTGGAGTCTGATCAGAAATTGAAGACCTAGATGATTTAAGAAACCAAAATTGAGGTTGGAAATAAGTTCGATTTATTATTTGGAGCCTTTTGGGAGTCTGATTAAAAATCTGATTCGGATTAATAAAATTAAATATAATTAATTAGGCTCTAACGGAAATCAATTAGATTAATTAAATTATGAGAGATCTATGATTTTTAGAATTAATCTACTGATGTGCTAATTGAAATTTATTAAGATTAAGTGATGCCTAATTAAATTAATTCTAGACAAAAATTGATTTATGGACTAAACTAGAATTGTGGTGTGGGTGCACTAAGAAATTCTGTGGGTGTGTGCATGTTAAGTGTTGTGCTAGAGGTGCTATGAGAGTGTGTGTGTGCACGTGTAATGAGGCTAAACAAGGGATGTGAGAAATATGTATATTGTGATGAAAGAGTCATTGAACTCAAAAAGAAAAAGAGAAGTGTTTTGGTCTTTGTTAGATATATGCTGTGGGTTCAAGAGAGGGAGAAAGAGCCGAGAGAGAGGGAGGGAAAGCCTCTGTTTTTGTGTGTGTGCTGGAACAAAAGGAAGAAATTAGGAGCATAGAGGAATGTAAAGAGTAGCCAAGGAAGGCCCAAGAATTCATCTTGGAGGAACAATAGGTAATAATTTCTACCTTAATTCTTGTAAATAATTTCCCTAACATCTAGAATCAAAATGAAATTGGGTTCAATTGCATGTAAATAATAAGGAATTAGTATAAGGGTGGTGTAATTGAATTAGATTCAAAATTATAAAAGATAAATTGAAAAGGATTACATGCATGTGGAATATTATGGAAATTAATTTGAAAATTAATTAGTTTGAGTTTGATTTTACTAAATTTGAGATCCATCCTTGCATGCATGCTAGAATTTCAAAGTTAAGATTTAATTCATGTGTAAAAAGATTTATGAGATTAAATTTGGGTTAGGTATGAAGAAAAATTAATTAAATCTAAATTGGGATAAATCAAGAAGTAAATTATGATTTACAATTTGACAATCTAGAGTTGGCTTAATTTTTGAAATGGAATTTCATACATGCATTGTGGATTTTCAAGATTTTAGAACTTTAATCCATATTTTAAAGCTTGTGAGTTGGGATTGAATTTTGATATTAATTAAAAAGTTAAATTATAATTTAAGCTTGAGAATGTAGAATTAGTGGGATTTTTGATAAGTGTTTTATCCATGCATCATAGATTATGAAAAATTTGGATTAATTCAATCTCATATTTTGAAGAGGAAAAGGGAATGTTTTATAAACATCAAGTTTATAGAAATTTAGAATTAATCCTAATGTTAGATAAAGTGTTGATGTTATAGTTAGATTTTAATCCATACTTGTAAGTTGAGATTTTATTTAAATGAAACATATTTGGGGACATCTATGGTTATGAATTAAATTGAGGTTATGAATTAAGTTAAGATTAAGATTATGGAAACTAGTTGGAAAATTTATAAGAATATAAAACTAGTAATTTTGATGTCAATTTCATGCATGTGAATAATTTTCTAAGGAATTTATGACTTTAATTTCATGCTTGAAAGGAAAGTAGAAAGAGCTTGAAATCAATTTTATGTAACTAAAAAGAAAATGAGAGTTTGGAGCCATGTTCAATTTATGGAAAAAATGATTTCAAACTAAATTTGGCAATTTGGGAAATGATTTTGAATAAGTGATTTAGCAATCTATGACTTTAATAAATGGTTTTCCATGTTTGTATACCAAAATACATGTTTTGAAGCCTTGATACCAAACTTGAACTTTAATTGCAATTTTGAAATTTCAGAATTTTCGTTGTTCGCTCGAACGAGGGAAGTCTCGCTCGAGCGTGAAAATCAAGCTCCCAGCAGTTTTTCAAAATTGTACAGTCCGCTCGAGCGACCAAAGTGGCGCTCGAGCGAAGACCCCATTTTCAGCACCTTTTGGAAAGTTGCATTTAGTTCATATTTTTATCCTCATCTCTTTCCAATGCATTCTTGACATAATTTATGACTTAATAAAGAATAATAAGCTACTAATCAACATAGATTAGTTAGTTAAAGAATGAATCATTGATCTTGTGGTAATTATTTAAGAAGCCAAGTAAATGATCAATCTATTTGGAAAAGAAGGACTTAGTAATGAAAGAATATGTGAAATAAGAACTCGGCTTATTTAAATGAGAAAGAATAAACGTAGTAGAACTTCGGACTATAAAGACTAGAGACTTGAAAGGACAAGTTTAATCAAGGGAGTAATGTTGTATTTCAATGTGTATATGTTATGTGCTTGTGTAGGTCATGCGCCATTGTCTGCCTGATTTTCCTGATATGTCCGGTCTGTCTGATTTGCTTCTGCAGCCCACTGTGAGTAATAACTTAGTAAAGATATGTTCAACTGTACTTATTTTTTTGTGTGACAAAATGAGATCTGTTTTCTGAAATGATATGTTATGTACAATGAATGATTGTCCAATTTCTGACATGTATCCGTGACGTCCTTAGCACCATGTGAGATTTACAGCCGTGACCCGGTATCGGAGGTTCCTTCGTGGAACTTTACGCTTTATGTGTCCTGTGATGTTACACTTTATGCGTTTTGTTATGTGAGTTTGTGCACTGATGCCCGTACCGGAGGCCCGCCATGGGGGCTTAGCTGTTGTGTTACCCGGATCCGGAGGTTCCTTCACCGGAACTAGGAGGTTATTCATAACCTTACGCATTGCGCGTTTAGTTTGCTAATGGATGTATCACGTAAATGTAACCATGACTTATGATTTCTGTCTATATATGATCTGATCAAGTATGAATTTGATAAAGCTGAATTATGATTTCGATCTGATCAAGCATGATTTTGATACAATATGAATTGATTTCTGAAATCTGTATGGACTCATTCATTGAAACCCTTTACTCTGTTATTATTCACTGGGCTTTAGCTTACTGTATTATTTATGTATGTAGGTGATCAGGCGCGTGACCAGGCTAGAGGCTTCTGTCTAGAATCTGTTTTGTCAGCCAACTTATGTGCCTCCCGTGGAGGTTCCGGATATGTTAAGTGTTGTCGTTATGTAATTTAAAGTTTAAGTTATGTTTTCTTGTGTGGTTCTTCAAGTCTTGTGTATTTTGAAAAAGGGACTAAGTCCCTTTCTGCCTAATCTATATATATATTATGACGTGTGGATGATATGTATATATGTATATAAAAAGTTTAAAATTCTTCTGTCTCCTATAAGTCTGCACAGCTCAATGGACGTTGTATATTATTATTTGCTTCCGCTAGCCCCTAATGTTTTGTTAATCTGTTCAGAGGCCGTAGGTAATCCTCGGATTACTGGCCGGTTACGGTGCCAAACCTATAGGGGCGGGTTTAGGTCGTGACACACTTCCACATTTATCACTCCTTGAGCACGCTTGAGAGTTGTGCTCTTATGCCTAGTTGATGGGCCATTGCATGTGCATGCATTTACCTTGCATTTCATGCCATCATTTTAGCATTATGGCCACTGTTTTTGGCATGACTAAGGTCTATCCATATTCGGTTTAAGTCCATTGAGCATGTTCGTTTGCATGCTTATGTCACATTGCATTGAGTATGCCATGTTGTTCTTAGCATTTAGCATTGTGTATGCCATGTTGTTAATTGCATTGCGTTATGCATGTTGTTGCTTGCATTGTGTTTGGACTAGGTGTTAGTCCAAACACGAGAAACGAGGGACGTTTCATACTTGAAGTGATGAAACGTGCCTTAATTCTCGATCGCCGATGCTCTTGATCATACATGATAGAGTTCAAGGCTTTATGTGTTTATGTGTGCATTCATTTCATATTGAATTGTGCAATTTAGCTTCTCGACCATCATGCATCGAGATGCGTGATTGGTGGCCCAAGGGTCGAGAACCACACTCCCTTGAGCTTATGAAATGATAGGGAGGGTGGTTGTGCACACATATCTTGCAAATACATTGCCATGCCCTTTCTTGCTCTCTGTTGCAGCAAACTGGAGAAGTGCAGCAACAAGTGGTCGGCAGACCAGTAAAAGTGGCTGGCCGACCACTTTATCTGGTCTGTAGCAATGACAAGTGGTCGGCCAGTGGTTGGCAACACCCTAGGTGGTCAGTAGCCCTCCTGAGGGTTCCCAAGGTGAGTTAGAAGCTATCTGGAGCTTGGTGCAAGGTTCTGAGAACAGTTACAAACAGAAGCAAATCGGGGCATCGCGACAGATTTCCGAACGAGGCGACCGAGCATGCATGCACTCCTCATCTCGAGGACCTCTCTTTATTGCTTTCCTTAGCTAGTTTATGCTTTGGTTCTGTATTTAAGTAGTTAATGCGTTTAGCTGCTTATTTGTGTTGTAATAACTAGTTAGTTAACTTGTTAGTTAATTAGCTTCGTTTGTACTTAATTAATTGTTAGCTTGTTAGTTAATTAGTTTTGTGATGTAATAATTAGTTTAATTAGCTTAGATTAGCTAGTTAGCTTATTATTCGGACCCTCCGTCGAGAGGGTGAATGTTGTAATAAGGGTGCGTGTGTGTGATGCATGTCTTCCAACCCCCATTTCTTTTTTCCTTTTACTTATCTACTTTCAGTGGTTAGTTTTAGGGCATATTTCATTAGCATACTTATGCTTCGCATGCGTGCATCATTCATCTGTTTTGCATGCACCGGGCTCGGCGCATCATACAAACTGCATAGTATTTCAATTCCAATTTGAATACATGTTATCAAGCTACATTTCACATGACATCTTAGAATAGCCGAGCTTATCTTAGTTATATTTTGCATGTGTTGCATTAGCCATTTTAACATGAACTAGGATCATGCATGATTTCTAACTAGTTCTCTGTTTTGGCTCGGAGTACACTGTGAGTGTTTATGCTTTAGCACACTGCATGTGTGTAAGTGTTGCTATGATAGCATGCTTGCCATGAGGCTAACTGCTTAGTTGATTAACTGCTTGAATGCCTGTAGGTGAAGGTTGGATTGCTTGAATTGGAACAATTCATTGAAATCTACGACTTAGCCTACTTATGAGTAGCAAACTTTAAATCATTTTCACAAACAAACATGCAATGTTTTGTTCCAACTTGGACGATCTAGTCTATACTTGTATGCTGTGCGCATCACATAGTAATTCTAGGATAATAACTGGGATAAGAACACATGTGTTTTCAAAAACAAAATATCATGTTAGTAAAGGCCGATCTTTGATCGGGCGAGCGGGGGTGCATATTGCATGACCTTCCCCTCTTGTACCCAAGTTCTCGAGCCGAGGAAACTTTGGTGATGACGGACACGTGGCCTTACGCATGAGTCAGGGTTTCCTAAATTTTTCCCAAAATAAAATATTTAGGTGGCGACTCTGTATCTGGCAAAGCAGTCCATGTTTGGCACTTCTTTATAAAAATCAGTTTTCCAAAACGATTTGCCGGATTTGGACTCTTTGGTGATTTATCAGTCTTGCATTGCACTTTGCGAGATTAGATTCAGAACCGTGACATTAGTCCGAACTACAGTAGCTAAAGAACAAAACGATTCGCGCCCTCGCAGCGTGAAGAGCGGAGTTCTCGGGGCGGTCTACACCAGGCTGTTGTAGATTTTATCCTGGAGTTCACCAATCTCACCCAGACATAGCCCCTCCACCGGCACACGTCATTCCTGATGCAGAGGACCTCCACTCTTGGACTCTTAGTGTTGACAGTTCATCCCTTAAAGAGGGTAATGGAACTGGCTTAATCCTTACCCCCTCAGAGGGTGAGTACTTCAAGTGTGCCCTCCGATTCCTATTTGCCGCAAGTAACAACGAGGCCGAGTATAAGACCTTAATAGCAGGTCTTTGGCTGGCTAGAGACATTGTGGTCGATCATCTCCGAGTGTCTAGTGATTCTCGATTGGTTGTCGGACAGATAACAGGTGAGTTCGATGCAAAAGAGGAAACAATGCGATCGTACAAGGACATGGTTCTTTTCCTCACCTACCTCTTTAATAGTTTTCACATCAAGCATGTCCCCAGGACAGAGAATTCCCAAGTAGATGAAATGGCCCAGTTAGCCTCAACGGACCAATCAAACCTCAACCACGGTGTCTGAATTGAATACCTGACGCACCTAGTAGTTTCACCAGATCAACAAGAGGTTCATCTGCTCTAGGCCGAGCCTATCCCATGGGCCCAAGACATTATCGCATTCTTAGAACAGGGAGTGCTACCAGAAGATAAGCAGGAGGCCGATAAGGTCAAGGCCCGGTCATCCAATTATGTCCTTAACAATGGCATCTTGTACAAGAGGGGATTCTTACGGCCGTACTTCAAATGTCTGAATGCTAATCAAGTCACCTATGTAATGAGAGAAATATATAAAGGGGTTTGTGGAAATCACTTTGGGGGACGGTTTTTGGCTCATAAAATTCTCCGTACGGGTTACTTCTGGCCTACGCTCAACCAAGACGCCATCGCATTTGTACTTAAATGTGACAAATGCCAATGCTTCGCCAACATCCATCACACTCCTCCAACAGAGCTGATCACGCTCAGCAGTCCTTATCCCTTTGCCAAGTGGGGAATCGATCTCGTAGGCCCTTTGCCGACAGGTAGAAGACAAGTAAAGTTTGTTGTGGTCATCATCCATTACTTCACTAAGTGGGTGGAAGCAGAACCCCTTGCCAAGATTGCCGAGCGGAATACCACCAGGTTCATTTGGCAGTCTATTGTGTGTCGCTTCAAGATCCCTTAAGCCATCATCTCCAACAATGGCAAACAGTTCAACAATGCCAAATTTAGAGAGTTCTGCAACGAGCTCAACATCAAAACCTATTTCTCTTCTTCTGGCCATCCCCAAGATAACGGCAAGGTGGAAGTCACCAACCGCTCTCTGTTGAAAATTGTCGAGACCAAGTTTGGAGGCCGCCAAGGGACTCTGGGAAGAAGAATTGCCGAACGTACTCTGGGCTTATCGAACAACTGCTAGAACTCCCACTGGGGAGACCTCTTTGCGCTTAACATACGGCGCAGAGGCGGTCATCCCTGTGGAAGTTGGCCTACCGACCCCTAGGATCATTCATCCCGATCCGCAATTGAACGAAGAATTTCGAAGGGTAATTGAAGAACTATAAGAAATAGCCGCAGTTCGACTAGCTTCATACTAGTAGAAAATAAGGCAACATTATAATCGTAAAGTCCGACCTAGGGAATTCGTAGTGGAAGACCTAGTCCTACGCAAAACAACTCTCGCCATCAAAAACCCAACTGAAGGGAAGCTAGTAGCTAAGTGGAAAAGACCTTACATTGTCAATCAAGGCCACGTCTAGACACTTACCGTCTACAAGATATGGAAGGCAGAGATCTCCCTCATCCGTGAAATGCTGAGCACTTGAAGCAATATTACCAATAAAACGAAGTCCTTCCATGTTGTCTTGTTCATTTTACAGTTTGGCCCACTTGTTCATTTTTGTCAGTTTAATACAATGTATACCCTTATAGTGGCACGAATGTATATCAATGACAAGGATATTCCCCCTATATTATTTTGTATTGTGCAATTTGCGTAGCAACATGCGGCACTAAGCCTGAAGAGCTCAGCCAGGCTGAACATCACAAGCCTTAGCCAAATTGAGCCTGAAGAGCTCAACTAGACTGAATCAAGCAAGCCCCTGCTAGATTGAGCCTGAAAAGCTCAGCCAAATTGAATCAAGCAAGCCCCTGCCAGATTGCGCATCACGAGCCTCAGCCAAACTAAGCTTGAAGAGCTCAGCCAGACTGATTCAGGCAAGCCTCTGCTAGACTGAGCATCACCATCCTCAGCTAGATAGAGTCAAACCAGCCTCAGCCAGACTGAGTCAAACAATCCTCAACCAGACTAGGCATGACCAGCTCAGTCAGACTGAATCTCATAACATTAATCTCATATTCATTTAGACGCTAATCTCATAATCACATGATTGTTTTTACAATTCCTAAAACTTCACCCTTATTCTTTCGTTCAAATAATATTCTTTCATTCAAATAACATAACTTGTTTTTTCTTTGAAATAACACACCATGTGCAAAGCCAGTTCATTATACAATAGTGCAAAAGGCAAAACAAACAGCAGTTTATTACTCTACGAACTTCTCCCATACAAATAGCAGTTTTGTAATTTAACACAAATTTCTTACAAACTGTAAAAAAATTTACAAAAGCAAATTAAAACAGAATAAAGCACATAAGTCTAGGCCGCATCTTCAATATCCTCTACGATCACCTTCTTCGTCTTCACTAGATGCTAAGTCTTCTTCATCAACACCCTTATCTAGTGGGGTCTGGGCAATGTCTCCCTCCCCTGGCTTTACACGGCTGAAATCAATGTCTGGAAAAAGCTCATCTGCCTTGTGCTTGAAGCTCATCCACTCACTGTCCCAGTACATGCTTAACTCATACTTGTAGTAGTCAGACTGTTGGAAGTTTTGTATTATCTCCGCCTTGGTATGCCCTTCTACCAATTCAGCCGCTGCCATGTTAGACGGCCCAGCTTCACCTCCTTCCCCCTTGGCCAGACTTGTGGCCACAGTAGCATCTATAGCTATCTAGAATTTTATCGACTACTTGTACTGCTCCACAACTGCGCCATAAAAATCCAGGTAGGCCGCCCTCTTTGCTAGCAAAGTCCTAGCCAGCTCTGCTGACTTCCCCTGCTCTTCCTCTAAGGCCTCTTTTTTAGCAGCTAAAGCCTTCTTTAATTCAGTCACTCATGCATCTACCTTCTCCTTCTCCTTCACGGCCAGATCACACAGCTCTTCATTATTGATAAGGGCCTTTTCCAACCTCTCATTGGCAGTGGCACAAGCTTGCTGGGCTTCGTCAGTCTTCTTCTGCTTTTTCTCCAATTCGAACTCCAACGACACGGCTCTACAACGTACTATTTCAAGCTCAACCTTGACGACTGACAGTTCGATAGCAACCTCAGTTTGGCCCATCTTGGCCGGCTCAGCTAGGTAACTCTACACCACTGCTAACACTTCCATCTTCTTTGCCCTCTGAGCGTATGTGAGGCCCTTCGCACAGACGCTCCTTGCTGCCTTTCTTTAGCCTGCTATCTCCACTCTCACATTCTACAATTGCACCCGAGCCTCCTCTAACTGGGCCTTGAGCGGCTCTATCTCCACTCTCGCCCCCACTTCCCTGCCTAATAGAGCAGCCGCCAGGGCCAGTGCTTCCATCTGCGCTGAGCAGAATCCCCTCATAAGGTCGGCCTTTGAAAACTATGCGATACCTCGCACGACTGCGTCCTCAATGGCCCCCAATAGGCGGTCTGCGCCAGCCTTGGCCTTCCACAACACTCTAGAAGAGTCTCCTACATCAACCACTAAGCGGCCAGCCACTACATTCAGATGATAAGTGGCAGTCCCCAAAGTGGTGCTTGTCTTTGGCTCACTCGCTCACTTTTTTCCTACCTCCTGGCTTGGGGCAAGTCTGTTGAGGGCAGGTCAATCGATCACTCAACCATTGGCCCCTCTTCTTTTTCCTTCATTCAGCTCATCGTTTTGGCGGTCAGGGGCTCAGCCAAGACCCCTTTTGCCTTCATTCCCAATTTGGCGTCATCCTCTTTAATCTCTAAGGGCACCTCCACCGCCCCGTCCTTCGTCTTCTTCAGTAAGGGCCCCTCTTCACCACCCTCTGAAGTCGAATTTCTCTTCTTCTTCTTCAATACCAGCTCTATCTTTCTCATGCTTCTCTCCTTCAGCGGATCAACCTGCGCTCCCAGGGGCATAAAGTTTGCTAAGTCCTTCTCTCCCAAGGGTTTAGGCTGTGGTCAGACAGACCTCTTTGCGACCGGCTTAGGCGCTGGGCCTAACTTTTTGTCATTGTATTTTTCTACCATTGCCCAAACTTGTCTGTCCTTTGCCTCTTGCACCTTCCTCCTCGCCCCCACCTTCTCAGGAGCAGGGTCTCCCTCGGTAGGCTTAGGCCCTAGATTTAGGGCAAACAAGGCCGAGGGCTGGACGAGGTCGTCTCATTTCAGCCCCTCCTTCTCCCTCCACTCCTTCACTTGCCTCACCCTCCTCTCTACCGCAGCATCCAACCTTAGCTCCAATGACTTGGTGGGGATTTTCCAAATCGTATTCACTCCCCTCCCGCCATTTTGCTGACATAAAAAACCATTTTGGCCTCCAACCCTTCATCGATAAGGGTAACCCCACCACCAGTCCCCTCCCCGTTATCGTTTGCAGGGTTACCCATATCTCCTATTGCCCCAAGGCTTTGTAGTATAAAAAAAACTCATCCACTGTCATCGCCTTCCCCTGGGTTACCTGTGGCTATGCAATCGCGCAAGCGAATAGAATCTTCCATGCATTCGACATTAGTTGCCCTAACGCCACCTCTAGGCGGTTCAGTACATCAACCACCAGTGGTGGGAGTGGCAATCTCAGGCCCCTACGCTGCGCCTCTTCATACAGTGTGAACTCTATCGGTCGTGCGTCAGACGTTCTCTTCTTTGCCGTTGGCACTCTCAACTCTACATCCACCGAAATCTGATATCTGCTACGCAACTCCTCCAAATCCTCTGCCGTTAACATGGATTTTTCAGCCTTGGTATACCAGTGGTTAGGCACCACTTGGCTAATAGGCTGGGCAATCGAGATCATCATCGCTGGAATAGGTCGTGCCGGCCGCTCCGCTTCCCTTTTCACCAGTCTTTCCACTCTATACTGTTCAGCTAGCACCACTCTGTCATCCTTTTCTAACATATCAAATGCCATGGCTGGCGCTTTGTCTTGTGCCATCTCCTTAACGTTTCTATATATCGCCTCGATTGCGGGGACTGAGGGAGTGTGTGATGTGAAAAAGTGGAGAATCAAACGAGATGTAGGTGCTAAAGTCTGGAATGTATTGATTTTTTGCAATAAGGTAAGAAAATCGAACAAGTCTGAAAGCCTAGGGTTTGCCTGTGTTCCAAGGGCCGCGATTAAAATTCACCAGTTTGAAAATCCAAAAAACGAGTTAAAACCCCGCATTTTCGACATCTCCCCCTATGCAAACCCCTTCACTTCCTACAACCGATTCGACATCTCTAACTAGTGGCCTAGATTGCCCCATGTGTAAGGCCACGATCCCTCCTTCATCCAACTAATTCTCTTTCCTCTTAACTGTTTATTCCACTTTACATCATCACGTGCTTCCCTGCACCTCGAGCCTCGTGCACCATCAATGCCTTCAAGTCTTCCTTTGACGGTCGATCATTTCAGCGATCGGTCGGTCACCCAGACCATCAAACACCTTACTGGTCGGCTACCTTGACGGTCGATCACCAAAACGGTCTACCACCAAGCCCGACGATCAGTCACATCATCAGTCGACCACCATGGCGATTAGCCACCTTCCTCAACGGTCGATCATTTCAACAGTCTCTCACCTCGACGATCATTTACATCATCGATCGTCCACTTCGCCGGTCGACCAGCTTTTTCGACGGTCAGTCACCACAGTAGTCTGCCCCATCTCAGCGGTCGGCCACTCTACCGCTCAGTCGGCCATCTCGTTACCCACCTCCCTTTTTTTCCTTCAGTCTTATCTTTGGTGACTTGGGGGACTACTATCCCCTTTCTTATTCCCTTCGCTGGACTGAAACTGCGCTTAAGAATGAGGGGCTACTGATGGGTGTGACCCATATGGCCCAGGGCAACTCAACCCAGAACTGCCTTTGACGGCCTAAACAGGCATTTAGTTAGTAGAGCCTAGTAGACGAAACCCAACGGTAGACCCATCAAGGAACCCACGTTGATCTAGTCCCTGTGACACTTAGACATCTGTTGGATGGGGAGGTGCCCACGTGACAGACAAAGATCCTACAGAGTTATTGAACCCAAACATCAAGCATTAAATAAGGCTGGCATGACATTAAATGCAACAAGACCTCTCACCCCCAAGTGTGGTGAAAACTGTCATGGCCGACGGCAAGTAGACCATAGACTTTCGGCCAATAAGATAGTTCAAATGGACAAGGAAATGATTAGTAAGAGATATAAGGACGCTCGTGAAGAAGGTTAGCTACAACAAGTAACTCTATCTCTCTAACTCTCTCTCTCTCTCTCTACTTCTTCTAACACTTCCAATCTAACTTGATCATTGGAGTGTCTACGGGGAGTAACCGCTCCAATCCCGGTGTCTCCCCACTGGACCTTTTGCAGGCACGCAGCAAGAAGACGGAGGCTTGCAGACCCGTGAAACGCGTGGATCAGACCGACCCATCCTTCATTGACCACATTGCTTTATCAATATATATATATTATATTTTTTGCAATAAACAATATTTTAAGATAATGAGACATTTATGATCAAAGTAGTATTATATGTAAACAAAAATTTTAATTCCATAAACTTAAAACAAAAGACCCATAAAAAAGATTTATATTTTTAAAAATGTCTATTCTATATCAATCTTTTCATGAATTCTATATAATAATAAAAAAAATTGGGTGAATTACACTTACCTCCTTGATATTTGAAAAAAATATATAATCAATCCTACACTTTTGACATAATTATACTAACCTCTCTTGCAATTAGGGGAAGAGCCAAAATTACACTAACCTCTCTTGCAATCAAGGGAGGAGCTAAAGAAGGCCCAAGGAGATTACGTGCCCCCCCCCCCTTTAATTTTGAACTTTTTTTGTTTTTGTTTTGTGATTATATACAAAATGTATTCTTTTTTTCTTAACATGTTCTTTGGCTAAGGATTTATTATATTGTTCACAATAAGTAGTTATTTGATACTTTAGGAGCACTATGTGGTATTGTTTATGTAATAGTCTAAATCAATAGTGTAATGGAAAATCTTATGAATAGAATATAATTAACTCATTATTTTCAGGTAGTTGACAAACTACTTAGTGTGATTTGTAATTTCTCATGCTTTGAGCATCATATAAGCAACGACATATGGTACTCTTAAGACTATTTTATAATTTCCATTCAAAACACATCATATATAAGCAATATCATATCTTTAATATTTTCTGTCAAATAAAAATTAAATAGATTTTATAATAATTTGTGCTATAAATGATGTGTTTTTATTTTCTAAAATTAGAAATTTTGATCCATAATTTTTTGTACTAAAATTACAAATTTACATCACCATCTAGTACCGAGCTATTACACACTATTATAGAATTTTGATTTGTTCCTATTAATAATGATTTTTAATTTCTTATGCTTAAATTTAGCTCATAAAATTATTATTATCTTAATGTTGATCATGATTTTTTTTAAATAAAAAATTGTAATTAATAAGTGCCCCCTCAAATTTAATTTCCTGGCTCCGCCATTGCTTGCAATAAAGCTAAATTGACTGAAACTAATACAAATGGCAGGTAGACATTGAAATAAATAAAAATAAATATAAAATTTTAGTATTAAAGTAGTGATAACATCATTTTTTTTCCCAATCATACGACTAATGAATTATGATGAAAAATTGCTTAACTGTTATGTGAGTTAAATTCTCAAAAGATATCAATGTAATTATGTAAAAAATGTGTGACTAACTATATTTTTCTCAAATCTTAGGGTATGTGCGTAATTTACCCTAAAAAAAACCCTAAAAAAAATTGTAAACACATCATTTTCCATATAATCATTTATATAACTATCTATTTGATCCCTCAATTACTAATTCTTTTTATCAGAAAATAAACTCAAAAAATATATATTGATTCCCTTTTATCACTCAGGTCATAAATTTAATTTTAAAATTTTTGGAAAAAAGCCTCAATCTCTAATCTTTTGAGGCCATATGAATAATAACAATTTGAAAGATTATATTAGTCTTATGCCAACTATTATACATATCTATTCACATCACTTGTCTCTCTACTGTTACTTATCTGCCAACGCGTTACTTATATGTTCACTTAATTTATATTATATCCGTCCATCTCACCACTACTGTGAGACCCCTGATCTTTGCAATATTTTCTTTAACCCTTAATTTTAAATTATTTCTTTGTAGTTCCTCAATTTCTTAATTAATTTCAATTTTAACCCTAGAATCAAAAATATGCGCTAGCCGAAAACTCGCAAACCCTAAATTGAACTCGGAAACTCAAGAACCATTTCTAAAACCCTAATAATAATTAAAATAATTTTCTAATTATAGTTCTTAGTACAATTTTCCATTTAATTCAAAACAAAGAAAACTTTAACCAAAACTAAATCCCAAACCTTAAAGATGTGCAGAAAAGATGTGTACTTTTTGTCTTTTTACGAAAAGATGTGCAGAAAAGTAGAGAGATGATGTGATGGAAAAAAGATAAAAAGATAAAAAGATGGATTATTTAGGGGATGCCAAACCACCCCTAAATACTACACTTAATTAAATGTTAAAATTCATAAATTAAAGCCAAAACTCTCACATTTTAATCAAATTACAAATTGACCCCCAGTTAGTACCATTACATATATATATATATATACTTGTACCTTTCTTAAATAAATAATTTTGTACACAAAATATCTTCAAATTGTACACAAAAAAAAAAAAAAAAAATCAAAAGAAATCCACTCAAATCCACTCCCCAAGGCCGGCTATGCTATGTGTGTGTATATATATATATATATATATATGTGATGTCCTTTTAGGGACAAATTGCTTGATTTAGGGAAGAAAATTTGACCTAGGATACAAATAAGATTATATATTGATATATATATAATACTTGTAACCAATTCAACTTTGATTAAACCTAAGCCTAACTAGAACATATTTAAAGGTGTAATTAAGGCTCTAATCATCATGCATTCCATTTCATCCTAACTAAATCCAAGACTATTCAATTGAATTAGAACTAAGGACATTTTGAACTTTTCACTATTCTTTTTTCTCTACAAATACACCAATTCTCTCTACTCTTTTGAGCACAAATCACACTCACACACTTACATATTTGGCTGAGAGAGAGAGGGAAAAAGAGAGAGCTTTGGTCGTTGTAACGCCCTGAAGAAATGCCATAAATAAATTCAAGACTATATGTAAATAACAATATAAATCAGAGTATAATGTTCTTTCATTTCATGAGAGTTAATAGTATAAAAGAGTTTAACTAAATAAAAGCCCTAGAGGCTTACATCTTTCCAAGAACACGCTTGGTTACAACAAAAGCGGATATAAGTCCAGTACATATAAAGTCATTGGCTTGAATCAAAACAACAACATAATACACAAAAGAGAAGCCTTTGCTCCAAATTCCTCCAAGCTACTGTCTTGGCGGAGGGATATCATTAGCATCTGAAAATGATTTTTCCAATTAGGGTGAGCCAAAGCCCAGTAGAAACAATCTAACACAATATATGAATCTTAACAAAGATATAAGTATGATATACATATCCAATGCCCATGATAAAATCATTTATAACTTTTCACAAAACCATGCCATATCTAGCTTTATATCTCAATTCATTTTGTCTTAATTCATATGTCATTCACCATTTCATTCAGACAACCAAACTGAGGTTACAACTTAGTGGGTCCCTAACTAACATAGCTATTATACAAATACTACCATCTTGCTATTTCATAGATATTTCGTCTGCGGGAATCACACCCATGTATATGCGCTATTTTAGGACTTTCACCCTGGACACATAGGCCAACTTAATTCAATGAAGTCAATCATCTTTCTTCTCTCAAACATAGAGTACATCACATTTCTTCTCCCAAACATCATACATTTACAATGTATAAAAGACATAGTCATATTCAATGACAACGAATAAGAGATTAGTTTTAATTCACCTAATCCTCATACAATTTCTACAACAATCATAGCTATCCTCTACTGATAGCCTAAAACAAATATTTCTAAATAGATATACAATCTCCAAGACAGATAAATTTTCCAAATTTTCATGGGTGAGAGGTAATACATATCAAACTCCACCATTTATATAAACATTTATCCAATTTCATATTCCCAATACAATTTCATTTATTTATACAAAATAACTATTTGAGACATTTTAGGGCAAAACTCCATTTTCTTCCAAAATCTACCCCGGATATCAAAATCAATAAATTTGTCACAACACAACCTCACATCTACTTCTATAACAATGTTTACTACATACATTTGAAAACCCCTCTTTTGATTTTAAACTAAAACCCTAGATTTGTTCAAAATCATTCTAAACTCCAATATTCTTTACACATCAACAAATAACCAAGTTAAAGCTCATAGAAGAATGTAGAAAGTCCCTACCTCAAAGTTAGAGATCAAAGAAAAAGTGGAGAAACCTCAAACAAACCGAAACCCACTTTTGTTCGAATGAAACGAGAGCCGATGACGTGCTCTACCTTTTTAATAAAGGCACACGGGTGGGGAAACCACTACATCTAGATGAAAATGTAGAGAGAATGTAGGTTTTAGAGAGATAAGGTCTCAACTTTAGGGTTTTAGGAGAAAAGATATGAAAAAGTGATGTAAAAAGTCATTTTTATGAACTGATATACGCACGGTCTGCTCAAGTGTAATAGGTGATGCTCAAGCGTCAGACACAATAAGTTGTTCCGCTCGAGCGCAAGAAATGATGCTCGAGCACATAATGCATACTCCCAGTAGTTTTGCATACGACAGGCCAACACTCGAGCGCAAGAAAGGCCGCTCGAGCTGAACCTGCTTGAGTGCAGAAAGAATCGCTCAAGCGTAGAATATACTCTCCCAGTAGTTTTGCAGACCTACAAAAGTACTGAGAGTTCTCAAAACCTGCTCGAGCACAAGAAGTGCTGCTCGAGCGGAGGAGTAAAATCCTGGGCAACAAAATTTGAAAACAAAGCAACCAACTTATTCCAAACACAACCACTACAATCCAATAGCTAAATTTAAGGAAGTACAAGGAAAGCAAGACATGAACAACAATATGAAACCATAAAACTCGAGTCCAGAATACAAAATGGGTCAAGTCTAGACCAGAATCGCTATAGTGGTAGAGGAGAGAAAAATAGAAGAACCTTAGTGAAAACTCTTCAACTAGACAATAAGTAAACCACATCACCATCTCTCATTATATTCCATTTTCAAATACATGTTATTAGAGATTTAAAATTATATTTTCAGATATTTTGTAATGGTGTTCATGTGTTCAAAGTTGATGAATTGGGTTTTGATTCTTCTTCTATTCATATTTCTTCTTAATAGATGCAAAACTACCTTTTTCTTCCCATATCTCACCTTATTTCCAAAGGCATACCATCAATCTAAAAATCTAAGTTATTGATATATTATTTAGTATGTTTTCATCACAAAATAAGTAAAAAAATTTCCTTAGTTGACCTCTGTTATTACCAACCTTCATATTTTGAATATTTTGCTGAAAAACCTATTTTACAGCCAACTTTCAAAAATTCTATAAAAATGTAGAATTATCTCCTAGACCTCATTTTGATTTCAAAACCTTCCTTAAAGAGTTAGTTTTCAAGGAAAAAGTGGTTTCATTGAAAAAGAGTGAGCGAGTTGTAAGAAAATCCGATTTTCGTAACAGTCGACGAATCTGGATAGTGCTGGAGTGTTTCTTAAATAATTAAAAATCTAGAAAAATTATTCCATTTATGAAATTTTTTCTAAAAGGTAGATAAAATTCTCTACGAACCATAGGAAGGCCAAGCTCCGGAAAAATCTGAAATGGTCCTTTTAATTTTAATCTTTAAATGGTACTGAATCTAGAAATTTAGTTTTGCATTGGTGTTTTATGCTTTTGTCTTCATGAATATGCTTATTCGTATATGATCATGTCTTGGTATGACATTGCATGTGTTATGATAATATACTTTTTATTTTAGTCCTTCGATGATGCTCATACATATGCAAATTTATTCTCTTGTTATTTGTTTGTGCTAACTAACTTAAAACATTAATTTAAACGGAAAACTTAATGGGGTGGCTAATGAGGTTTCAATCACATGAGTATTGTTATGAGATAAAGTTATGTTCAAATTGAATTTGTTGGTGGGACGTGTTACCTTTTGAAAGTTAAAGTCTTGGGCAAGTGGTTGTTCGGAACCCTCGAATGGAGCAGTTGTATTTGGACCCTAGGTGGTTTGGTGTGAGGAGGGAATGGACAAGGCCCTATTTAATCGTCTCTTTTGAGACCCTACAGTTGGCGCTACACGGTATATAACCATTGGTAAACATCAGAGATAAGGTTTGCAACAAAGCAGCAAAAGAGGGAGGCATACCAAATAATCCACATCCAATTCTTCTCATTGGGAGGATGAAATCTCTTTGGAGGATTTCTAGACTACTAACAGCTAACCGTGTAACCCTTATTATTTTCTTGAATATCATGTTTCCTTTCCTTTTGTTGTAATTGCTATTGTGTATTGGATCGGGAAAAATGATGGGGTGTGTGTGTGTTTATTGGGCATTTAAAGCTCTTGGCGTTTCATGTCAGGTATCGAAGGAACATACGAGGCAGACGAAGAACCAAAGACATTTGAAGACTTGTATCTGTTTTAGAGAAAGCTAGCAGCCATTTTGCTTATGAGTCTATTCGTGCTTTTATTTTTAGATTGTAATAGTAATGAAACTCATTTTCTAATTTAAGATTTGAAACACTGTAATTATTATTTGCTCTTGTAATCCTATGCCTACCTCTGCATTACTTATAAGACCTTGTGTTAATACTTCTTAAGATCTGTAAAAAAGATAGCTTACTATTTAAGGTGGTTGGACTTAGAAGGGAGGCTATATTGACTTCTCTGACCTTCTTGGGATCTTACTTAGCTATTGACCAAAGAACTCTTTAGTGACGTTACCCTAACCCTCAGAGTAGAATTTGGGACATCACAACTACCACCACCACCAGTCATTGCCGCTGGCCACCTCCAATGACTTTTTCAACACTAGCGATCAATAATCCGGCAACAATGAGTAAGAATGAAAAAGAGTATCTTTCAGAACAATAATTTTTTCTTTTCACTAAATAATTTCATTAATCATGCCATTACAAAACAAAAATAAAAAATTATAAACCTTACCTAATTAAATAGGCAAAAACCAAAAAACATAGAGAGCTATGCACTATGATTTCATCTGAATTTAAGATTATCATGCCATTACAAAACAAAAATATAAAATATAAAATATAAACAACCTTACCTAATTAAATAGGCAAAAACAAAAAAACATAGAGAGCTCAGATGCGCTGTGATTTCATCTAAATTTAAAGATCAAACGGTTGTGACAGACCCATCCATCACGAAGAGCGCAGAATAGATCTTAACCACTCACCAGAAGGGGATCGAACCCAGAACCCGTGCCGTGGCAGAATGCTGTTCTACCACTAGACCACTGGCACCACATGTGGTTTGCGTTGCGAAAGCTAATATATATTTGTTTCAAAGTTTTATAGGCTCATTTTTAATAAACCCTACTCAAAAGTCATGTGAGATGCTATTTTTGTTTGGTTTTGAGTTTTTTTATTTTTATTTTTCGTATTTTGCTATTTTTAATTAATTTTTTTGTATTTTAATTAAATTTCTTTTATTAATACACTTAAACTAAATGAACTTAAAAAAGTAAAATAGTTGTAAAAAAATCTAAAAAGAATTCAATAAATACAAAAATTAATTGAATTTTATATTCTTTTATATTTAGTGAAAAATCTAGAAACCTCCTAGATGTTGATTTGTGATTATGTATCAATTTTAAGCAGAATATAACAATCCCAATCAAACAATCAAGAGAAAGAGACACAAAGATTTTACGTGGAAAAACCACAATTGGACACCTTCCAATTGTGATAAAAAACCACGGGCAACAGCCACAAGAACAATCCACTAAGAAGATTAAAGGAATTACACAGGTATACTCTCAATTATCTAGCGAATTCACAACGCCTAATTGAACCAACCTCTATGTGCCTCTTCCAACCCCATCTTCAGCACGGAATTGTCTTTCTGATGAGCCACTCCGGATTCCACCAAAGCTTCAGGCTCGAATTCTTCAGAATTCACAACTGAAGAACAACTCTCTCTTTTGTGTATAACAAACAAACCTTTGATGTACTCTCTTTAAACCATGAGTTGAATACTCAATAAAACATCAAAGAAAAAATAACAAAATATCCCCAGATATAAACCTTTAAGAACCAAAAAGAAGATCTGGAGGACTTCAATCAATTACTTAGTTTTGGGAGAAAACCAAGTATTTATAGAGAACCAAAAGTAATCCAAGATTGGGAAGAAAACAAACTCCTTGAGAAATCCGGATTCTGAGGCTCGCTCGAGCGAAGCTTTCCTGGCTCGAGCGAGGAGAGTAATTTTCATGATTTCTACTAGTGCCTTGGCTCGAGCGACGGATCCTTGGCTCGAGCGAGGAATACACTTCTTCAGGTTTTTGTATGGACGCAATCCTTGGCTCGAGCGAGCATTCCTTGGCTCGAGCGAGAAAGTCTTAGCTCGAGCGAGCACTCCTTGGCTCGAGCGAGCAACGGCTGATATGCAATTTTGAATGCCATTTTGAATTTTGCTTCGGCCGCGAGCTGACCCCCGTAATAATCAGCGAAGTGGCAATCTTGAAAGCATTAACATCACAAACTTCTCTGCATGCTCGATTCGGGTTGGATTCGCATCTAATAAACTCATAGCCTCACTGAAATAAAAATGCGAAAAAATACAACTCAAAGAGTTTTGTCAAACGGGATTGCCAAGAATAAAAACCTAACAATCTCCCCCTTTGGCAATGCCGTGACAAAACACATCTAACAAATAAAATCCTAATCACCCCAACCCATTACAGCCAACAAAAAACAAACTTCTTTCTCAAAGTCATGATCTCTGCAAAACAACTATCAGTGCCACAATCTCCAAAACAAATATTAGTCCCATAAGAGTATATGAAAAACAATATAAGACTATCTTGAAACATGAGATGAAAAACATGAATAACATGAAGATGCAACTTTGGAGATTGTAAGAACATGTAGCATGAAAACCTGAACCCGACACATGGCATAAAAACATGAAATCCTAAGACACATGAAAAACAACTTTCTCCCCCTCAAATAACAAAAAAGATCAAAACCCACACAAGCAATGATATATGATGTAAATATCAGGAGCATGCAAGAATGCAAAGCAACACACAAAACAACTAAAGCCAATCTTCCTTACCAAACAAATCAACATGCGAACAACTTTTGAACAATAAACAAAAACCAAACTCCCCCTCACTAAAAACAACCACAACATGAAAACAAGAACAAGAAGAAAAGACAAAAATAATATGGTGGAGCAAGCAAGGAATTTCAGATTAGTACCTTAAAACACACAAGATATCCAAGAAGCACAATTACTTGAAAACACAATGTGCACAGCCTCTAGAAAATTCCTCATAAAAAAAGTGATGCATTATGTGAAAAGCATAGATCCCATGAGAAAAAGTGTGTGTGTGACTCTTGGAGTTCGACAAACACTAGATTCAAATCCTAGTAGTGATATGAAAGCTGGACCTCCGACAAGAGAATCTAAGCACAACTAAGGAAAGTCAAACCACTAGGAATCAAGGGGTATTTGGTGAGTAAAGGCGGAGGCTCCCCCTCAATCAATGAATCCTTTATTTTTTTTTTTTTTCACATTTTTTTTCTTTTCTTTCTTTTGCACATTTTTTTTCTTTTGCACATTTTTTCTTTCTTTTGCATTTTTTTCTTTCTTTCTTGTGCACATTTTTTTTCTTTCTTTTGCACACTCATCGGCGGCTGACACGCTCAAGAGTATGGAAACCGAACCAGAGAAGCATGGATATAATAAGGATGGCCTGGTTGGTGACTCTGAGGTAGCCTTTTCCTCATGCTGGACTACAAAGAACAGAGGGGAAAGCCGTGGAGATGCAAAAAGATGGAAGGTGGTTAAGAGACTCAACATCACCCATGATATGCTAGTATAGGTCAATTCCTCTAGAAAAGCAAAAGATACAATGCCAGAAGTCCATAGAAAAAAATCACTAAGGCGGAAGACTCCGATATTTGCTAATCCAAGAGTGTGTACAGAATGAGACATACTAATCAAAGAAACACACTCCAAAATGAGTAATGACCACAGAAAGCACACACATTAACATGTAATGGATATTCTCATCAATTCCAATATGCACCAAGGACTCTCAAAAATTTCAAGCTTGCAAAACCATACTAAGAAAATCTTTTTGGATTTTTTTTTTTTTTTTCTTAACAAAGCAAGACAAAAAAAACAAACATGCACACATTTTTTTTTTCATAAAAAAAACACACAGAGACCCAAAAAAAACTAAAAAGAGTAAACACATTAACACAAGTCAAGTTTTCTCACCCAAATCTTTTTGGTCTTAACAAAATCAGGTCTAGCGGTCTTGGTAAATGTCATGGTGTTGTGAACACCCTCATGAATCTTGGTATTCCGCCTAGACAAGTAAGGTTGTCTCCTAACCCAAAAAGTATTCGAATTTCTACCCTTTTGAGACATCTCCCATGCAACTTATAACAAAAAGGGCGAATATGACCATGCATACCACAATGATGACAAATAAAAACAGGGTGTACCTTCTTTTCTTTTACCTTACCAACTCTAGGGAGTTTGAGAAGTTTTTCCTCTTGTTGAATCTTTTGTCCTCCCTTTCCTTGAGTTCTTGTATCATGAGATGTAGAAGCACTCTGTTTTTGCTCTCTCTTATCTCCAAAGCCAATGCCACTCTTGTCTGAATAGATTTGTTGAGACCCAATGATATCCTCCAAAGTCTTTGATCCTTTGTTCCAAAGACTAATGGTAACCATGGCAACCTTGAGCTCTTCCTCTTTCTTGATCATCAGTTCTTCCAAAGCAACTTGAGACATCTCGAGAGATTCAATCTTTTCTTCTACATGGCATGAGTTTCCTGTAGCTCATTCCTCTCTGTCTCACAAGTCAACAGTTTTGCACAAAGAACTTGTTGATCATCAGCTATCTTGATGGCATTGATCCTAGCCTCGGAAATCTCCTCCTTAAGTTTGACATTCTCACATTCACATGCTTTGAGTTTCTTTGTGAGTTTGTCATTCAATTTGAATAAATTAAGAGACTCCTTATACAGCTTTTCATAGGCTTGCTCAAGTTCTTCATGATCACTCTCCGAGGATTCATCATCAGTAGTATTCTCAACTGACCTTTTCGGAGACTCTGTTTGTCCTTCAGTTTCGGAAGCCACCATGAAAGCAAGGAATTGCTTATGTCCCTCTTCGCCTTGATCTTCATCGTCACTTTCATCTCATCAGATTCTGATTCATCATCCCAAGTGATGCGAGGGCTTTCTTTTCTTCAAACGAGTAGGGCATTCTAGCAAAGTGGCCAAAACCTTGGCATTTATAGCATTGGACTCTTTCAGAGTTCCCTTGTATCTTTCCTTTCTCCTTCTTGGCTATAGAATTAATTTTGAGTTTATCTTTGCCTTTATTTATGATGAGTAGATCCAAAATTAGGATTTTTATTCAAAAAAGATTTTTTAAATTGTTTAACAAAAGCAGCCATAATCTTGGAATCTATCTCACAATCCTCATCAGAATCCTCACCACTTTATGAGCACTACTAAAAGCAATCTTTTTGTTTCTTTTTGAAATTTCTATGTGCCTCATAAGTTTGAGATTTCCAACCAACTGATCTAGCTTGAGGTTGTCAACATCTTGAGCCTCCTCAATAGCCGTAACTTTTGGTTGGAACCGATCGGGCAAGGATCTCAAAATTTTTCCCACAACTTTGGATTCTGGTATTTTTTCACCTAAATTGAAGCTGGAATTAACAATGTCACTCAACTTCGCATAAAATTCATCAAAGGTCTCACTATCTTTCATTGAAAGGTTTTCGAAACTAGATGTGAGCCTTTGAAGTTTTGAGCGTTTAACAGAAGGAGTGCCCTCATGAATAGTTTGTAAGATATCCCAAGCCTCTTTTGCGACTTCACAATTACAAATACTAAACTCTTCAGGTGTGACAGCGCAAAAGAGAGAATTGATAGCTTTACTATTCCAGCTACTATTTTGGTAATCAGTTGTGTCCCACTTATCAATTGGTTTGGGGAAAGTTACTCCATCAACAGTAATTGTTGGTTCAGTCCACCCATTCATGACGGATTGCCAAACTTTTTCATCAATAGATTTTAAAAAAGATCTCATCCGAGCTTTCCAAAAAGAATAATTGGATCCGTCAAGTAGGGGTGGTCGAACCATAGAATTTCCCTCACGAATTGAATCCATTATCACAAATCAAACAAGATCTCGTTCTAAAAAAATTTTTTTTAAAAAAATAGAGCGTTCAAAAGAAATTTTTTTTAAAAAAAATAGAACGACCCGCTCTGATACCAATTGAAAAATCTAGAAACCCCTAGATGTTGATTTGTGATTATGTATCAATTTTAAGCAGAATATAAACAATCCCAATCAAACAATCAAGAGAAAGAGACACAAAGATTTTACGTGGAAAAACCACAATTGGACACCTTCCAATTGTGATAAAAAACCACGGGCAACAGCCACAAGAACAATCCACTAAGAAGATTAAAGGAATTACACAGGTATACTCTCAATTATCTAGCGAATTCACAACGCCTAATTGAACCAACCTCTATGTGCCTCTTCCAACCCCATCTTCAGCACGGAATTGTCTTTCTGATGAGCCACTCCGGATTCCACCAAAGCTTCAGGCTCGAATTCTTCAGAATTCACAACTGAAGAACAACTCTCTCTTTTTGTATAACAAACAAACCTTTGATGTACTCTCTTTAAACCATGAGTTGAATACTCAATAAAACATCAAAGAAAAATAACAAAATATCCCCAGATATAAACCTTTAAGAACCAAAAAGAAGATCTGGAGGACTTCAATCAATTACTTAGTTTTGGGAGAAAACCAAGTATTTATAGAGAACCAAAAGTAATCCAAGATTGGGAAGAAAACAAACTCCTTGAGAAATCCGGATTCTGAGGCTCGCTCGAGCGAAGCTTTCCTGGCTCGAGCGAGGAGAGTAATTTTCATGATTTCTACTAGTGCCTTGGCTCGAGCGACGGATCCTTGGCTCGAGCGAGGAATACACTTCTTCAGGTTTTTGTATGGACGCAATCCTTGGCTCGAGCGAGCATTCCTTGGCTCGAGCGAGAAAGTCTTAGCTCGAGCGAGCACTCCTTGGCTCGAGCGAGCAACGGCTGATATGCAATTTTGAATGCAATTTTGAATTTTGCTTCGGCCGCGAGCTGACCCCCCCGTAATAATCAGCGAAGTGGCAATCTTGAAAGCATTAACATCACAAACTTCTCTGCATGGCTCGATTCGGGTTTGGATTTGCATCTAATAAACTCAAGCCTCACTGAAATAAATATGCGAAAATAAATACATCTGAAAGGAGTTTTGTCAAACGGGGTTGCCAAGAATAAAAACCTAACATTTAGTAATTCTCAAGTTTTGTACTTTTAAATGTCTTTAGATTAAATCGATATAAAAAATAAAAAATAATGAAAATGTTGAAAAAAATTACCTAAAAATAAAAAATACTGATTAAAAACTCAAAAATTACTTTGAAAACTCCAAAACCAAAGTTAATTTTAAAATATTTCACAATTGCATGTATTATACTCAACCCTATGAACATGATTGTTTTATTCCATAGGCTATGTGATTGGATTACTAATCTTGTGGGTAAGGGGCGAAGCCCGGACTTGATGATTGGGGCACAAAAAATAAGACTTAGACAAATTCACGTAGTCAGGTCAAGATAAGCTTAAACAATTCTTTAAATACCTCTCTTGAAAAAAACAATTATTTAAATCAATAAATCACTGCTAAAAATAAACTAATAAATAATGAGAATAATCTAGACATACTTTTGAAAACTTAAATTTCAATGATGCACCATTAGAAAAATGTTAATCATAAGTAATATCAAATAACTCACATAATACATGAATGGTAATGGATTATTGATCATACTATTTAAAAAGAAAAAATGCTTGGGAGCACTAATTAGTGCTCCCACTAATTAGGTGGCAGTGGGTCCCGCCAGTAATGATGTGATGTTTTGGTCTTGGAGTTGTATTTTTTTTTTTTTTTACTTTTTTAATGCATTAGTGCTATTAGTGATGGTGTTTTTAGTAGGATGAATCATTATTGTTTAAAAAGTGTATAGTATATGCTCTATGTTACAATGATTCTTAACATAACGATAATTGTTCATAATTTTTGTCAATATAATAGTTAGAACATTTTAATATTCATAATATAATCATAGGAAAGACAAATAATTAATTATTATTTAAAAGAAAAAATAACCTTTGAGGTGCTACGTGTATTTAAACATAATATATGAGTGAGTTAAAAAAAAAAAGAAAAAAATATGAAGATTCCTAAAATCTCACTTTTAAATTTATTCCAAATAATTTGGACCTTATATATCAATTGTGTTTCTTTGTATAAAGAATCAAACACTTATGAAACAATTCCTACATTAGGAGCGATATTTGGGGTAGTAGCAAAATTCATAAGTTAATTCACATGAAAATTTATTATTATTTTGATTATATTAATGATAAACCTTGTGGCATCATTTACAACAGTTAATTCTCATAAATTGAAATAAGTAATAAAATAATAAAATTTGCTATTTCTATTGAAATATCATATATCAAAAGTAACAAGGGGATTTTTTTAAGGTCCCTCATATTAAGATTTTATAACATAAGGGACATGAAATATTTTCATAGTAGTTAGGGTCTCTCAAATTTTTATAGAGAAATTTCGAAGCAAAGAAATCTCAATCCACAAAAATTTAAAAACACGGAGAAATTTGTCTGAAATTTCTTTGATTTGCGCACAAATTTCTCTGTATTTTGACCAATTTTGTCTGATTTGCTCACAATTTTCTCTGTATTTTGTACAAATCAAAGAAAATTACAAACAAAATTGAGCCATCACAAACCAATTTTTCTATAATTTTTACAATAAAACACCATGCTAAGTTCATCAAAGAACTTAAAATACAAAATCTAATTACAATTTAAAAAAATCAAACACTGCACATTCCAAAAGATCAAAAATAAAACTTGAAATTAGAAATCCAGTGAAAATCAACACAAGCAATATAAATTAGTGAGAGCTTAATGTGGGCAAGGAAAATTCAAATGACAAACAAAATTTGAGAGAAAATCAAGCAAGACACAGAAAGAAAGATAATCTAATGTTTTCAGAGAAAATTAATCTAAAGAGGGTATCTTAGTGCCAAAGAAAATTCATCTCAAATGAAAAATTACACACAAGGAGACAACTAATCAATGAAAATCAAACAAGTAACTTAAATTAGTGAGAGTTTAATATTTTCAGGGAAAATTCAAATGTCAGAGAAAATTCAACTCAAAGAACAACTAACTAGTGAAAATCAAACAAACAACACAAATTAATGGGAGTTTAATGTGGTTAGGGACAATTAAAATACCAGAAAAAATTGGAGAGAAAATCAAAGAGACAACTAGTCTTAGAAAATCAAGTAAGACACATAGAGTAAAATGAATCCAATGTGTTTAGAGAAAATTGTGATATCAGAGAAAATTCATCTCAAGAGGAAAATTACACACAATGAGACAATTAACCAGTGAAAATCAAACAAGCAACATAATTTGATGGGTTGGGAAAAATGCAGATGTCAGAGAAAATCAATCAAAATTTTGGCCCAAACTCATAGAAATTTTGACCTAACTAATAGAAATTTTGACCCAACTTAGAGAAATTAAAAAAAATTTCGACTCAGAGAATATTTTTTGATTTTCTCTGTGTTTTGGAAATTCTCTGGTTTGAAGAAATTTCTCTGTGTATTATACATAGAAGAGAGAGAAGAAAAAAATGAAATAGTTTCTTGTCAATCCTTTAATTCTTTCTTCTATAAGTGAAGTAATTCAACAAGTGATACAAATATGTATCTTACAAATATATATATATATATATATCATCTGCATAGAAAACAGGGACATGGCCACTAATATATTTGTCATTCAACTCTATATTCATTTTTAAGTACACTAGAGTAAAAGACACCCAGACAGCTATGGAAGCTTGAGGATGTCGAATTGTAGAATAAGAGACAGATAGCAGAAATATCATCCATTGCCATACCTAGTTTCTTACATTTCCAAGCACAAATCACATGTTAGACTAATCTTTTAGCCGATTCTTCCCGAAACACCACTATAAATATCAATCCTTCTCTCATATATATATATATATATATAGAGAGAGAGAGAGTGTGTGTGTGTGTGTGTGTGTGTGTGAAAGCCCTAATCAAAAATTTGTAGTGTGGATCAAAATTCACAAATATATAGACAGAGAGAGGAATATAGATTTGGTAAATGTGTATATATATATAATATATATAGAGAGAGAGAGAGAGAGAGAGAGAGAGAGAGATGGTGTGATATATAAGTGTGGGTGAGGGACCTTAGACTTAAAAAAAAAATATTGTGAACCTCTTTCATTACTAAAAGTTGAAAAGGAATGTTAGTGTTGGCTACATATTTTGTAAAACCAAATCATAGTTTGACACGTGGCAGAATAAGGGTATTATGGGAAGATAATTCAAGTCTTCGATCCTGATCGAACACGTGGCATTGAACATTGGTACTTACATGATCTGAGTAGCACTGGATCAGTAAGGAGATATAAAGTGACGTGGCTCCAACAGTTACTCAATATTCAAATTCAAATACAGGAGGGAAGCTCAACTGCAAGAGATGGCATAGTGGGGCTACTTCTAAGGCAGCATGATCATCGATCACGGAGGAGTAGTTCGACGGTTCGAAGTGAAGTTCGAAGGTCATCTTTGACAAGTATAAATAGCAGGGAAGCCCTCAGAAAAGACCCCCAGACTCAGATCATACAAACCAGTCTTTATTTCATATTTTCCTTTCCAGTCTTACATTTCCTGTACTTTAAATACCTGCACTTTAAATACCTGCACTTTAATACCAGCACTGCACTTCGATTCATAGGAGTAGTTTCAAGTAGACTCAAGTAGACTGTTGCTGTAACCTCTTCGAGGCTGAGTTTGAATTATTGTAAGTGTTCATTTTAATGAAATACTTCGATTGTTCTTCACATTAACTGTTATTTCTCTTAAATTCTCCTAAGTCAAGCCACCAGTAAAAGTCCTCTTCATTGAGACTGAAAGAACTAAAACACAATCGTCTGATAATTGGTTGGCAATTATAATTTCTGTAAGGACTGATTGATCCTTGCTGGCACGCTCGCATTTACAAAATTACCCTTCGAAAAGCCAAAAAGCCAACAGTTAGACTAATTTTTTCTGTAATAAATGGAGGTAACAAATATGTATAAGGGATAGTAAATGACAAAGTTGCTACACGTCATCTCCAACAACAAAAAAATTAAATTTAATGATGTCAAATTCATTTAAGTAACAATTTGACATTTTTTTAAGAACATGAACTTCATCTAATTTGTCAAAATTTTATTTTATTATGAGATTTGTCTAATGTTTTTTTTTTCTTTACAATAAAACCGACTTAATAAGATAACCAAAGGCAACTCTGTTTCATTTTTTAATTTTTAAAGTTTAAAATTTGTAATTTTATATTCTGAGTGAATTTTTTTTTAATTTTAATTAAATTTTTACTTTTTAGATCTACTTAATTTAAATGCACTTTAATAAAATCACTAAAGACAAAAACATATATATATAAATTTATTACATTTTCATATTTGTTAAATTATTTTTAGATTTATTTACCGATATTCTAATTTTTAAAATAATTTTAAAAAATTCACTTAAAACCAAAAAAAATACAAATTAAAAACCTGAAAAAAATAGTGCACTGCACACAACAAAAAGAGAGCTCAGATGCGCTGTGATTTCGTCCGAATGATCAGCGGCTGTGAAGGACCCATCCATCACGTTGGGCGCAGAAGAATCATCACCGCTCTCAGTGTAAGCTTGCACCAGCCGGGAATCGAACCCGGGTCTGTACCGTGGCAGGGTACTATTCTACCACTAGACCACTGGTGCTCCGTGTATGCTAAGCTTAACTTTTTATTTATTTATTGGATTTCTCTTGATAGTGACACAACTAGGCTTCCTCCATTCCTTTATTTATTACAAATATTAGAATAATTATATGAACTAGATAATTATATTCCAACAATACATATGTACAACCCTATTACTACCGCCACAAAGAAGCCACCTAATTCAACGACCACTTGATACAGCACTCATAATTAGGGATAAATAATGGAAGCTATCAAATTCCTCCCCAC